>CM069443.1:64079576-64433564 GCA_035610835.1 Ophiura sarsii | reverse complement strand
GCTTAACTTATTTGAAGATTGAGCAAACTATCTTGTGACTACATCTATACAACTAAGAACCTTTTTTGTCCTTTATTGAACCCCCAATAGATCCTTCGAAATTGGTTCTTAATTAATAACTAAACCGTAATAATATAAAGAACCAGAGGAATGAGAACCAGGAATGGTTCTTGACAACTATTTTTTAGAACTATCTGTGGTTCGATGGAGTTAAAGGTTCCATATTAGATATTAAAAAAGACATAATATTTCATTGTCTTATCTACTTAGGTGTTCTGTAGTGTAATTAAAATGTCATTACATGACATACTTATTTGGGAGAATGAATTAATAAACCATCAAAAATGTTTTTAAGACTTTAAATACCCCTTGAGAACCATAATCCATAGAAATCAGACAAGGTTTACGCACAGAAAATGTGATTTGGAAATACAATACAAATTCTTAAGGTGAAGATGATTCATATTTTTTTTAAATATCTTGCACATATTTTATCCTATACTGTCATGAAGCTTGGCAGATTAAAAAAATGTTGTGTTGCCCTCAAGTGCTAAAAATCTTGACTAATGTTTTTAGTGTGATAATAGTTTCAAATCAATCTTTTCAAGCAAACTTATTCATTTCAAGCAGAAAATAGTAATATTTTTACAAATTGGGTAAAATTTAAATGACATAAAAACAATATAAAAAACCAATTGCGACCATGATTTAGGGTCGGTCGCTGAGGGCAACACAACAGTTCTTTTGTGGGGCCTTATTTCAATAGTTCTGGCAAAAAAAGGCAGCTTGATGCAAAGAGAAGTGATCCAAAAAACACTTCAGGTTGTAAGGGATCTTGGCATTTCACAGTGTCTTTAACCTCTCCTTCGTCTGCATTAGCTATGTATTTTCATATGTTGTTGCATGGAATTTGAACTCAATAAACTCAATAAAGCCAACTAGGAACACTGCTGCTGGATTGTCCTGCAGCCTTATGTGATATCTGCTGTCATGTGACTGTTCAAAGGAAAGTCATGTGACCACTGAGGAATAAGTGAATTATCTGGAATAATAACTCAATTCAGCTTCATAACAAGATACTTTTTATATAGAAGTTTATCAAAGCTGGCATTATTAGACGACACCAGCTATTTGATAACCAGGGTAATTTTCTTTCATTTGACGAATAACAGTAATATTTTTTTAGAATATTATGTCATTCGTAATGCTCTCCCGATAGTTTGGAAATCGATGCGTGTCCAAACATCAATGTTAACTCAGGGATTTCTTTTAATGGCATACCGATTGATATTTGTTCGGTAAAGACGTTCAGAAAGGATATTCTTAAATCCATTGCCTTGTCCCAAATTTGTGAAAACCTCTGGATAAGACGCTCTCCGAATTTCATTTTCAATTGGAAACCTATCTGACAAACAATTCCAAAATGCACGCATGAAGCAAGGTTGATTAAACTTAATTGGAAAATTCTTCACAACATCTACCCAACGAAAATTGTTGTTACACAAAATGGGTAAAGAGTCATCTAATATTTGTAATACTTGTAATGTAATTGAGTACACAGAACATTTCTTCTACTTCTGCGAAAGGGTTAAATTGATTTAGAAGCATGCAGAAATTGTCATTTATGCCAAATTAAACTTTGTTTTTAAATTTAATGTTGGAAGTGCTATTTTTGGGGTACAAAACTTCAATAATTCTGACAATAATCTCATCAACTATGTGGGTGCTGTTGCAATACTCTGTGTAAGTAAATTCAGATATGGTAACCACCCAAGTTTGCTATTTCTTTGCGATTCAGAATTAAGAATGTGTAAAGTATTTAACTTCCATGACAAACTGTCATAATATAAAAATGTTAGTATGAAGATATATTTGTATAATCTTATAAATTGCAATTTTGTTACGTTACATTTTTGTGATGCTATTTAAAGATAACATGTATCGTTAATATTATGCATGTATATTTGTATGAAGGAGAATTAAAATTTAAAAAAGAAAGAAAAGTGAAGAACATATTGGATGAAAGAACATTACAATATTATACAATCAAGAAATGTTTTAGGGGAAGGTAAAACAGGGTGAGTAAAAAAGGGTACTCAACTTTGGGATTTTATATCTTAAAATCCGTAAAAATATGTCACAGATTTCGTATTGAGGCAGATGGGTTATCTAATAAGCTTTCTAAAGAATTTTAGTTGGTTGAAATTGGCTGTGGGAAACATATTGTATGCTCATTTGCGTAAAAGGGAACATTTTATAAACTGAACAAGATTTGCGATATTTTCTCATTTGGGAATATGTCATGGAGTTTGACAAATTTGTGTGGTCATCTAATGCTTGATATCATTTCAAGTGTTCTGTCAAAATCGGCAGCTTGATGCAAGAGAAGTGATCCGAAAAACACTTCAGGTTGTAAGGGATCTTGGTATATCACAGTGTCTTTGAACCACTTTTATCGCTTTCTTTTATCAATCTTAGGCCTGAGAAAAAATATGTTGTGCAGGACAACCAACCCTTTTTTGCAGTTTATTTTACTCAAAAAGAATGGGTTTTTTTAAATGTGGTTAATCTTCTTCTTTTTTATTCAAGATGTTTGAAAAAGTTTCAAAGTTTTTAATTATTTTCCAATATTTCATGAAAACCTGATGACAAAATACCCCCAAGATTCTGCCAACTATCCCTACTACCTGAGAGTGCTTGCTCCCATTGAAAAGGATTTTTTCTTCTAAATCATACCACAATACGATGACTGAAATAATCATCTATAAGGCTAACTCAATTCAATGTGATGCAGTTTCTTGAAATACTCAAGATTGTCACACCTTGAAATACTCAAGTTTGTCACACATCTACGACTCTACGTTTACGCACTTCATTGTGTCTTTGACCTCATCTTCATCAACAATAGTGGTGCTCAAAGCATTAGTTGTCTCAAAGAAATATAGTACACCTGCAAGGCATAGTATCCCTTTACCTTCCTAAATCATAATTTAAGCTCAGTAAAGAGTAGTACAATATCTTGCGATTGTTTCATATTCACTCTCGTCATCGTGTCGTTCACCCTATCCTCATCAACATTAGCTGTGCTAAAAGTCTTAGTGATTGAATAGAAATATCGCACACCAGGCCTTGCCGCACACCTGCAAGGTAAAATTCAAATTATGGCATCCACTTATGTTCCCAATCCTAATATGAGCTCAATGGAGTAGTGATACAGTTTCTTGAAAAAACGCTGGATAGTTTTGCAGGGGTAGAATTTCGGCGCGAACCCGCGAATCGATTCGCGTCAAATCACTACCGCGCGAATCCAGTTGGATTCCCGCAAAACAAAAAAAAGTTTTACTTTTCTTTTTTTGTAAGTCCAAAACAGGACATTAGATGACTGGTAGTTGACCCTTAGTCAACAAACATGTCAAATTTGGAAGTTGTGCAAGCTTATAGCCTTATTCTGGATATTATTTTCATTAATTTCGGAATAATCCATGGATTCTCAAAATTGGCGAGAATCTGGATTCTCGCAAAATCCTTAACAGATTCTTAAATCTTAACAGATTCTCGCAGTTGGTTACGAAATTCTACCCCTGTTTTGATATCTACTCGTGTCATCATATCTTGTGACATCGTCTATAGCTTGAGCCTTTAAACAGATATTGCATTATTTTATGCATAACCTGTGGTTGGCCAATTAAAATCTAAGATCTACTTGTTTCCAAATATAGAAAACTTTAAATATTGATCTGTGTCAAATCTTCAATTTATGATTTCATATCTGTTGGGTATTGCTACAGCTACAGGCTGTATCAAAAAGATTTGTACCGTGGTCTGATCAGTTTTTCAGAATTTCTTTTGATATGTTACGAACCATTTAGACCATTTTGCTTCTATATGCAAAATTATTGAAGTTTCATCTTTTCTAAGAATTTTGATTTACGACAATCGAACATTTTTTTCAGAATTTACAAGCTTTTAAAGGAATATTGGTGTTTTTATCATTTTCATCGAAACGTTAGATCTGAAGCGCACAATTCAAAGATCCTCCTGACTGCACTCATATATTCACTACTTATAAAGAGTTTGTGCAGTGAACCTATTAAATTTGCGTTGCTGCGAGTAAAACCATGATTACGTCGATCTTCATTTGAATGACAATAGCGGTCAGAAACAACAGCCAATTATCTTCAGATTATCAGATCAATAAGTTGACATAATTCCCTATTTATTAAAATCAAAAATATTGTATTTATCAGAGATTTTATATTTTTAATGCTTTTTTGAAAATGGAACATATCAGAGTACAAATCATTTTGATACAGCCTGTATACCATCCCTGTGGGTTTCTGCTCTTGATTGCTTCATGCCGGATGTATTGCATATTTGATAAGCGCTGACTGGAATACGCTCTGACGTCTTTTTCGTACTTCCGATGGGATGCGGTAAGGGCCGATATATTCACTTCTAATGCTTAGACGCCAAAAGCCTTGTACGTCACGACTACGCGTCGGAGTCTTTCTGAAAAAAGGGTGCTTTCTAGTTAATTCCATGGACGTTTAGGTTTAGTACACATATTTGTGAGTGGAGTAAAATGGAGAACACCATGCAAGCCATATTTGATAAATAAAGTATGTGTCGCTACGTGGCATCACATTATATGCATCTCTACAAGAACACTATTGACTAGTATTTTATTTCCACACAATATTTGGCTTGTTTTATTTAACAACAGAGGACCTTTGCATAAAATGTGTGCAGTCAGTGACATGAAATCCACCCGTCTATCGATGTTGGGACACTTGTAATTAATTCTGAAGACATTGATATTTCTTAACATTGCACCGGGGGAGAGGGGTGATAGTTTTAACATGAAACTGTTCCAAAACTTCTCCCCAAGATTGTAGCCATTTAAGACCAATTTTAAGATATTTTGTTAGTAATTTTGATATATAATGTTATAAAGCTTTTTTAGGGGGGGGGGGGGGGGGGGGGGGGGTATAAGGGTAAAACAATTATTTTGGACAAATACCCCAAATGTCCTCTCCCCCATGGCACTGATACAGATGGTCCATAACCAATCAAATGCAATATTATGAGAAAATTTTCATGCGAAGGTTTTTACTGCTAATGCTAGTTACTGTAAACAGAGTGAGCATATGTGTACCCAAAGCACCCTCGATTCAACACTTTCTCCTGAAACTTGATGCATATTCCCCCAAAATGGGCCCATGTTTGTCGTCAGCACACCTGAAATCAATAGAGTGTTTGTTTTTCATCAGACAAAATATCCAATTTCTGTATTCAAACAGTTTTCTACTTCAATATTCATTCTATTTCAAAAGAATGGGAAACGCTTCAAATTGATCCGAATCTTTCAAAGAATATGGTTAGTAGTACAATTAATCATTTTTTCTCTCAAATTATTGAATTTTTTGCCAATGAAATTTTATTTTCCATCAATTATCTGTCTTGTGCATTGTGCAATTCGATCTTTTTGATCTGTTTTTAACACTTTCCACGCGGCAGACGACATACTTTAAATGTCACAAAATGTTTAAAAAATGTCAAAATAATTAAATTCCATTAACATATTTGGAATCACCATGAGAAATGCATTAAAATAAGTACACACATATCTAATATTGATTCAGTAATCCTTGAGATAGACTTTGAAACTTTGGTAAAGGTTTCTGAAAAAAAGTGTTTTGTATATTGTAAAACCAAAAGCTGCCTCGAGAATGTTAAGCCACAAATGATCCTATAGATGGGGTGACAGGTGACGTCACACCGGGCAAAACGTGGCTAGTTGCTATTGTTCTTTGCCCGGCAGTTTGCGCGCGCATCATATTTTGTTTAGGACCCATGCTTTTAAAACTCGCGCCAAAGCATTATAAAGGGCAATACGGCATAGCGGACAGTGTTGTGGTCATATGCTGTTCCCTCAAGCGTGTATCGACAGTCCAGTCCCTTCGCCCGTTGCGTTTGTTGATAAACATTGGATGTAAACAACGGTCACCTCATCTATAGGCCCTTCATATAAAATTGATACTATGTAAAAATATGCTAACTCGATCTCATCCCCCAAACCATCAAATGGACATCATAGAAAAACATCATACCCAGGGTTGTCACTAAACCGGTCACTGCGGGTCGGGTGTAGCCAGCACTCTAAAAAAAAGGGTTTAAAAAAAAGGCACTCTAAAAGAAAATTTACAAATATTTTTTTTAACAATTTGTGGATAAAATCATTAAACTGCCTCCTATAACAAGAAATTATGTGGCAGGAAAGTGCATTAAAAAAACCTAAGAAAACAGTAAGAAGGCCTCTGGACCCAATGCCATGATCCACTGCACTTCGTTCGCTACACTTTGTCCGTTTGCAGTCAGTAAAATTAACCGGCCCTAAATTTTAGCTAGTGACAACATCATACCCATCATTAATTATACACTTTCCATTTTCTTTCTTTTTGATTATTACCCACAGTGCACCAGGCTAGAAACTTAATTCAGAAGGGAAAGGACAACTCGTGGAATAACGCGTTCGTTATTATCGGACTCGGAAAGGATAAATTCATCACATCGGTTGCGGAGAAATCACAAGGACCGAGGTGGAATGAAGAGTGTGAATTGTAAGTTTATAGTTTCAGGTGTACTCACCTGCACTGCTGGTTTATTTGTATTGGAGATATATACTGTAATTTTAGTGTGATTACATTTTCGCACTTTGCTGATTTTCAGACCTTTCGCTTGTTTTTAAAGACTTATACTCAAAATAAAAGACTTATACTCAAAATAAATATATTCACATGTTTTTATTTTTGCGGTAGCTGTCTGGAACGCGAAAATTAATGTAGCGCGAAAATTCCACATTTACAGACCTTTCGCTTGTTTTTAAAGACTTATACTCAAAATAAAAGACTTATACTCAAAATAAATATATTCACATGTTTTTATTTTTGCGGTAGCTGTCTGGAACGCGAAAATTAATGTAGCACAAAAATTTCCACGTTTACAGTATTGTATAGATCATGTGTGAAAATTGTGAAAAACAAAACCCTCGCAAAAATACCTCATTATTACTACAGTATTTTGGGTGGAGTGAGATGTCTGCATTGCTCAGAGGTTGCTCATCTATCAAGTGCACTATCAAGGAGAAGTAAATAATACACACTTGTACGTACGTGTACATATCGGCCTATAATAAACTCTAATTTGTTTGCTAAGAGTAAAAGCAAGATATACCAACAGGGTGTGGGGAAACAGGTAATAACACGGGAGAATAATGCGATAAAACAGATAAATAACAAAAAACACAAAAACAAACGGAAATGCACTGGGACAAGCAATGAAAATTGCTGTGCAATAAAACAACAAAGATATATCTGAGACTACTCAGGATATATGGTAACAATAAAGACCAACGTTTCAAGTGGATATACCACCCTTCATCAGGGACAAAATATAAAAACCAAAAGTGTTAAGAACTATAAATAAGATAATGAACTAGACAAGTCCACCACTGTAATTATAGCACAATGCCAGTAATAGATGTTGACTACTAGGCATCCAAGTTAACACCCTTAATTTGTTTCTCATTACCACACATCTTCATATTTTTGTTTGGGGGGGGGGGGGACTTACTCATAAGTTAGGCCCAAAATTTGTTGCCTTCAAGTGCCAAATCTTGAAGTCGGGTCGGTCAATTTTCCTTTATTTTATTTTTTTCTTCTTTTGTCTCCTTTTTTTGTTGACAAATATATATTACCGACAGACCATGGTTCATGACAAGACAAAATTGGTAAATGTCAATTTGACTAATGCTTCTAGTGATATTGGTTTAAAAGCAATCTATTCAAGCAAACTTATTCATTTAAATTTAATTTTTTTTGCCTAATAAACTCTAATTTGTTCGTCATTTACTTACATCTTCATATATAATTGGGGGGTGGGGGGGGGGGGGGCAGGGGCTTACTCATAAGTTATGTTTATGTTAAGAAACTTTATTCAGCAGAATTTATAAAATGCAGTAGACTAAAGAGAAACTCGTCTAACTGAAAGAGAGAAAAAAAACACAACATAACAAGCACCACTGAATGTCCCAACTCAAAAAAAGCAAGGACATTTATTTGGTATTATTTCCAAATGGTGATAGGCAAAGCTGGGCAGATTTTGCGTTCACCCAATGTTAGCCAGTACGCGACAATCTGCTGTGCGGTCTACATGTGCTTGATAAAATACTGTAAAAGTGGAAATGTTCGCGCTACATTTATTTTCGCGCTCAAATCAGCAAGCGCGAAAATTAAAACGTGCGAATATATTCATTTTTTATGTGGGCTATGCATGGAAGCTCAAAATCGTGAAAATAAAAACAAGCAAAATTGTTCAAAATGTACAATGCTTTTACAGTATATGATAAGGTTGGAGATATACCTTTAAGTGAAATGTGGCTTGTTATAGGCCTAATATGAGTTAATATGACCCATTTTAAACATGTTACATCATCATTAATACAATCTGCCTAATTCATAAGGCTGACTTAGGCAGAATTGAAATTGTGCATTTATCAACACTTTTAATTGGTCAAAGATTTAGGTATTACTACAGCATGTGCATAATGTAATGAAGTCATGATATATGCAAAAAGCTCAATTTCGCTGAAAAGTGAGTTAGGCAATTATCAAAGCAGGCTGACGATATATGATTATTATACCCAATGTGATAGTTATATTGTGAGATAGGCTTTTACGACGGGTATTCATAATATAAGTTTAACGGGTTCGCCGTCGGACGAGTTTTAATCTGTCAAGCTTTCGTCAGGATTAGCTCTGACTTCTTCAGGACCAAATTATTATAATATTAAACAAAACATAGAGGTTGCCACTTCTCTTGTTATCATCATTTGGGCTGCCCCTTGCCCGATGATTTGAGAGTAGGTGCCCTTTCCTACTTGTGAAAGAATTGGTGGCTCTGAAAAGAGCCGTTCAGATGGATTGCCGCTTCCACTGAACACGTAGGTTGCCCTTTCCTACTTGTGAAAGAATTGGTGGCTCTGAAAAGAGCCGTTCAGATGGATTGCCGCTTCCACTGAACATGTAGGTTGCCACTGGCCTACTATATATCCAGTGATAGTTATACTCAAGGGTCTTTGCATGAGTATTATATGGTATCCACTCTAAAATATAAATGCCCATCCATGATAAAAACCAAAGATGGAATGCTCCTTTAATGACACGTAATGTTCACAAACTTTAAATTAGATATGATGTTTTAGGGTGCCATGATCATGAAGTCACACCTTGTGTTAGCCAGTATGACACAGCAACCATCTGCTATACGATCTAACATATGCTTGATGAAATATGACCACATGTAACTACGGTGGTACCAACTTGCGCAGTCATTATATTGTGGTATATGGTAGGGTTAGGGTTATAATATAATTTATAAATGCCCATCTCATGATAAAAATAAAAGATGGAATGCTCCTTTAATGACACGTAACGTTCACTAACTTTAAATTAGATATGATGTTATAGGGTGTCGTGATCATGAATTCACACCTTATGTTAGCCAGCATGACAGCAACCATCTGCTATATGATCTAACATATGCTTGATGAAATATGACCACATGTAACTAATGAGACAGTTACCGGAAATATGATGAATTACGATTGCTGTGAGCAGACTCTGTAGTTTTTTCATCAGCTCCAAATTGGCGAGCCTCCTTACAGCAGCGACCCTCCTTACAGCAGCGACCATCCTTACAGCAGCGACCATCCTTACAGCAGCGACCATACAGAAGAATGCGAAAATCAAACTGTGCATCAAATGCACGACCCTTGCTTTTGACCTAAATCGTGTGCGTATGGCCAAAATCGCACACGTTTGCTTAGATTCATTTTGAGCAGGGAGATATAAAAACCCATATTTCTCGCCAATTTGGAAATGATAGCGTGGAGCTTATTAGATGTATGATGATTGATATGTTTGTGTTTTGTGTCACATGGGGTTTATTTAAAAGAGTGTGCAGAATGTTATATAGGGTATAATAATAATGTTAACACTTTAAAGGGGGTATGGATTGGCATACAAATAGTTAGTGATGTATGTATGTGTTGTTCTGAAGACAACTGCAGTTTCAACTGCAGTCTGATTTAGTTCATCTTATGACCATCATTTTTTATTAAATATAATAAAAATTCATTTTAAATAAGAACCACATTTTTAATTTTTGGAAAATCAGTTGTAAGTCCTAAAAAAATAAAATAAAATAAAAAAATGAATAAATAAATATATAAATAAATTTAAAATACTGTAACTCAAATTAAAAATATATATATATAAAAGAAAAAAAAAGAAGAAAAAAAAGATTTTCATCTGGCAATTCATTTTTGATACAAACTTGCTTTAATTACCTACTCAATACTATTTTTTGTCGTTGATAATATTGTTCCAATCTGCAGGGCTGTCCACAAAGATGTCAAATCGTTGGAGCTCTCCGTGCTTCACAGGGGCATGGTACTGGATGATTTCCTCGGACAGCTCATTATTCCCGTGGGTGATCTAGAAACCAGCAAGGTTATTAAAAGGTGAGAAGAGCATCGACGCCCTTGGTAATTTATTGGTCGTACTTTTATTGGGATTCCTGATCAAGGAATTGTAAATTATCAAGTTCATCCACTGTATATTTCAAATGGGTCGTAAAGTCTCATATCGGAGCGACAACAGATTTTTGTGTGACAAAATTTACAAGGATTCTTAGATTTGCTTTATGGGCGCACAGCACTAATCACTCCTCGTTTTGTGTAATGGTAGTAAGTTCCGGCCACAAAAAAAAAGATTTTGTGATTAATGGGATCCTTTGGGAATTAGTTTGGCGTGAGGGTAGCATTTTATAATTCAAATGAAAGATAATCTCTTGTATTTTGTTCTGGATATTGCAAAATAATGATTTTCGATTGTTCCGAAAATGTATCACGTTGATGAACACATATGCTCGGAGGCGGTCAGAAGGCGAGCGTCCGGGCTGAAAATAGGAGTGGCGCTGTTTAAATAATCATATCGTAAAATCTAATTGGAAGGGGTATCTGTTCTTGACAATTTTATGAAATTTTAATATTTGTTTGTTAGAATAAAGCATTCGAGACATTCCAAAAAGAGTTACAAAGGACCCAAAATCCCGACTCTTTTAGCTCTATTTTACACGTAATCCAATGGGCGGTTTATTTAGTGCTGTGCCCCCTTATAGTTCTCCAAATAATGACAAAAGCACAGTGAATCTATTTAAAAGTATATTGATTTGTAAATTTATGTTTCAGTCAGTATTAAAGGATTGCACATTTTAAAATGATACTAGATGCATTTTTCAACATATCAGTTTAATGGGACAATAGTTGTCATCATGAAATGAAGTAACGCTGAAAAAAATATGGGTCATTTTTTCCTTTGAGTTTATTATGTGTGCTCCCAGAGCATTTTCTAAGCTTTAAAATGACACCAAGTTTATCCAAAGTTCAAGGCATTCAGAGTGAAAATGACTCCTACATTTTTATTTTTTATTAATTTTTGTCTGTCCGTTTTCAGCTATATCTTTGTACAAATAGCAATTCTACCGTGTAAGCAGTATGTGTTGTTTAAACATCGTCGACATTGTTCACACGATTAACTCCATCTAATTCTATTGATGACAACATATAAAGAAAGCACTTTCGATGACGTCTCCCGATATATCATGACATCATTATCAACCAATCAGCAAGCGCGATTTTTTTCCGGGATAAATCTTCCGTAATACAATACAAAACATAACACAAAGATTTTTACAGAGGGCGCTCACACACACCATCACAACGCCTTGATGAAAGGCTAGAGCGGCATAGATGTATCTTACTATAGGAAATAGCCACTACACAGTCTCCTTTTGAAGACTATACTTTTTTGCTGATCCATGCTATATACTTCATTTATGTAACTCGCACAACTGCCAGAATTTGCCTTTGATTGCATGGATACTTACGGCAGCACGTTTCAATCATGCGCGATAGTAGGTTGCAATTAGTGGAGTTTTCTACGATGTCGTTGCACAGAGTTAGATGAATGAAGTTTAGTACGTGTAAGCTACTGTTACACTCTTTCCCCAAAATATGTACATTAAATGTAATGGTCTCACAGGCAAGGCTCAAGATAAGCGGGCGCTGGGAGATTTTCCTCCTGCCATAGCGCCCGGTAACGCTGAAAAATAAACAACCGAGCGCTGATATTTTGTCCAAACCAGCGCGGCTGTTGATGATTGGTAAGCTTGCCTAAGACAGCGAATTTTGATTTTACAATACAATTTAATAAAAAGTTAGCTCCCGGTAGACCAAAAGTAGCTCCAGGTTCTCAATAAATCCCATGATCCGGCCGCTACTTTTGAAAAAAAGTAGCTCCCGGTAAAACTGTTATCTTGAGCCTTGCTCATGGGGTAAATAACTCCTTTAAGATTGATTCAATTTACTGATTTTTCTTTTTTTAGATGGTATAAGCTATGCAACAAAGCCAGCAAAGGCAAGAAAGAGGCTAAAGAGCGTGGAGATCTTGAACTTACCATACAACTCAAAGAAGACTTCCCAGCAACTTTTGGCACGCTGGAAAGATCGGGTCAGAGGTCAAAGGCCAAGAGGTCGTCATCATTACAAGAAAAAGACCCAGTCAAAGGTATGAGTAGTAAATAAAACCGAGGGTAAATGCCAAAATTATAACACTTTCCACGCGGCAGGCGTCTGCAGACGACATTCCAAAATTGCACAAAATGTTTCAACAATTTCAACATTATTGATTTTCATTACCATATTTGGAATCAACATGAGAAATGTATTAAAAATAAGTACAAACATACTTAGTATTGGTTTAGCAATTCCTGCGATAGACTTTAAAAGTTGGAAAAGGTTTCTAAAAAAATCTGTTTTAAATATGGTAAAACCAATGGCCGCATGGAAAGTGTTCAGATAGATAATGCATAAAACTCATAGCCAACTTTAAGGCTGAGAGGTGTTATTTTGTTTTCTAAAGCCAATATTCAAATTATTTCATCTAGAATTTGAATCTAAATCACTGCTATTTTGTGCTCAAAAGTCAACAGAACATTTCTCTATGGGCTCTCTGTGCATGTGGTGTTCAAACGAAAAATAGTGGTGAAATTAGCACATTGAGATTAAGACCGCCCCATATTCTCAAGTGGGTGGCCGGGCACTGAATAAGTGATTGCTACAAATGTGGTATTGTTGGAAAGGTGAACACATCAGCATTCCCTTGATATGCGACACAATATAAACATACACCAAATACAGGAGATTAAAATAAACAATTTCTGTACTCTTTTGTATATCAAATAATAATTTTGTAATAACTCATTTGACAGGTATCCGTAGTAAGCTTAAACTTCCAAGGTTACGTTCCCATTCGGTAGTCGACAAAGATGAAGAGTGGTCAGCGGAACATGGCGCCCTCGGCAGAGAGAAATCAGACTCCAACGACAGTGGCAAGGTAACTACTCCATAAGTGCTGGTAGCGCAGGAATCCCCACAGTCGTGTGTGCCCAGACAGCATATCATATGATTTTGCAATCTGACTGTTTGATAGGGGCCAGACTGCCACGCAGGCGACCTGGGTTTGATCCCCAGCGTCGACAGTCCCCCCCCCCCCCTCCCTCCGCAATTTGACTCTTTTTCTCACCTGATAGCTCTATTTCCAAAACCATGCCTGGGTTAGATAACGCATATCTCAATACAAAATAGGTCTTTATTTTATTTTTTGTGTCAATAAATCACGGCAAGATACTGTTAGTAGTTGGGATTTAATATGGACTAATGATATTTGTTTGAATCCCGTTTCTGGCAGCCTGGTGCTAAGCATTGGTTTCCAGTTTCCAATACGATTTATTCTGTTAAAATATACTACCGGGTTCCAAACTGTCGGTTCCTTTCATCTATGCTTAGCACCAGGCTGCTGGAAACGAGATTCTATTTATTTGAATCCAAACCATTGGTTAAAGGGAGGCTGCTTGTCTAGGCATTTGATTTCAAATCAATGTCACATTTTCATACCATATTGCTTGTATCAGTACCCATTATGATAAATTTGTTGCTACATACCAATTTCATTAACCCTTACCCGACCAACCTGTATTTTCACAAAAGCAGGGAGAGGGGGCAAGATGAACCAATAAATCGCCGCTCCCTATCTGAAATCGATCCGTGGGCCCTCCGTACATCAAACCGCCGGCCCGCATAGGCAAGCCACGACTTTCAGCTTCACGTTTGCGCAGTAACTACGCTCACGATATAGGCTTGTTTGATTGTGTCATCGAAAACCGTCCACCCATGCGATGGTATTTTATTTTGTGGTATTTGGTAGGGTTAGGGTTAATAACAGGCATGAACATTTTCAGTGTTTCCGCGGATTTTAGCGTTTTTTTATTTTGCTGAGAAACTGTTCAGCTTTTTTTGTCTCGCCTGATGTAATCAGAAAGAGACTATGTTATCACTATTTCTGTCCGGCGTATGGCGTCCGGCGTCCGCCGTCCGCCGTGTGCTAAGAAATACCTTTGTGACGCGATATCTGGAGATCCGTAAGGCGTATCGTGATGGGACTTGGTGGAGGGAAGGGGGGTGGTGCGTTCTGTTGCTGATTGATTTTTCAAGGTCATCGGGGGTCATACAAGGTCATCGGGGTCAAATATGCTTAAAACTTTTGAGACGCGTTGTAACGCGATATCTAGAGATCCGTAAGGCCTATCTTGATGGGACTTGATGTCAGGGAAGGGGGTGGGGTGTTCTTTTGCTGATTAGATTTTCAAGGTCATTGGAGGTCATTCAAGCTCATCGGGGTCAAATATGCGGTCAAATAAGATCCGTAAGGCCGATCTTGATGGGATTTGGTGGAGGGAAGGGGGTGGTGTGTTCTTTTTGCTGATTACATTTTCAAGGTCATCGGAGGTCATTCAAGGTCATCGGGGGTCAAATATGGGGTCAAATAGATCAGTAAGGCCTATCTTGATGGGATTTGGTGGAGGGAAGAGGGATGGTGTGTTCTTTTTGTATATTAAATTTTCAAGGTCACCAGAGGTCATCGGGGTCAAATATGGGGTCAAATAGATCAGTAAGGCCCATATTGATGAGATTTGGTGGAGGGAAGGGGAGTGGTGTGTTCTTTTTGCTGAATAAATTTTCAAGGTCATCAGAGGTCATTCAAGGTCATCGGGGGTCAAATAAGATCCATAAGGCCTATCTTGATTGGATTTGGTGGAGGGAAGGGGGATGGTGTGTTCTTTTTGTTCTTAATTTTTCGGGGTCATCGGGGGTCAAATATGGGGTCAAATAGATCAGTAAGGCCTATCTTGATGGGATTTGGTGGACGGAAGAGGGATGGTGTGTTCTTTTTGTTGATTAATTTTTCGGGGTCATCGGGGTCAAATAGATCAGTAAGGCCTATCTTGATGGGATTTGGTGGAGGGAAGGGGGGGTGGGTGGTGTGTTCTTTTTGTTGATTAATTTTTCGGGGTCATCGGGGGTCAAATATGGGGTCAAATAGATCAGTAAGGCCTATCTTGATGGGATTTGGTGGACGGAAGAGGGATGGTGTGTTCTTTTTTTGGATTAATTTTTCGGGGTCATCGGGGGTCAAATAGATCAGTAAGGCCTATCTTGATGGGATTTGGTGGAGGGAAGGGGGGTGGTGTGTTCTTTTTGTTGATTAATTTTTCGGGGTCATCGGGGTCAAATATGGGGTCAAATAGATCAGTAAGGCCTATCTTGATTGGATTTGGTGGAGGGAAGGGGGTGGTGTATTCTTTTTGCTGATTAAATTTTCAAGGTCATCGGAGGTCATTCAAGGTCATCTGGGGTCAAATAAGATCTGTAAGGCCTATCTTGATGGGATTTGGTGGATGGAAGAGGGATGGTGTGTTCTTTTTGTTGATTAATTTGTCGAGGTCATCAGAGGTCATCTGAGGTCAAATAAGATCCGTAAGGCCTATCTTGATGTGATTTGGTGGAGGGAAGGGGGTTGGTGTGTTCTTTTTGCTGATTAAATTTTCAAGGTCATCAGAGGTCATCTGGGGTCAAATAAGATCTGTAAGGCCTATCTTGATGTGATTTGGTGTAGGGAAGGGGGTTGGTGTGTTCTTTTTGTTGATTAAATTTTTCAAGGCATTACATCCCTTGCATTAACTATAATGCATACCTCTGTGACAGTGCTACATTGTATCATATGTTTCATCATCATTTCTTTCAAGTCACTTTTGATGAACAAGCGAGACGCGCCGTTCGAGAACCGCCTTGTTTAATTTTTTTTTAATTTTTTTTTTTTTCTTCTTCTTTTTACTTGAATTAACTAGAGGTTATTGTAAAGATATTTCTTGTACAATTGGTGTTCCAGGAGGCTTCCAAATGGTTTTTAAACCATAAAAACCAAAAAATAAATCAAAGGGGGCGCTGCCCCCTTCACCCCAGCCGGGGCTTCGCATCTGGACCTCACTGGGCCCTAAGTTGGGCCCCTGGACCCCCGAGTTTTCATTCCTGTAATAAGAATATAGCACAAGTCTATCAACACACAAAATCACTAATAGATCAATGCATGAAAAATAATGATGCATGCAATGATAAACCCTTGTACAGTATTTACCATTGCTCTAGTTTCGGACATCCATTGATCTGATCAAAATAATGAAACAGTAAAAGAAATAAGAAGAAGATTACTGAAAGCCTGGCTTGAGTTACCATCTGATAAGTAGGCTGTCTGGCTAGCCAGCTGAGGCAAGGATAGCGTTATAGTTTGATCAGTTCCAAATTGGCGAAGCCTCATTACAGCAGCGAATGAATAAAGAAGGACTAGTGCGCACATGAATTAACAAGCACACTGTGCATCATATGTGTGACGGGTGTGTGCAGTCAACACCGTGTGCGTGTGGCCATAATCCCGGGTGTATGCTCGGATTACTTTTGCGCACGGAGAGATCAAAACCGAATATTTCTCGCCAATTTGAAACTGATCAAACTATAGTTACTTCAGGCTTCATCATGTTACATGTATAAGTAATATGTGGCTGTCCATATAAATAGAAACATCAGGTTGCTGTATGTAACAAGATGGTTTGAATTAGTCCCAATACTGTATAAGTAGAAATTTTCACAAGGTTTTTATTTTTGCTAATTTCGCGAATCAATCCTCATCCGCGAAAATATAAACTCGTGAAAATTATTGACTTCCATTGACTTTTGTTCACAAATGTTGAAAATCGCGAAAATAAAAAATCGTGAAATGCCTGTTATGACCATTTTCGTGAAAATATCTTTTCGCGATAATATTTACTTTTACAGTATATAGAAAGAAGAAAAGCCTTTTGTGTAAAATGTATCTCATTTGGGTTTTTTCAAATGCACTTTATTTCTTTTTATGACTGCTTTATTGTACCTTCAAATTAAAGATATTTTGCAATTTTGTTTACTGGATGGATTGAAAAGCCCCAAAAGTGTGTTACCATAACGACCAAATTTCCTAGAACCCATAGTTAAAGAAACCTTAAAATGAGCCCTAAATGAGCTCTAAATCATTCATTTGGCATGTTTTGCACCATGATGCTAGGTATTATGTTCAACATGTAGGATCGCTCAAAAATATTCATCCATGGTTTCCATGGAAATTGGGTAATTTTGATAAAAATGTCTAGTAGAGCATTAAGTCAAGCTATTGTAATCATCAACCTTTGTGCCATGTTTCCGACTTCTGGATTCGTTTTAACCAAATAGCATTGTGATTCCCTAGGGCCAAGATAAACGATGCTAGACAGCACAGCGCACCCATAATGCAATACCAAAGACAATCTCCCCGGCTTAGCAGAGCTGACGCCTGGCTAGTGATCAACTTGCGACTTAAAGACTAAAGTACTTGACAACAAAAAGGAGGATTTACAACTTCCTGAAGCAAAGTGGGTTTTGGTCATACAAGATGATCAAAACGTCAATAACTCAATTTGTGTTTGAGATATCGTATCTGGATGATTTTCTCATTGTTTTCAATGGTGGAGATAACTTCTTTTTTTGACTGGGGAGATGAGCTGTTTCCATGGTGACTCAAATTCCAGTGCACAATTTTTGTTGTGGCGCGTGTCGAGAAGACAACCATACGTGTCAATTCTCGTTGCAATAGGTCAATTAGTTTTATTTATTGGAAAATGATAGTCTCCCCCCCCCCCCAAAAAAAAAAATATATATATACTCTAACTTTCAGTTAGTAGCGGAATATAATAACCATAAAACATACAAACATTGTTCGCCATCTATCTTTATGAATTTTCTCTCTACCAGGCATCCGACTCCCTCGCTTCTGAAAGTCCCAGCAGTTCTATATCCAGGCTTCCAGTACCATTTGGATCTTCCCACGATGCATTACACCATAGCTCAACCAGCCAATCAGAACACTCGTCCATCGCTACCAATGGAACCTCGCCATCAGCCCACCGCAAAGGCACAAAACCGTCCGTCAAGAAAAGCAGCAGTTTTAAGAAGCGTGTTAAGTCGGCTGTTGTGGGGTCACTCCCCGGGTCACTCAAGAAGGGGAAGGTACATATGTAATGATGTGAATTCGTAAATAGCTAAGAAATTTTACACTTTCCATGTGGCTATTAGTTTTACCATATACAAAACATATTTTTTTCAGAAACCTTTCCCAACTTTCAAAGTATATCTCAAGGATTACTGAACCTATACTAGACATGTTTGTACTCATTTTAATGCATTTTTCATGGTGAATCCAAATATGGTAATGACATTCAATAATTTGGACATTTTTAAAACATTTTGTGAAATTTTGGAGTGTCGTCTGCAGACGCCTGTCGCATGGGGTCACTCAAGAAAGGGGACGGTACATATGTAATAATTATGAATTCGTAAACAGCTAAGAAAGTTTAAGCAATCCCCATTGGTTCTCAGAGAAAAATCTGCGACATTTATATGAAACAGTCCCTAATAGGTTATTTTATAAGCTTTTCTGATTAATGATCTAATGTATTGCATTCCTATGTCCATTTTTCTTAGAGTCACTCAAGTAAACCCAACACACCAAACGGCAGCTTAACACAACTATCCCGCACGCCGTCAGTAGAATCGGATGAGATCACCCTACAGAAGTCACTGGAACAAGACATGACGCTCAACGAGATCGACTTCCTGGAAAGACTACGAGACGAAGACACTCCCGCCACCGACATCGCCAAGAAGAACTGTTATCGTGGCTATATAGCCTCTGCCGTGGACTTGCACGAGGGCGAGTCGAACGGCAAAAACAGTCGGCCTGTTTCGTACCCGATGAGGGCGATATCGGAAGAGCACATCCCTCTGTGTGGAAGAAAGTCTAGGACTTTCACTATGAAAGATGTGGTGTTGAGCGGAGGTAATAACAATAAGGTTGTCGATGCTGACGGAGATTCGATGGCATCGGGGACTGGGAGTCAGGAGGGAAGTCCGACGCACGGTGGTCGGAATGGTGGAAGCCATTTCTCTAGGGATGGTGAGAATCTCTATTCAAGTTGATTGCTGTTTTCTTTTGGTTGGTTTGGGTTTTTAACAGAATGTCTAAAAAAAATATAATAAGAATTGCTTCCTGAATTTGTAAGTAAATTACTCAAACACGCCACCAGAGCAAGTACTAAACTCCCAAGATCTCCAAGTAAAGAACTTTCACAAAGGCAGCTGATGCATATGCACCGTCATAAATGGCCTAAAATGACTCATGAAGGTATCAAATTTCTAAGAAAAAGGCCCCCGCAGCATTTCAATTAACTCATTTTCAAAACTTCTTAAGTGTTACATAACATTTTGTGATTTAAAAAAACAAACATGTAGAAACAATATTTAGAGACATTTGAGAGGAATATGTAAGAAAATGTTTTAAAAAGTTGACCAATTCTTTTGGAAAAACAGGTCGTTGAAATCAGCACAGACAGCCCCGTGCCCAAATGAAGATTATTCTGACAAGAAAAGACAAAACTATTAAATTTAAAAAAATCTAATCATCATAACAACTTACTAAATTCATCCAAACACTTTTAATCTTAACAGGTCCTTTGAGGCACTCATTTCGAAGTGGTCTGCCGTCGCTAAAGAACAGCACAGTCAGTGTGACCATTGACCCATCAACGGAGACCGGTTATGGAACAAACCCCTGTACCCCAAAAGCCAAAGCAGCAGCATGTAAAAATCTAGATGATTTACCTGTACGCTATCTCAGTCTTACTAAAGAGGTAAGTATTCTTGATCATAAAATTGCCAGATTAGGTTCCACAATGACTAGATCCAGCTTGGTTAATTTTGCCTTGCAAACTGAAAGTCAAAGCATAAGCATGTGCCCATCTAAAGCAACTCCTAGCAAAACAATAACTTACGGCAGAAGTTTCGCGGTGACTGCGCCAAAGCTGTGGAATTCCCTTCCTCTCCAACTCCGAAATCCACAATCAACAACTCAGTTCAAATCTCGCTTGAAAACCGCTTATAACTTGTCATAATGGATGTTTTATTGACTTTTAAATCGCAATGTTTATATCAATAGCAGCTGATTGTATTATTCTCCGATGGCTGTTTTAACAATTTTGTTTGTACTTTTTGAGGTGTTCTTTGCATTGTATATATTTATAATCTTTTTAATCATGTGTTTTAAATGTATGTGTAGTATTTTAAGATCTTTATCATTTGTTTGTGAAGCGCATTGGTGCCGCTGCTTTATGCGCTATATAAGTGTGTGTTATTATTATTATTAAGTGCGGGGGATGAACAGAATTTAATGCACAACGTTTCGGGCTTAACCCTTTATCAAGTGTAACAAAGAAAACAAGAAAAGAATAACAACAATATAAATGTGAGCGCGCCGAGACTGAGCGTCTAGTGAGCGTCGCATCGCGCCTGCGACAAAGCGCCAAACAGCGCAAATGAATAATGGATTACATGTAAAATAAAGCGAACCGCTCATTAAGTCCACGAGGTTGCATTGTGCCCATACCGTGGATGAGCCGATGCTCGGCCTCCAGTCGTTGTTTGGTAGACCCTCTGGCTTGTGTTAGCACTGATACTTCCAGATCTTTCTTCATGTATGCTATCTCAGTCTTACCAAAGGGGCAAGCATCTTTATCACGATGTTGCCAGTTTAGATCCCATGATGTGAAATTTTACCTCATACACTGAAAGCTTAGCAGTACCATGTAAAACACTAGATGATTTACCAATACGCTATCAAAGTCTTACCAAAGAGGCTTTGCCAATTTGAAAGCAAAATGGTCAAACTCTAGGAGCACGCTTATGCAGAGCCATCTGCTATTTAGCAGCGAAAAAATCATCCTGCTAGAAAGGCGGATGCTCTAGAACGGTACCATTTCTACAGTCAATCAAAAGATATCGCAATAGACGGCGAAAGAAGATCAAGAGAGAACGATTATCGGTCTAAAGGTGGAGACAATTTGAATACATTTTTATGTGTATTGTTGTGTTTTGGTGTCAATCTTTTATGATCATAACTGATTATAATCAAAATCTAGATGGTCTTTCAAATTCAAATACCAATCATGTTTTATTCTCCCAATTTGATTTTCTTCCCTTCCTATAGGAGCTTGTCAGACGAGTTGTCATGGTAGACGCTCTACTCACCGAACGAAGAAGCTACATCAAGGAACTAGAGAACTACATAGATAATTTACTACTCAAAGTCATGCTGGAATCGCCACTTCTACTAGACCAGGATTACGCATACGCTTGATCTACTGTAAAAGTGGTAATTTTCGTGCCATTAAATGTTCGCACTTGGCCGATTTTCAGCCATTTTTGCTTGTTTTTAATTTCGCGATTTGAAAGTTCATTACAGACTTATACACATAAATAAATATGTTTGTGTGTTTTTATTTTCGCGGTACAGCGCGAAAATTAATGTAGTGCGATAATGTCCACGTTTACAGGTATATGTATGACTGATGCTAGGAATTGGAGTTATCGGATCTTGGCTTGTTAACGCCCATATTGAAACTGTTAGGTCAGATTTATGATAGTAGCATTTACGCCAAAAAAAATCCACCTAGTAGCATTTACGCCAAAAAAAATCCACCTCCTTTGTGTTCATGTGTGCAATTTTGTAATACAGTGTGTCATCCTGAAACACTTTTGTCCGTACGGCTTTTGGAGACAACCAATTGAATTGACAACTCAGTATTATATGTAATTTAGCCGAATTTTACCAGGCATAGGTTTTTGAATACGACTCATTGAGATATGTATAAACAGGTTTTTGAAAATTTGTTTGAGATTAATCAAAGCATTTAAACACAATTGCTATGTGTAGTCATTTATGTAGCAAAAAAACACTTTATGTAGAGTTGATATTTGCTATTGAATGTAACAGGTATTGTAGGTGACATGCATGTGAGATTCTGGCCTCCTAAGCTGCTACGGAATAAAGCTATGTCAAATATATATTGCGCTTTATTCCGTAAATAGTCACTCTATTCATGTATAGCATATGTAAGATTCTGGCCACTTAAGTTGCTCCTGGAGTGGAGCCGCTACGGAATAAATCTATGTCAAATATTGCGCTTTATTCCGTAAATAGTCACTCTATTCATGTATAGCATATGTAAGATTCTGGCCACTAAAGCTGCTCCTGGAGTGGAGCCGAGCGGAGCCGCTACGGAATAAATCTATGTCAAATATATATTGCGCTTCATTCTGTAAATAGCATAAGCTAGTAGGATACCCAACATGTGTTTGACCTTGTTTTTCCAGCGTCTCCTCCACTCCCCGGATTTGTTTGATTTATTCTTTTTTACAAATACCAATTCTATGGTGTCAAAAATATTACTGTAGCTGCTCCAGGAGCAGCTAAGGGGGCCAGGATCTCACACATGTGAGGTGATGTCATTCAGAGATGTAACTTTTCAGGTAATTTTCTGAAATCAGGTCATTTTTGTCCAGATTATTTTTAGTTTCAGGAAATTTTGTCTGTAGAAAGTATAGGAAAATTGAAATTTTCATGCCTTTTCAGGTAATTGTGAAACCACCCAGTTACATCTCTGGTCATTGCATAATCCAGTCATTTGCGCAGCATTTCAGCGCCGGGCAAACATTCTTCTTTGATTGCGCAAGCACAAATTAATTTAAAAATGGGTGGCCTGATTTTGGCCCAACTTTTTTTGTTTGGGGTTTACTATTCAATTCAGTTTCAAGTTGGCGAGAACTAGATGCGATTTTGTCTCTGCGCCCATAATGAATCCATGTGCACAGGGTTGTAGCTACGCCAGGTGGCGCCGGGCAGGCCCGCCCGGCACTGGTTCAACTGCCTCATAAAACAAGAAATTATGTGGCAGGGACCCTCAAAGTGCATTAAAAAAGCCTAAAAACATCCCAGCCACTGAGCCGCGAGAATTGTGTAACCAAATAGCAAAATATTGCGCCCGGCACTCAAAATGCTCTGGCTACAACCCTGCATGTGCATGCGCGCAATTATGACATATGCAGGCATTCCACACATAATGCAAAGTGCGCCCTGTTGCGTAATGCGTATGCGTATACACACACGTCAAAAGATGGAAGATGCATGCGCATGTGTAAATTCTGCACCTGTGACGTTACAGCACTGTCCAAAGGAGAAAATCAAGTGTAAAATAAAGTTCAGACGCCACATTACCTCCAAACTTAAAGGTAACTTGACGTATAACAATCATGGGCTGAATTACTTAGGTTTATCCTTGATGTAAGATATTTGTGATACTGTTGTAAAGACTCTATTACGGTATAATCATTTAACACAGATTTGGTGCTAGACTAATTCTGTGCAGACTTACACAAAGAATATATAAACCATTAGGTTGTATTAAAAAATCTTTTGTCTCAAAGCTCTTCAGTTTTTATGCGGAATGCGGGGCGTTTTTTTTGTTTGCTTTTTTTAATATAAATATTGAAATCCTTGTAAAAGTGACCTTTTGTATTTAATATGATGGGATCAATGAAAATCTGACAAATCGGTGAGCTTTAAGATAAAAGATTTTTTAATATAGCCTTATTTGCAAATGATGTGTTCTCGGAAAACATGTATAGATAGGCAGGGCTTCCTCAGGAATTTGTAATGTACATACATGGTTGGGGAATAAATAGGGAAAAAAATCAAGAAAAGACAAAAACCTCGTTCTACGGGTAAACATACCTCTCAGGGCGTTTGATTTTTGGTTGTTTTTTATCAAAAAAAAATCCTTTTTCAAAATTTCAAAATTTAAAGAATTTTTTAACAAATGTTGAACAAAATAATCTTAAATTCAGGGGGTGGATGGTCATCGTGCCTGTAGAACAGGGATTTATGTTGTCGCCTGATAAAAATGTTGTTACAATAGACTAAAATTGAATTTACTAAGAGTTGGATATAATGTGGTGATTCCCAAACTGCAGTAGACTTGTACAGAAACTGTGACAGGAATTAGAGCCAGGGGGTAGTCAGGTATGATGTTGTAATCATCCCAACAAAAACATGGATTAAGGCTGCCTTTTTTTACCACAACGCGAGCCACACAGGCCCATACTAAGGGTATCAAAATCGCCAATTTCTGTGTATAAGAGTGTCTTCTTCAACCTGAATGGGTTGCTTGGGCCGGTTGGTCTTTGTAAAAATAGCCCAAACTTTTTAGGCCTAAAGACAAATTTACAACAAATCTGAATCACACAATAACTTCATACGATAATTTCAGTCTAAACTCGGTTTTGAGGACCTATATCCTTTGCTATGAGTATAATTCGTTGAGTAAAAATGCTTGATAAGGGTCACTTTTTTCTTTGAGAATCCGTGTTAAGGGTAGTTTTTGACAGTGGATTCACACGGATGATTACAACTTTTATATGAGTGCCCCCCGACATTACAGTAATGTGGCAATCATGTGCCATTGTTTTCCGTTCTGAAGTTGTTAAAACAGATGGTCTTCCTCAAAGATTTGTAAATTACATATAACACAGGGTTAATTAACAATTCCCAATAAATATGTTTGGTACCATTGATGTATAATATAAGACAAATCATTAAGTCAAAACAGTCAATGTTTTGATTGAAATAACATAATTCAACAGAAACTGGCGTATGCGGTGGCTGTGGTTCAAGGGCTTCTTCATTAACACTTTCCATGCAGCTATTGGTTTAATACCAAATACAAAACAGATTTTTCAGAAACCTTCCCCAACTTTCAAGAGCTATCTCAAGGATTACTGAATGAATAATAGGCATGTTTGTACTTATTTTAATGCATTTCTCATGATGATTCCAAATATGGTAATTAAATACAATAATTTTGACATTTTTGAAACATTTTGGAATGTCGTCTGCCACGTGGAAATGTTAAAATAACATAATTCAACAGAAACTGGCATGTGTGGTGGCTTTGGTTTTAGGGCTTCTTCATTATGTGGGTTCAGGTAAACGTGGAAATGTTTGCGTTCATTAATTTTCACGCTGTAAGCAGCAACTGCAAAAAATGTGCAAATGCATTTTTTTGTGTGTACAAGTCCATGTAATTAACTTTCAATCTGGGATTTAGAAACGGGCAAAATGGTCCAAATCGATCGGCAAACCGTGAAAAATTAACCACCCAAAAATTACTACTACTTTTACCATATTGCACTCTGTAAGGAGTAGAGAACATGTGTCAGTTACTTGACAATTGAATTTTGTTCAGTGAATTATGATGGCGACTGAATATTTGTAGGTGCTTATTCATGTATATATTATAAAGTGCATAGTCGTTCACGCAGGGCTCAAAATAGACAGGGGCTAAGGGTGATTAGCCCCAATTTTTACAAAATTACCCCCGAAAAAAATATCAATCAATGCCAAAAAGTACACACAGGGGCTATTTTTTATCCATTCTGTTTAAAATAGCCCCCGTAATCAGGAAAGTATTTTGAGCCATGTTTCACATTTTATAAACTACCTTCGCTGTATGTTATCTTGAGTCAGCCAAAAAAATTGATAAAATAACCAAAACCTGAGCAGTATTTTACTTTGATGGTGCTATAGACAATCAAGCAACAGTAATATTACATAAACACGTCCACAATATATGTATCTTAAATGGAATGTTTTTCGTTTGTGTGCTTCGCAAATGTTTTCCATTGATGGTTTAGGCAAGGGGAAAAACCTGTTCTATGGGCCCAGACCAACTCATATTTTTCCAATTTGAGGGGGGAAATTGAAATTATTCAAAACAATTTGCGAAATGTTTGATTTTTTTATTTGAAAAATTGAGAACAATTTTGGAATTTGAAAGAACTAATTGAATATTATTGAAAAATTCAAAAATGATTCACAAATATTTTGACTTCCCCTCAAATAAAAGTAGAAATTGACTGACTGACCGTAGAACAGGATTGTTTTTGTTTTGTTGCCTAATAAATTTGTAAATATTTATCTTGTCAGTAAGGCCCAAAAAATTGTAATGTTGTCCTCGACCGCCCGCTCATCAGATTTAGGGCCGCTCCAATTCCCCCCCCCCCCCCCCCCCCCCCCCGATTTAAAAAAAAAAAAAAAAATCAGACATTTTTTTCTTTTCCAGAATTGGTTTTCTTCAGATTTTTTTTAAAAATTTTAAAAACAGTTTTAATGGCATTGAATATTAAATTAATTGTTTATAACATATATGTGCGACTCTTAGAGTGATTTCAACTTTTTGTTGGCTGAACTTTGAGCTTCCGCTGGAAAAGACAATTAAAAAAAATAATAAAAATTGGCCCGCCCCTCCTCTGAAAGCTGTGGAGGACAACATTATCTTCTTTTTGTTGTTGGCCTAAGCATAGTTTGTGATATAGGTACTGTACTGTAGGCATTATTTGTATTCATTTAATTTCACTGAAATTTCAAAAACATTGTTTATATTAGTTTATCCAAACATCTGTGAATATGTCACCCAAATTCCAAATGGTGTTTTTGCAACACCTCATGTCAATGACTTATATATTGTTTTAGTCAACATATAATTGTAATGATTATTTTACACAGAGTGTGTTTCTACTTTGCGCACCCACGCTCCTCTGAATTAATATGCTGTTAGGCAGGTTAGCCAATTTGGAATTGACTGAACTATAGCCTTCAAATTTCACCCAAATCATGAATCTTTGAGTTTGTTTCTTCATGTAGATATTCCCTTTAGACAAATTGATAAACACATTTGAAGACAAATCTGAATGTTGGATCAAAATACTGTAAAAGCTGAAATATTCGTGGTGGTTTTATTTTTGCACTTTTCGCGCAAAATATTGTTTTCAACATTCATGCAGTGCATCCAGAAGAAGAAGAAAAATAATTCGCCAAATGTCTATGATATCAAAATGCGCAAAAATATCTTTACGCGAAAATATTAGCTTTTACAGTAGATGTTATATATCGTGAGAGGGGGCATGCTGTCCAATGATAGGGAGATAGCCAAGATGATCAGTCCACCGATAGATACCAGTCATTAAATGTATATATTTTTGGGGATTTTGAAGTTGAAATATTTTCATAAGTTGAATGAGAACCAGAACAACAAAAAAGTGTGATGATATTTCATGCACTCCACATGGTCTTCTGTCTTTTTTAATGACAAGATGAGATGCAAACAGTCACTTTAACCAATTATTAATGACTTGTTAATACTTGTAATGTTTTTATATTGATGTTTATGGTTGTGTTATATTATAACTTGCACATATGTGACCCAACACGAGTAAATGAGGCACAATGAGGAAAATATGAATATTGAGTTTATTTATATCATGATATTATGTTTCAGTTAAGGGACATTTTAGTATCAAATTCAATGTTTATCAAAAACCTAAGTTATGGATTATTGAAAATCACCTGAAAACATGAAATACAAATTGTCAAGTTATGAACATTTTAAGTTTTGATTTTGTTAACAACTCATAGAGTAATTGAAAATGAAATACCTCAAAATGTAGTTTCAATTCTTTATTTTCATGAATTTGAGTCTGTGGTTTGGAAACAAGATGTATCAAAGATGATAAATAACACTTTTTAGGAATTTGAATTATTATGACTTTGTCCCACAATTTTGCTCTTAAATCAAATTAGGTACATGTACTGCTGCATTGTGCCTCATTTGCTCATGTTGGGTCACATATACAGTCATCAAAAAAAGTAACTATACAGGTAATAAATGGACTTTTAACTTTTAAAATATATATGCTACCTGAAAATTTCAAATCATAAAGTTGTTGAGAAATTTATCTTCTTTTAATATGAGATATTGCACGCTAGGATCGGTTGAATAATAAAGAAGCGACAATCCAAAATGTAAGGTAAAGTCACAATTACATTTTCACATTTTACATTTCAACACGGGGGAGAGTATGACAGGTAGCGTATGTGTGGTGTATTGATCCATCGGAACAATACGGCCGACTGTCCAACCTGCGCATGCATCCCCAAATTGCACTACCGGTAATCGATAAAGTACCCGTAGATGGGTCCGCGTGTAGAAAATAAAAATGTGAAAATGAAATCGGACTTCACCTTACATTTCGGAGTGTCCTTTCCTCAATAATCACTCGATCCTGGCGTACAATATCTCATATTAAAGAAGAGGAATTTCTCAACAACTTTATAATTTAATATTTTTAGGTAGGATATATATATTTAGAGTTAGAAGCCCATTTATTACCTGTATAGTTACTTTTTTTGATGACTGTAGGAATATCTTAGGATTTCCTATACAAAGATGGAATTTCCCAATGATGTACCTGTGTAACATAAGACAGTTCTTGTATAGATCATATTTAAGATAATATGTGATGCAGCACATCTAAAGTGGTAACCTTTTGTTGGTGAAGTCAATTTTGAGTTTATTATGTGTGCTCTCAGAGCATTTTCTAAGCTTTAAGATGACACCAAATTGATCCAGGCATTCACATTTTACAAGTGAAAATGACTCCTAAATTCTTATTATTTTCTTTAATTTTTCTGTCCGTTTTCATCTTTATCTTGAGGAAAAAAACCAGCCTCAAATTCCACCATTTTGATGTGCTGCAACACAAATGGTCTAGTTTTGTAATTTTGTTCTCATTGAAAACAATGATTAAGAAATACATTTTTTTTCTTGAGCCAATATTATTATAATTTAGAATGAAAGTTGTAAAATAATTAAAAGTTAAATTTTTGATCTCAAAACACAAGATAAAAATAGGTGCTAGTATTACACCTTTCAGCAGATTTTATGATGTTATTTGGTAAACTTGATCTTCCGGAAAGTGACGTCCGAATTGAATCACAGGCGCAGGTAATTTGTATCTGCTCCTGTCTTAGGTGAATGATGGCTGCTTGCCTCTGATGTAAATGGTCTCCTTAACCCCTTCCACGAACCAAACCAACAAGAATCCACTTTATCTAACATTCAAATCTGACTTCACATTTCTGAAAGGTCAAGTTCACCAAATTGGGTAATAAATCTGTTGATAGCAGGTGTAGCAGCACTGCACCTAAAAAAAAATCAGATAACTTTATCTTGTGTTAAGATCAAAATGTTAACGTCAAATTAGTTTTATTATTATAATTTATTAACATAGCAATTAGGTGCTTATTATAATCTAAAATGACCCCCCCCCCCCTCCCCCCAAGTTCTGTTTTACAAAATATTTATATTATTGTGTTCATACCTTGTATCTTTCTATTATCCGTTCTACTTATGCAAGTCAACATACGCTTCTTCCTCTATAGCTAGACAAACAAATCAATGTGTGCTGAAATAGATGTTGGACAACCACCGAACATTTTGTTACATATAATCATAGATTACTTAATGTATATAATTTGGTATTCTGATGTGTAAATGTTGGATAAATGAACGAGTATATAATTATGTTTTATCTGTATTATCGTTTGTGTTATGTTATGATAGATATTTATATATTATGCAGTTTAAATTTTTTGTATGTAAGAATATTTATATAATGTAAAAACTCTTGTTTGTCCAAAGACTGTTCTCCGTCATGTGACAGTATCAATATTACACAGAAGATCAATTGCTCTTGTTCTCCAACCCCACCTATGTGATCAGATAGGTGTAGTTAGGCCAAACAAAGAAGGTCTGTCTCAGAAACATTGTGCAAAAAAAGTATGTGCTGTGCGGTTTTTTGGGTTTTTTTAGAAAATAGGCTGAGGTATGCAATTCTTTTTCTTTTTTTTTGCGATTTTTTTTGTTTGTTGTTGCTTATCCAAGCTTACGGAGAACCTTTTTTAACTTTTTTTTTTAAAATCTAAAAAAAAAAAAAAATCTAAAAAAAAGAAAGAAACATTTTAGCCCCCAGCGCATAGACCTACGCGCCGTAGCTCATTTCACATACCAATGCGGGCGGGCTTCTGAGACAGACCTTCTTCTTTGTTTGGCCTTACTTGTTTTAAAATAAAAATGGTAAATAAATCCTCAATACCGACCCACCGATAATACGCCTACCACAAACAGTTTCAAACCAGGTGCTTTGATGTTGGCTAATCCAAATTACATAATCAGTACCAAAAATCTGAGATATACTTATTTCTTCCCCATAGTTTGATACCTCATCCGTTGAGATTCGAGTGGATAATTTTGAAGTTATGATGAACACAAATAATGACAGGAAAGTTACATTAAAATTGGGGCACTCTAATAGGCATAAATTAGACCACCGCGGCAGGCAAGCTTTTGTTTGCTTGTCTGCTGTGATGTTAGGTGACATCGTCTATACAATGTATACAGTATTGAAACAAAGTTTTGATTTGGCTTTATGTTTATATACATGCCTATATGATATCAATATTGGCCAGCTGGATTATTAGTATTAATTATAATTAATGTATATATATTTACTATGCTTTTCTTGCCGAACATGGTGCAATTTACCTTTTTTATATAATTATTTATTGATTTAAGTTATTACAACCTTTCCATGGTGCAACTGTTTGAACTATTTGTTTGTACAACACTACAACAGCTCAGCTGATGTTTTTGTTATAGATTTGTCCAAAATATATCATGTCATTCTGTGTTTCTTTTTTATTTAATATGTTAGTACTTATAACATCGGTACTTATATTATTTGTGATGCAGCACATCAAAAGGGGGACTTTGCAGGTGAAGTCAATTTTGAGTTTATTGTGTGCTCTCAGGGCATTTTCTGAGCTTTAAAATGACACCAAATTTATCAAAACTGATCAAGGCATTCAGATTTTACAATTGAAATTGACTCCTCAATTCTGGTTTGTCCTTGGTGTAAGATAGCACGAAACTAACCTAGCACCAAATCCTCTATTGAGGGATTAAAGGATTATACAGCTTTAATCCGTAATAGGTCGGGACACTAGTCCAACTTATAAATTATATCTTACACCAAGGATACACCAAAATTCTTGTTTTCTTCTTTTTGTTGTGTCCGTTTTCATCTATATCTTAAAATACACACAGCCGCAAAACCCCCCCTTTGATGTGCTTCATCAAATTTTGTTTAGTTAACATGTGGAGGGTATTGATGGAGACCCACCCTTTTCAGGTTGGCCATTCAATACTAGCTGTTTACAATGTGTATAAACTTCAGTTCAATTGCCAGTACTTAGGCCAAGAAAAGAAAAAAAGAGCCGTCTAATATACCGCGTATATAAGTATGTGGAGTAATTTTTGCCGTATAACCCTATGCGATGAGCCCAAATTTGGGTTGTTTTTTTAGTTGTCCGGAAAAAAAATCGGACACTAAAACTAAATATAAAAAAAGACTTTCCGTATTTAGCATAGCTAATTTTTCAAATGTATGTGAGACAGACCTTTTTTTTTGCCTTTTCAGTCATTCACCATTCTGTATGAACACTTGATTGCAAAAGTATGCGAGTCCAATTTTGATTGATCAGTATATAAAGTTTTGAAAATATTGCAAGATGTTAAATGAGTTTGGGATTGAAATATGGCACATCTATTAGAAATGTATTTTAGGCTAATGAAAGTTGATTCCCAGTTTCCTGTCACCCGACCAACCTAACTTTTCAGTTTTACCAAAACTGTCATTATTTTGTGCAAAAATAACATTTTCTGACAAACTTGAATACAAATCTCTATTTGTAGGGGCTCAAAATACCAGACATCTCCAATTTTATTGGAAGTGGTGTCATGGTATATGCCATATGGCCAATAATGAAAATGTTTGCATTAAAAACCTACTCAAATTTCAGATGTAATTGAAGTTGCAATATTTCAGACAAGATTTGTTAACATTTTCAACAACACATCTACAAATACTTAATTGTTTTTAAAGTGTTAATTTAAGTGTTATATGAATCAATAGGTAGTTAGTAGTTAACACCACTTACAGATGCAATAATGGAGTGAAATAATGAATAAACCCACCTTTTAAAAATATGTAACAGGAAACTAGGAAATAAAGTAAGAATAAAGTAATATTTCAAGAACTTGCATACTTTTTGTGACCAGACTTCAAACTTAAATTGTAGCAACATTTTATAGAAGGAATTAATGAACATGATATGCAAGACGTCTTTAGATCGGTCTGATATGGAAGATGAAAATGTACCAGCTGTACAGGAACCCGAGATACATAGTTATATATGTATGTAGAACCTACATTGTAAATATGTAAAGGCTTAATAAACGTTGAAATGAGTTTAACTACCATGATATTGTAGTCAAGATTTTATTTAACCAGTGACTTTCAAATACAAATGATCAAATACCAATGATCTTGTGTATATGGTTGAGTAGAGTGTACAACTGATTTGTTACAGATTTCTAATCAACATCCATAATCCAAATCTGTTGCAAAATGACTCATTCTTGAGCTTCAAAAACAAGCTCAATGATAGTTCATTTGGGTGAAATCATAATAAACTGCTCACAAAAAGTTGGGAAACTTTTTTTAATCAAGTATATTTTTATTATTTATTACCCTCTTTGTATCTGTTATATATCAATGGAAAGCTGAAGTGTTCCTCTTTAAAATTATACCACATTTGCAATGATTACCATGTTGCTGAACTTAGCCACATGAATGAAAATGAGGCAAAGTCACAAATCAAATGTGCCAAAATTACCGTTATCTGTGCTAAACAGTCAATAGGTAATGATCAATAATCAAACCGGTCATGCTTGAGAACCATGAATGGTTTACACAAAGATTTGCACCAGTGAGCTCAACACACACAAGTTAACCCTCATCTCTTTAGAAAACCGTTATTTGGGTATTTGCAAGACTGGGTTAACAATGACTCCAGGTGGGAAGGTCATGAAGGCAAGTGATTAAAGGTTTAGGCCTACAACTTATGCATTTTTCTGAGACACGGTAAACGTTTTGCAGTTTCAATATGCCGCGTTTAACAGATTTGGAGAGAGCCAGTGCCATTACCTATTGACTGTTTGGCACAGATAACGGTAATTTTGGCACATTTGATTTGTGACTTTGCCTCATTCTCATTCATGTGGCCAAGTCCAGCAACATGTCATTATTGCACATTTGGTATCATTTTAAAGAAGAACACTTCAGCTTCCCATTAATATGCAACATAATACAAGAGGGTTATAAATAATAAAAATATACTTGATTAAAAAAAGATCGTAACTTTGTGTGAGCAGTTTATTTTCCTTATTACCATGTACACCCAAGTTAAAATGTCTGATGTTGGAATCCATATCGTTAAATCAGAGATAATCAAAATAAGGGATTATCATCTCTATTGAAATTGTGTAGAAAACGTGTGATATGTCCGTCTCGCTCGCACACGTATGACTCGCATGTTAGAAAAGCCCGGTATTTAACAGGGGTACTTGTAGTCTGTTGTGACAACAAATTGTCTATCATCAGGGTTCTAGCTACGGTGGGCGGCACTGGGCGCCGGCAGGGCCGCCCGGCACTGACAATATCCGCCCAGCACTCTAAAAAAAAGTTAAAAAAAGTTAAAAAAGTTCAGTTTTTGACAGGTTTATTTTTTAACAATTTGTGGATAAAATCATTAAACTGCCTCATAAAACAAGAAATTATGTGGCAGGAACCCTCAAAGTGCATTAAAAAACCCTAAAAGGACATTAAGAAGGCCTCTGGATCCCATGCCATGATCCACTGCACTTCGTTCGCTACACTTTCTCCGTTCGCCGTCAGTAAATTTACCCGGCACTAAAATGGTCCTGGCTAGAACCTGTCTATCATACTATGTTATGATAAACACTGAACCAAAAAAGAAACTTATACAATTTTAACAGATCACCAAAGGGTCAGTGCACATTTCTCTTGTGTCATTGAAGCAAACAATTGGTTATTGACTGCCATTTGAAGCAATCAATACATTGCAGTAATATTGTATCAAAATTTGGTACATTTTCATACACAGAATTTTATTTGGTGATCTGTTAAAATATAAGTTTCTTTTTTTTTATAAGTTTCTTTTTTGGCTCAGTGTATAGATGGGGTGACAGGTGACGTCACACCAGGAAAAACGTGGCTAGTTGCTATTGTTCTTTGCCCGGCAGTTTGCGTGTGCATCATGTTTTGTTTAGGACCCGTGCTTTTAAAACTCGCGCCAAAGCATTATAAAGGGCAATACGGCATAGCGGACAGTGTTGTGGTCATATGCTGTTCCCTGAAGCGTGTATCGACAGTCCAGTCCCTTCGCCCGTTGCGTTTGTTGATAAACATTGGATGTAAACAACGGTCACCTCATCTATATTAAACTATCTTTAGAAAAAATGCATCGGTGGAAATTAAAATCCTTCAAACATTTTAAACAATTAAAATTATTGCATGAATTCACTGACTTGATTTATGTAACAATGTTTTAAAAGTATTTTATACTGTTTCACTCGGTGTTTTAATTACACCTAAACTCAAACCCACAAGCACTCACGACAATGAGTGCATCTTTTCAGATCGATGATAGTTTCTTGGAGTGAGAGTTACAGGTTAATATTACAGTTTAGGGGTTATTTCATGACAGCGCTAGATGCTACATGGCCTTTATGATGCTTTCTTATGATCAATTTTATTCGAGACACACAGCTTCAACAGAAAATCCCGGTTAAGCCGTCCCTTGTATTTGAAAGTCACCGTCTTAACTCAGTTTTCTCAAGAATTATACACATAAACTCTTCGAAAAAAAGGTGTTATTCTTAATTGTCTATTTTTTTCGGATGTATCGTGATATATTCATATTGTGTTAATATAAGTTACACATTGGAAAGCTGATGTGTTCATTTGTCCAAATGTGTAGCACTCGCTTATTTCAGTGCTCAGCCGCTACTTTAACACTTTCCACTCGGCTATTGGTTTTACCAAACGAAACAGATTTTCAGAAACCTTTCCCAGCTGTCAAGGATTACTGAACCAAGGCATGTTTGTACGCATGTTAATTCATATCTCATGGTGATTCAAAATATGGTAATCATAACATTACAAAATGTTGACAATTTTGAAACATTTTGTGACATTTTGGAATGTCGTCTGCAGACACCTGCTGCGTGGAAAGTGTTGAATATAGGAAGGTCTGCATGTGCCAATAATCACCACTATATTCTGTGTGACGTTAGAATGAAATAAAATGATGTCAAAGTAAACTAAATCTGCATAATACATTGGCACCATTTTAATGCACATCATCATCATATAATATTACATCATAATACAAAAAAGGCAACAAAATGCTACATAATTCACAAATTTCATCATGTCATAATACAACACACTTACAAATAGAGTTATACATTTTGTCGGATCTCTCTCAGAGACTGCACAAATTAGTATTTAACAATTTCCACGCGGCAGGCGTCTGCAGACGACAGTTCCAAAATGTAAACAAAATGTCAAAAGTATTGAATACCATCACCATATTTGTAATCACCTTGTGAAATGCATTAAAATAAGTACAAACATGCCTCGTATTGGCTCAGTAATTCTTGAGATAGACTTTGAAAGGTTTCTGAAAAACTGTTTGTAGATGGTAAAACTAATAGCCGTGTGGAAAGTATTAAAATGTGACCTTACATTACAAAATATAAAAAGCGTAGTACAAAGTAATAAATAAAATAAGCGTCATCCACATACAATTATGAGCAATTAGTTGTAAATGACAATATATATATCACACCTCATAAATATCATGAACTAATCATGACCAATCATTGGCTAATTTCTACCACAAGTACCGTAGTATTTTGAATGATAAATACTTTTGACCAATCAATTAAGCCCTATATAATTTATATCAGTTCCATATTGGTGAGAAATATTCGGTTTTTATCTCTCCGCGTGCAAAAGTAATCCAAGCATATGTGCGCGATTATGGCCACATGCATGCAGTTTTGGCCAAATGCACGCATTTAACCCACAGTGACGTGTGCGTGCCGCCAAAACTGACTGCGTGTGGCCATATTCTCTCGCGTACGCTTGGATTATTTCGCGAGAGAAATAGAGCGCAATATTACCCCTTGGTAAATTGGGTTTGGGGTGATTTGACGCACTGATGGACTTTGGCCACTGTCTAATCTGAGGGTATTTGGCAATATTTTGTTCAATTTTGTTGTCAAGGCACAACGGTGTGATTGCGTTTTATTCAAACCTTTACATGCAGCGTTTTTAATGCGCGGCCTGGCGCCGGTGCACCTCATTTTGAGGGCACGTCCTTACTGAATAATGATATAGCAAACACATAGCATAATGCAACATGCGGTTTGACCTACTGCAACAGGTATCATACGCAAATGCATGCGTAATTGAGTTTAGAATGTCACAATAACAATTTGCGTCTGATTTTGGATTTGAGACCAGTATAGAACTTCTACTTGTTTAGTATTCTTTGGTGTATCCATTTCCTATCTATTCATGTAGTATTCACTATCGAAGTGATTATAACTCCCTAGTAACTGGATCACGCATCTCTATGAATGCTAGCACATCTCATTGACTTAATAAAGCGATCATTTCCCATCTATTCATGTAGAATTCACTATCGAAGTGATTATGTAACTCCCTGGAACTGGATCACACACCTTTATGAATGCTAGCACATCCCATTGACTTTACGTAGCGACCGTTTCGATCGGTGTTCAGGACTCGAAAGCGTGATACAGTTGATATGGTGATAATTGGTTTACATGTAACACTTCGATAGTGAATTTGTTTACACCAATACTCGCATATTAGACCTAACCTAATATACTGTGATACACAATAAGTCATAAATAACTTGATTACATCATTAAATCATGTTCACATAATACTGACATCCGTACAATAGTTTATAAACCTTCTAGCTAGTTGCACTGTATACATAAGCAGGCATACAGGGTGAGTCAAAAAGACTCCAATAGTGGAAAGAAGCCATTTTGTTTTCAAAACCAAAATGAATTTTAAAACTGTTTAAACGTTGCAAGAATGCTGTATTTCATCCTAACTTTGTGTGAAAAAATGAAGTCGATCGCATTTTTCGTTTATATTTGGTGACCCTCTTTGCTGCCCAACCAAATTTACCTGTTTGTCCACGAGCAAAGTGATTTCATTTGAAATGGCACACATTGCATTTTCATATTTGAATATCCCGCCAACAAAAAAAATGGAAATTTTCAGTTTTTTAATAACATTTAGAACATTATACGCTTTCATTGCATGGGTACGATTATAATTGATTATGCTAACTCACATGTAAACAAGAAAGGATGCACCAAATTCCAATAACATCACAAATGAACTCAAGTTTCCAAATTTGAATGAGAGACACATTTTGCGATTTGATGCATATTTTGGGTATCTCGTGGACAAACGTGTAAAATGGGTGCACTGGTCAAAAGGTTCACCAAAGACAAACGAAAAATGCGATCGACTTCATATTTTCACACAAAGTTAGGATTAAATACATCATTCTTGCAACGTTTAAAAAGTTTTAAAATTCATTTTGGTTTTGAAAACAAAATGGCTTCTTTCCACTATTGCAGTCTTTTTGACTCACCCTGTATTGGGCAATATTCACATTTTACTTTACATCACCCGTATAAACAGAAACATTCTTGAAATGGACTTGAATTCTTAAATAATTACAGTGGCTACATTTGTCAGAACATGACAATTGCCAAATTTCCAGGGGCATAAGTAGAGGTGCCAGAAGGCTTGCTCCCTGATTCTCCCTCCCCAAATAAAATGACAAACTCTATATATATATATATGCACAAAATAGTCGGTTATGCCCCCACCCCTCCCCCTCCTGATCACAGGTCTGTCCCCCCTCAAGTCAAAAAGGGGGAAAGGCCGGTATTGGGAATCACAAACCCGGGTCGCCTGCATGTGAGCCCTGCCCTTTCTAAACGATCCCATGAGCTTAAAAGACCGTAAGATTTTCATCCGCATAGTGTGCCTCTTCATCACGCCAGAAGAAGTATGCGCTACCAGCACATAAAAGTGTACTTAGTAGTGGGGTGTGAGGGTTAATCATAGGCTGGTCCCTGCACCCTGGATTCCTGACCAACTCATCCATAGATAAAAGTATAATAACCAAGGACCTTTCTCATTCACACAACCCCTCCTCCCCCAGACAACAGACTACTGTAAAAGTCAATATTTTCGCGAGAAGATATTTTCACGAAAATTGTCATAACAGGCATTTCGCGATTTTTTATTTTCGCGATTTTCAACATTTGTGAACAAAATGGTTAATAATAATAATTTTCGCGAGTTTATATTTTTCGCGGTTGAGGATTGATTCGCGAAATTCGCAAAAATAAAAACCTCGCGAAAATTTCTACTTTTACAGTATACCAAGTTGGAATAATGGCCAAAGCATTATGATGACAACTGAAGCTAATATCACATCCTAGTTGATAGGGAATTTTAAAAACAAAGTTATATAATTTCTTTACACTTACAACTATATTACCAAAATAACTTGTATAGAACAATTTCGAAAATTAGGGAAGGGTTTATAAATTGATCAGGCATAAGAAAATAACTTTGAATACATTTGATGATGAAAGGAGACAAACATTCATATATTTAAACATTAAGTACTAATCCTTGATCAATATATACAGTGAATACCTACAAATACAGTCTAGTGGTAAATTTGGTCATAAAATTGTAAAAAGAAATGATTAGATCAAGGTAAAAGAATGTAGCGAATTATTGGAAATATATTCCGATTTCATACATAAGGCGTCACAAAAAACCACCCTGTTCTATGAGCAAACGGACCTCAGGTAGGGTCGGTCGGCCGGGCGGATTTTTTAAAAAGAATTTGAGAATGTTGCGTCTATAACTAGATTGACATTACCTCGCAACTTGATTGTGGTGACTCGGAGTATATGTGATCTAACGCGAGTAGATGAGGCACAATGAGTTATTTATATCATGATAATATGTATAAGTAAAGGGACATTTTGGTATCAGTTCAATATTCACATTCATAACCAAAGTTAAGGATTATTGATAATCACTCTGTCTCAAAACATCAAATACAAAAGTTATAGACATTTTTAAGTGTTGGTTTTGTTAACAAATCTACCACTCAACATTTAGTTTAACTCTTTTATTTTCATGAATTTGAGTCTGTGGTTCAATACAAGATGTATCCAAGATTGTAAGTCAGACTTTTTTATGGATTTGACTTATTATGACTTTGTTCCACATTTGTGCTCTTAAATCAAATTTTAGGTTCTGCCGCCGCATTGTGCCTCATTTACTCATGTTGGGTCACATTTAGTAAACAATTTCTAAGATTTTACAAATGATGTAACTTGACTTAAGTAATTATTCCCAAAAGACGGACTTTGCCCTCATTGGGTCACATATATTTGAAACCGTACATCATGTACGCTGAAAAATATATAAAATAAAGCTTTCCCAAGATTTGTCCATAATGGTATAAGCTTATCCTTTTGAAAATCTAATGAGGATTATCGTCAAATAAACTTTACATCCCTAAAAGTTTATGAACTTCACAAATTCGACCAGTAAGTCAAAAATGTTATAAAATTTTTAACAAGTGGACACTACATATTTTCATTTAGATATACAATATATTTTTTGGCAAATAATCAAATCATGATATTAATGTTGTTCAAATACTTATTTTAAACAGAAACAAACACATAACATACTTATAAATTCCCGTATCCGAATCCATCCAAAATGTTGCAATTCGATTGCTTTGCTTTGCTTTCTTTGTAATTTTCTCAGTAGATGAAATCACTGATCCTCATTTGAGGATCTGTAATTAAAAATGTCTTTCTTTGTGCTAAGAGTTTTGTTTGAAATTATTTATCATCAAATATAAACTTATATTCATAAGAAAGACTTTATGAGTAGCATTAGTAATGTAATGTACATTTTTACAACAACACAAAGCTATTTCACAATTGTTTTTAAAATATACATTTTACCTCACAACAGTGGCATGTGGCATCTCAAAATTCATGTCTCCAAATGATGGCATGTTTATACTCCCGTCACAGGGCAACCATCTGACATTGAACATGGCTTCAACTCAAGTCAGTGGGGAAGCTAGTTTTTTATATTGGGGGGGGGGGGGGGGGGGGGAATAAAAGTGAACCAACAAGGACTTCCAGGCTGGTAACTTTTGAGAATTGCCGCCTGTTGAGTCTGAAATTTGAAAGCGAGGGGGGGGGGGGGCTGACGATGACAACGGGCCACCTCCTCCAAAGCGATGCGAAAAATAGAGCTTAGAGCTCGATAACTGACGGTGCCAATCTCAACCGACATGACTCAAATATGCCCCCCCCCCCCCTCTGCCTATGCCAATGAGTCAAGTAGCAATATGTGTCAACATTTCGATGCCCAATGAGGACAGGAGTATGACAGGGCCTTTAATTGATTTTCTACAGTATCTATGGAGATGAACAATTACGCCCCTACTATTTATTAATGCTTCACAAAAAAGGTATGAGATACCACACAAGTTGGTGCAGAAAATATCCTAGTTTGGTGTAAAAAGAGGAGAAACACAAAATGCAGAAAATAATAAGGGACCACCAAGGCACTGGTCAGGTTTGGGCATACGTGACAGGCTTGGTTCTTTCTTTTCATATGTCCACCAAGATCAGAGGCCCCGTGGGTACCCCCATCCTCGCATGTCAGCAACACAATAAATAATACAAAAACCTTTCAGAAAGAATCACTTGCTATCACAAATTTCATAAAAGACTACAAGAAATATCAAGGTTTAAATATTGTAATGATGATCATCCTATTCAACTAATTTACAAATATCTTAAGTAAGAGAAGACACAAAATTTTCTTCATAAGATGACGAAGAAACCCAACTGCTCAACAGGCCTGACCGCCCCTTTTTTTAGAAATTGGGGGACAACATTTTCACGTGCAAATGATCAATTCTGACCCATAATTCAAAAAATCTAGGAATTTCTCAAAGATTTTTGTGATTTTTTGTGTCGAAAAAAAAGGCAGACTGATCCACCCTAACCTGAGAGGTCCCTCCGCCTGCAGAACATGGCGGTTTTAATTCATCACCTAAGGTGGATCAACATGGCAATGATTTTCTTGTATACCAAAATATTGTTCTTGATCAAAATGTCATTTCATTGGTTACAATTATGTACATTGGTTAAAACATTAATTCATTTATTTTTATGTCCAATACAAAAGTTGACCTGAATTAACTGTAAAACCAGAAAAGGTTCACAAATTTAAAAATTTCATGGCACAAACATTTTGCGAATGTGAACTTTGGAGTTACATTGTGTAACTTTGTAATGCTGCTACAAGGTAAATTGGAAATATTCACGGCATGAAATGTTTGCGAGTAAGTGCTCCTCACAAAAATGTGGTTAAATAAGTTTCACATAAATGTATGGCCCTGATTACACAGGGCCTGATGAATTCAGTAATAGTTGAATTTGACTTCATTTTATGTGTTAACAGAAGGTTATTTCATCTTCAAGTCAAATCTGGAACACTTCCGTACTACCCTTCACAACCTTCATTGACTTCTATGTAACTATATAATAATGTTTTATATCATATATATAATATAATATAAAGCAGTTTACCAACCCACGGTGTTTACAATAGACAATATAACAAACAAATAATAACAACCACCGGCGAATGTCCCAACGAAAAATAAGCAAGGACATTCACCGGCGGGGATTTGAACCCCGGTCTCCCGATCTCTAGACGGGCGCCTTAACCACTAGGCCACCGATAACTTGCTGATAAACGGCAATTAGAATCAGTGCTAAGTGAATAAGCGACGGGGTTATACAATACACACAGCACGATAACATGAGACATTTGGCCAAACACAGTAGGGATCACAAACGTGATGACAAGAGGAAACTGAATAAATAAATCATATAATAATGTTTTATATCATATATATAATATAATATAAAGCAGTTTACCAACCCACGGTGTTTACAATAGACAATATAACAAACAAATAATAACAACCACCGGCGAATATGTAACTGTTTTTTACGATTTAATTGTTTGTTTATATTTGTTTTAATGTTTGCACCTAAGAATAGGTTGTCTACAGAAAGATGTCGCATAGCAACTGCATTATTATTATTATTATAACATACTCTTAAAATTGCAATTTGAAATTTGGACTTGATCCTGCTACATGGTTTTACAGATCTGTAAAACCATGCAGCAGGATCAAGTCCAAATTTCAAATTGTATAAAGCTCCCGTACTGGTTGAGCACCTTTTGGATGATTTAAAATCTATTTTTTGGATTATACACTTCAAATTGTAAATTTTGTAGAATTCAGTGCACAGGGTGTGAAGGGTATTCAAGATGTATGCCTCAAATTCTAACGAGAAGGAGTGGCATTTTGTTTAAATTTTAAAAAAATGATTTTCCTCTCAAATAACTTTAATTTGATTTTTCAATCGCCTATATTGCAAAGTCAATAGAGAGCATCTCTATGAACATGTAACAATGAACAAATGACAGATTTGGTCTTTTAAACACAAACTGAATTTGGCACATAGAAATGGAGACCATCCTACACTCATAAACAAGTACTGTAAAAGGGGACATTTCCGCATGTTTAATTTTTCGCGCTTTGCATATTTTGAACAATTGTGCTTGCTTTTATTTTGAGTTTGAGCTTCCTTAGATCTACATACAAAATGAAAATCTGTGCGCATTTTTCTTTTCGCGCTTGCTAATTTTAGCCCGAAAATTAATGTAGCAAAAATGTCCACTTTGACAGTAGCTGATGATCACTGAAACAGGTGATTCCAACAAATGTGGTATCATTGGAAAGTTGAACATATCATGTAGCACGATATATCACAATATATAAAGGGGTCAACAAAAGTAAGTCCCCCCATGAAATTTGATTACTTTTGTTTACATAACTTCACACACAATTAAACGTTTCGAAAAGTTGAAATGAATATGAAAGAAAAAACTCTTGGCTACCAATAGAAAGTTTTACATTTTCGATATCATGTTTACTTTTCCCAAAACAGTCACATTTCCCCAAAATGATGCTTTCAGAAAAAGTGGCACTTGGTCCATACCATTAAATTTAAAAACTCTCTCGTGATTTTTTTTGTACGAAAACTAGACCAAGTTTGTTTGCATAACTCCGCACAGGATTACTCGTTTTGAGAATTTTAAAAACTTGTGAAAAGATGAAGTGCTTGGCTTTTCACAGAAAGTTTCTGAAGTTCAATATCTTGTTTACTTTTCCCGAAATTGTCTCATTTTTTCAAAACGATGTTTTCAGAAACAGTGGCAATTTTCAAAATCCTATACAATTTTGTTTGCGTAACACCCCCACATAATTAGAAGTTATAAGAAATTGAAACTTTTCTGAAAAGGAAAAACGCTTAGCTATCCGTACAAAGTTTCCCTTTTTCAATATCATGTTTACTTTTCCCCAAAAAGACAAATATCCACAAAATGATGTTTCCGTTAACATGAAATTTGCTCAAATCTAATACAAGTAAGTGCCACTTTTTCTGAAAACATCATTTTGAGGAAATGTGACTGTTTTGGGAAAAGTAAACATGATATCGAAAATGTAAAACTTTACATTGGTAGCCAAGTGTTTTCTCTTTTCATAATCGTTTCAATTTTTCAAAACGTATAATTGTGTGTGAAGTTATGTAAACAAAAGTAATCAAATTTATGGGGGGGGGGACTTACTTTTGTTGACCCCTTTATATGCAATATAGGCGATTGAAAACAATTTCAGAACTTTTAGCCCTAGAGAATAACTTATGCATTATTATAAGATAAGAGACCTGTAGACTGTCTCTTAGTGTTGGACTTGGAACAAGGTGTAAACTATGAATACAAGGTGATAGAGAGATTTGTGTGATTTTTTTATATCACTCATACACTAATTCTACAGAGCTTATTGGATGATGACCATTAACAGAAAAGATGGTGGACACGATTGGCCGTACATTTTTAATCCCCATTGGTTCAATGTAAAAATGGATTTTGATTAAATAATTCCAGAAATTCATCACATGCTGGAATTGAATAATTTCATCCTAAAACCGCTGAAGTCGGAAAATCAACTCCAATATAAGTATCATTTTATCCGTCAGTAACCGTTTGTCGCATTCGGTAGATAACATAACCTTAGCCAGAGTTCAGCAATTGCCCGCCCAATTATCAGAATAGCCTGTCCAGAATTTAACCTTACAAAATAAATCAACCTGTTTACAACCACTAGGGAGTCACTAGGTTCAAATATGTGCTGCTTTAGCCATGGTTTGTCAGTCAGAACAAGTTTAAAGTTCACTAAACTCTTACAACAACAATTTTTTTTTAAAAATCACATGTTTAAATCCCATAATTCTGCCTGTCCTGGGAGTAATCTGCCCGTCCAGATGACGGGTAAACGGGGTAGACCGGTCTTTAACTAAGACCTTGCTTGTACGCATAATTTAACCTTTAACATTTGTGAACGAGCCCGTGTCCAGCATCATCTGACCATTTATCAGTTTTACAATCACCCCTTCTTTGTGATAGTTTTAAAATTACTGTGCTTCGCTGTGCTGTAGTACGCATGCGCCAGGCCATGAGTCAATTTGTACATTTGACAACAAATAAGTTACAAGGTGAGCTCAAATGTATCTAGTTTTCACGACATAGCGTGCTATCTTGTTGATGAAAATGGAATGGGATATTTATAATTTTTAAGTTTATAGAATTTATGTACGAGTGATATAAAATAAATATCAACCATTTTAAATTTATTCTATGTTCAAAACCTTAACTCTCTATGAAAGAGGTTTGTTCTTTTCCACTTGATGTACCATCTTGTGTGGAATGCAACAGACCATCTTTTATCTCATGAGTATATTTGACCATCACACACACATACTCATAGCCAGCTAATATGTGAATAACAACAGCTGACCTGTTTTGACCAATATTCTAGTTCAAGGGCAAAGTTGGGTGAGACCGTTAATACTCTTTATCATACCATTAAATTTATGCAAGCATCAAATATACTGCTAACCCTGGATATCCCCATGTCCATGTACTAGAAGTGCATTTACTTACGCCCTGCCTAGTATGGTGTTATACTAGGTGCATAAGCTTGTATTTCACCCTGTGCCGGTGCACCGCGCAGAACGACACCCTGCTTTGCTGCGGACAGACCTTGGGTGCGTCAAGGCACACACACGCAACAGCTTGGTATGACAATCCACACTATTTTTTCATTTTTCAGTGATTAAAAATGGTAAAAACCTTAATATGTTGAATATTCAAAATGCCCGGTATGATAAATGTGTTAGATCTTCAGGTGCAAAACAAATATTCCATATGTGGTCCTGTGTATGCATGCATTGGCCAGAAATTCAGGTAAGTGTGTACCGAGATCAACTAATGATACATTACATGTGAAGTTCTTGAAGTCAATGTCTCGAGGAAACACGATACACAACGGGTCAACCCCATTCAAGGAAGTCGTCTCGCATTCCCTTCATGTAGGTGTGTACCGAGATTCTTGAAGTCAAGTCAATGCCTTGAGGAAACGCGATAAACAACGGGTCAACCCCATTCAAGGAAGTCGTCTCGCATTCCCTTCATGTAGGTGTGTACCGAGATTCTTGAAGTCAAGTCAATGCCTTGAGGAAACGCGATAGACAACGGGTCAACCCCATTCAAGGAAGTCGTCTCGCATTCCCTTCATGTAGGTGTGTACCGAGATTCTTGAAGTCAAGTCAATGCCTTGAGGAAACGCGATAGACAACGGGTCAACCCCATTCCACCTATGTAGTTGTCTTTTCACATACCCTCTGGAATACAAAGAGGCCGTTCCATCACTCGTGACTCTTTGATCCTCATCAGCTGCCAGGATAAAAACACATATTTGCTGCTGCACTATTGTCTCTTCACATACCCATCTGGCATTCTAAGTGGTTATTCCAGCCGTCCAGAACCTGTGTGCCAGCTTCGTCTGTGGTCGAGATGAAGACAACAGAATCTCCGACGAGAGGCTGGGAAACCTTCTGACATGTCTCCGCCACATTAGCACCACTGTATTCCAGACTAACCACGGGGCCTGGGCAAAGAGAAACATGAAAGGAAGACAGAGCTAATTTAGAACTATTTTTTTGTTAAGAGAATCTGAATTCTCAATTTTGATCATTGTTTACTTTGACTAGGTAAGAGGTAGGACATGAAGTATTTGACCAATGGTAACAGTCCAGACTAACCAAAAGTCTGCTAAGAGAAATATGATTGGAAGGAGCATTTGTGAATTACAACAAAATAAATGTTTGCTACCTAATCATTGTTCACTTTCATAAGGTAATACATGTAGTATTTGGCTACTGACAACAGGTACTGACTGTAAAAGTGGTAATTTTGTGTACAGATATTTTCACGATTTTATAGCATTTTGAAAATGTGAAAAACTTTAATTTTGCAGTTTCTACATTAATTATAATGTAACTCTATTGCAAAAGAATATTTGTGCATGTTTATATTTTCGCGTTTTCATGTCCACTCACAAAAATAAAACCCTCATGAAAATGACCACGTACACAGTAACATCAAAATGATTGTCCATCACACCCAGGTCAATAAACAATAACTTCTATTTTTCAAATGGATAATTTTGTTATCTTCCCATCCCGCTTACTTTTTACCATTTGTTAAAAATGTGTTAAAATTTCAAAGTAGGAAATGGAGCCTAAAGTTTTCATCCAATGTGCCTACTTCTCTTCCCATGACATTTGTTTATCCCTCCTCGCATTTCAACAATGCGTACATAGTTACATATTCATAATTACACAATATTAGAGTTACAGATTACATAATGTTATTCAATTCTTTCATTTTTAGTTGTTTATGAAAAGTACCAACATATAAATGTTATATGTAAAAAGAAAATTGGGGGGGGGCTGTTTGCTAGACATTATTCATCCATACAATTCTATGGTTAACCTCTCTAAAGAGCAATACCAGCATGCTTCACTTTTATCACATGACCACTGGTTTCTATCTACTGTGTCGTCTGGATCCCACCGACATAACATTGCAATAACAAGCTTATAAACATGTTTAATCAAGGGTCTGAAAGAAAATTCAACTGCAAGCTGTACACTTAATGTGACCTAAATCCAACAGCCCTCTATTGTTTTAGAAACCCTCTTTTTTTAGAATAACACCTGTTTGTTTTTAAGGAAGTTGTATTTAAGCCACGGTTGGGGCTACATTGAAAATAGGGAGCTTTCGATTTGGACGACAGACGCTCGTACGACAAGATGACACATCGAGTCATATGCGCATGCGTCGACTTAGCAATCCGTCGGTCGTACACTTTCTTGGACCTGTGATCTTAAGCTTTCGATTTGCGCGACGGACGCTTGTACGACGGTAAAACTCAAAACGTTACCGTCGTCCCCACGACGGTTGTTAGTCCCTTTACGCGTTGTAGCATTTAGAGGACCAACGGATGACAAAATTGACGCATTCGCGCATGACTGAAAGCGTCATTTAACCGTCCTAGATTTATCCGTCGTGCAAATCAAAAGCTCTCTAGTAATCAGCCGAAGACAGGTCCCAGAAATTGGACGACCGACGGATTGCTAAGTCAACGCATGCACACATGACTCGAGGTGTCATCTTAAGCGTCCGTCGTCCAAATCGAAAGCTCCCTACTGTCTGATGAGAAGGCGGATGTCAGATAACCTTTAGTTATACTAATTATTTTAGCACATGTTTGTCACCGTTCATGTAAGCCCTGTGGGCACATCAGTGATGCTAAATAGGCCGGCATGCTGGACCTCACAAGAAATCTCCTTTCCACCTGCCATACCCCCGGGGGGCACTCAACTTATTTTTTTGGTGGGGTGTGCCATCTAGGGTCTCAAAAACGGGGGGGGGGGGGGCTTCAGAGTGGAACGGAGCAGATTTTTGATGAAAAATTGGGTCTTAAGAACTGATTTTCTCCAAAAAGTAGGGTCTTAAGAACTGTTTCCCCCCCAAAAAAAAAATTTGTTTAGTAAGAACGCCAATTTTTCAAAAGATTGGGGTTTTAGTACGCAATTTTTTCAAAAATTGGGGATTTGGAATGCAAATAATCACCATTTTTGAATATTCAATAAAATTGGGGTCTTAAGAGCTGATGCAGGCTCAAAAGGGGGTGGGGTCTTAAGAGCGAGCAGAAGAGGGTAAAAAAGGGTTCTTCAGGGCGGCACATATCTATACCCCTTTCTACTATCAGTCCCCCCCTGGGACATACCTTTGCCTGCAGCACTAGCTATCTTCTCATCATCACGCAGTAGTCGAGTTGCTTCATCTCCATCCATTTCCATCTCCTTTGATTGCACTAAGGTACACGATTCCTAGATTGAAATACATAGAAGATAGGGAATATAACTGTATGTTCATCAATCTGGAAAGGTGATGTACTGTAAAACCACTTAAAACTAGTATGACAAAATTTAACAACATATATTTTGAGTTATCTTTTCCAAACCTAAAATGGGTCAAAAAACGTGTAGTGTTTTTTATAATTTTTTCCAAAATGGTCAATTTCATTATCATGGTTGGATTCATTGAACCCTTTTCTGCAAAAAACTGTATACATTTATAAAGATTAAATGAATATTGAAGAAGTTACGGCAGTTTTACGGAGACTGTACCTGAGAGTCCACACCCCCCTTAAATACACACCAAAACTTAAATTTCGCACTGAAAGTAATAAGGATAAAACCTCCAGATTCATGAAATTAAATGTCTGCTAAAATAGCAGTAATTTTTAAATTTGTGAAATAAAGTATCCACAAAATGATAGTGTTTTACAGTAGGCTATGTTTCCAATCACTATTGATTTTTTTTCTTCACATCAACATATTTTGATATCAAAAGCCCATATTTGTCTCATTATTTCTGTAAAATCTTAGGCGCAAGATCTGTTCCATTTAGACATTTTTTGCCCATCATCATTTTGATCAGGGTCTACGCCAGACGGCCCCAGACGGGGCCGTCCGGAAGTCGTGCCCAGCGTCCGGCACTCTTAAAAAAAAAGGGTAAAAAATCCGGCACTAAAAAAAAACAATTTGTGGAAAAAAATCATTAAACTGCCTCATAAAACAAGAAATTATGTTGCAGGAACCCTCAAAGTACATTTATAACCCCTTAAAAACATTAAGACGGCCTCTAGACCCCATTCCATGATCCACTGCACTTCATTCGCTACACTTACTCCGTTCGCCGTCAGTAAAATTGTCCGACACTCAATTTGGTCTAGCTACTACCCTCATTTTGATATCAGAAGAAACCCCATATTTGTCTCATTATTTCTGTAAAATGTTGGGTGATCAATCAATGTTGGGGGGAACTGCCAAGGCTTCTGATAACATGACTTGGATCAACATTGCCTCGCGGAGAGGGGGCGCTTTTCCCCCTTGAATCGGACACAAAGTGTATCAACCTTTTTTTTACATGATTGTAGGCCATACCTCTTTCATCATTTCTTTGACAAAATTCCTGATCCTTTCTTCTGATCCGTCATCCTTGAAGAATACAACAAGGCACGCCTAAAACAAAAGGAACACAAATGTTTCAATATCAACATAATGAATGAATATGAACATATAAATCAAGTGCGTGTTTACTTTTGATCAGGTCATCCTGGGCTTGCTCAGGGGTATATTTGAAAATACCAACTTCTGGGTAGAGAAAAAACATTTCAAAATGGGAAAGATATTCACTTGTGAAAAAAGATGGAGGGGAGAGCAAAGAAAAGAGAAAAGAGAAAAGAAAAAAGTGAGTAAAACAGATGCACCTATACTCTATTGGTCTTCCTCTGGACAGTGACGTAACTTTACAGGCACAGCATTTACGCACGCGTATGTATCTTCCGTCTTTCTACGCTTGTGTGTATACGCCAGCCCCTCGAGGAGGCGCGCACGTTTATGTGATGCAATATTTAGAATACACAGTTACGTTACTGTCTCGTGATGGATAAATAGGACTATAGCTTCTAAGCATCCTGCAGAAGGGATAAGAAAATAATGAGGGCTTAGTGCCACAAGGTCCTATCTATAATAGCTGCCAGTTGTTATATATGGGCTAGTACATATGCCGAGCAATTGGTATAAATTAAATGGAACGTAGAGCAGCTATTGCAGATGTGGACCATTTGTTCAGATACCTAGTAATGTGAAGTCACTATCTGTAATAGCTGCCATATGTTATACACCTCTGCTGCTAATGAGGCGACCAGTGTGGTAGTGAAACATCATTGATCACAGTGAGTAACATCTTTCACCTCTTTGGGATTTGTGCACAAACAATTCTCTATTCTATACTACATGTATAGGAGAGAGAAGAGAAGTCTTATCATGTCAATGTTGTTGTTTTTTGAAGAATGATCGATCATTGTTAATGAAAAGATCTTGATTTTATATGACTCTAGAGGAAACTCTCTTTTGGCACCCACGAATATGTAATGCAGCATTCCAAACTGATGCATCACACTTAACTGCTTTTTGGGAAGAATTTAATACCTGAAAAGAAGAGAGTATAGGAAATATGACCTAAATAAATCATGCCTGAGTTGGAGTTAAGAGATTATTGAAGTTGTGTCCTTCTTACGGTTACAATCGCAAAGGTGCAAGTTGCTCTTACTTCCAATATAAAAAATATCCTGGATCGATATCAAAAAGTTTGAAAATCTAGGAATGAATATTGAAACATCCAACTGCTAATAATAGAAAACTATGACACCCACCTGTTCAGCTTTCCTTCTCTTGTTACCCTGTGTGAATGGCACTATGCTATCTTCTGCTGATGTACTTATCTTTACACTGGAAAACTGTTCTGTAGTTGGAATGGGTACAATATCTTCTACCTTGGTCTCCTGTGTAGAAATAGGACATAATAACAGTGAGGCGGCAACAAAAAGACACATGTTATAGAGGCCTGACGACTGATTCTTTATTTATTGTTTTTTCTTTCTTTTACAAATTTATTGACATTTGTTTGAAAAAATTAGAAATGTTGTTAATTTTTTTAACGAATTTGTTTGTGAGAAAATTGTTGAAAATTTCAAAAACTGTTGAAAATTTAGAAAACTGTTGAAAATTTCAAAAACTGTTGAAAATTTCAAAAACTGTCGAAAATTTAGAAAACTGTTGAAAATTTAGAAAACTGTTGAAAATTTGAAAAACTGTTGACAGTTTTTGAAAACTGTTGGAAAATTTTGAAAACTGTTGAAAATTCATCAAACGGAATTGTTGAGAAAATCAAAGCTGACCGAATGACCTTACCTGAGAGGTCCATTCGCCTGTAAAACAGGGTGGTGTTTTTGTCACCTAAAGCGTGTGTTTTCTTTCTTTTTTGTCATATATACATTGTAGCTTATAACATTATACACCCTCATCAAAATGTTAAATCTTTTTCAACTTCCACACACAGATTGCCTGTAATTTATGGATAGTTCCATATGACATTTGAGCCATGTTTATTTATAATTATAGGAGCTTAACCCTAACCTTCCTCAACACTAAAAAGCAGTAGGTTCTGGTCGCCTCGCCCCTTTTTTAGATCTTAAACAGGAAACTAAAAATAAACTGTGAAAGGCCTAATCATAGATTTAGCATTTCATCTGTTTTGGCCTCTCAACATAGACTTTGTGTACAAACGTCTTGGTGCCCATAGAGGCAAAATGTCTGTGGTATATTGAGTTTTCCCTAGGCAAGAAACCAAGAGAGGCTATTAATCTAAACAGTCAAGACTGTATTTTGCCCATGGGGGGGGGCCAGTCAGGTATAATGTTGTAATCATCCGCATGAACGAAAACGCGGATTAAGGGTGCTTTTTTCTACCACAACACGGGCCTGTGCTAAGGGTATCAAAATCACCAATTTCAGAGAATAAGGTGTCTTTTTCAACCTGAATCCGAGCTAAGGGTTGCTTGGGCCGATAGTCACGGTGTCAGCATTGTAAAAGTAGCCCAAATGGTTAGGCCTGGATAAATTTGAGAACAAAACGGTATGACACAAATATTTCATACATTCATTTTATGTCTTAATTCCATTTTGAGGAACTGTATCCCTTGCTATGAGTATGATTCGTCAAGCTATAATCCTTGTTAAGGGTCACTTTTTCCTTCTTTGAGAATCTGTGTTAAGGGTAGTTTTTGAGAGTGGATTCACACGGATTATTACAACTTTTATACATGAGTGGCCCCCCCGGATATTTTTGACTACAGATAGGTTTGTCCAGATCTTTCTATCACTTATTTTTACCTGAGGTAATACTGTCCAATTCTCTTCTCCTGGTACAGGTGAGAAATCATGAATATTGCCCCATGTGTTGTTATATGCACTTAGTCCCGCTTCTTTGAATTGTTCTGGAATTAGAAAATTGGGGGAAAATAAAAAAAACCAAACATGTAATTTATTCATTCAATATGAACCATACAAAGTATAGAAAAGATTTACACAAAGATTTCATGAATAGAAATGTCAGTTTCGATGGAATTGTAAAACAATAAAACATAAAGCAGTACTAAAAGTAATATTTTGAGAGAATTGGCCTAAATATGGTAAAGGCATTGACAGGTAGGTATAAGTGTAAACCAAACAAGTGGACCCCAGTGACAGCAACATTCCTTCCACAAAATTGTTTTTGATTCAAGGCCTCCAATGCGTCTAAATGTGCTTCTTTGCAATGCTATGTAGCATGATGTGTTGTCGGATGTTGTGCACAGGCACAGGCCTGTGCTCCTACGAGTATGCAGACTTCCCATTGCCAAGATTGAAGCTTCTAGTGTGTTAGCGCCCTCATTTCAAGAGTCACATCGTGCGTCTCATGTGCTTGCATGAAGTCATGTCAATCATAGGTGTTGTCAAGATAGCGCCCTCATCTCAAGAGTCACATCTCGCATACTAACATCCATATGCCCATATATAGGAGGCTCTTATTTTGCGATTCCAATTTCAATTTTCCGTGATAGGCAGTGCAAGAACCACACCATGGAAACCAATCAAGTTCATACGCACAAAACAACTTAAACCTTGTCTAACTTTAAACCTGGTCTAAATAAAGAATAATCCTCCCAGAAAGGATCTTTTTATGCTTTGATGAGCTCATTCTACATTATAAATGAACCTTATAAGTTAGGCCAAACAAATTTAATACTTTGTATCAGCGGCATTGCTTTTAAAATGGGATTTCGCGCATACCGTAACACTTTTTTGTGGTTTTTTTGTGGTTTTGTTGGTGGGGGGGGGGGGGGGGGGGGGGGGTTCGATTTAAAAAAAAACACCTAGTAAGTTTCGGTGAAACTTGGCAACCTTGTGACTGAGAACACACATTCAACTAACTTTGTGAAGTTTAAGAGAAAAAGAGAACACAAGCATACAATGTGCATTGATTATATCTGATTACTTTTATTAAAAAGACAAAAGCATAACTATTGACTATATTTTGATTTTTGTAAAAAAATCACACAAAAAAAAAATCGCATAGGACATAGCTTATTTTGGTAATTTTCTTTTTTTTTGCATAGCACATAGCTTTTTAGCCAAAAGGCGCTGAGACAAAGTGTTTCATTTTTTTGGCCTTATAACGGGCAATACATTTGAGTTATATAAGCCTAATTAGGTAACTCTAATTTTAATTTTGAACTTTATTAAGGAGTATATAAAATGATATAAAAAATTAAACCTATCCTTTCAGAAGGACTACTTTTCATTTAGACCCAATGTAACTTGTATTGTGCATAGTTTGAGGATTTTGAGCATGAGACTAATTTGTGGGATATTATGACCTAGCTACCACACATGCCAAAAAAACAAAAAGAATTGTGGCAAAAGAGAGTCCACTGCATGGAGAGTTAAAACTCTCTGGAGTAATATTACATAAGGAGATTATACTAATTGCAATGAAAAGTAATTGAGAAAGTCCAGCACTAATTATAAGGATTCAGTTTTATGTGTAATTAGGCTTCGGAATATTTAAAATTGATTCATAAACCATTCATTAAGGTTGGTGTCAACCCTGTTTGGCGCCAAATTTATCAAGCACTGTAACTTTTAAATTATTAATGTGATGTACATAAAAGTACATTTTTTGTAATGAAATGAGTCAGAGAATCCATTTTTGGTATCAAATTTTACTAAAATTAGTGATTTTTATATTTTTGCCCAAAAATCACCTTTTTGGCGCCAAAAATGTTCAGACAACCTAACAATATCAGTTTTTGATAAAAAAATTCCAAAATTTCACCAAAATCATCTAAAATCAATTATCTAGGAGCGAATTTTTTTTTTTGGCTTAAAATTTGTTTGTTTTGAAAATATTGACCAAAAAGTGCCAAAAAAATGTTTTTTTCTCAAAAATCTCATTTTTGGCACTTTTTGGTCAATATTTTCAAAACAAACAAATTTTAAGCCCAAAAAAAAATTTCGCTCCTAGATAATTGACTCTAGATGATTTTTGTGAAATTTTGGAATTTTTAATCAAAAACTGATATTGTTAGGTTGTCTGAAAATTTTTGGTGCCAAAAAGGTGATTTTTGGGCAAAAATGTAAAAATCACTAATGTTAGTAAAATTTGATACCAAAAATGGATTCTCTGACTCATTTCATTACAAAAAATGTATACTTTTATGTACATCACATTTATAATTTAAAAGTTACAGTGCTTGATAAATTTGGCCCAAACAGGGTTGACACCAACCTTAATAGGGCCTTAGAAGAGAACAGCTTTTTAAAACTTGATGTACATGTACATGTACAGCGTGTTTTGATACCTTTTTAAAGCATTATAAATCCGGTAAAATATTTCGCAGAATAAAACTGAACCATATCAAGCGGAATGAGTCGGATGCATGGAATATTGATTTTGAGTTCTATAATCTATAGGTAAAAAGAAGTGATTCTTATGTTGCATTTTTGATTTCTCAGATGATTAAATTGTTTGTAACTAAAAACTAGAAGAAGAATTTGAGAAGGGTTTTGGACCATACTGTAGCATTTTCACCTACATGGACAAATATGATGGACAAATATAAAAATTGATACTTTGGACATGCGACTCATTTCACTTGATATGCCACATTTGGATAGAAAAAACCCGTAGAATTATTTTGATATCGTCGTTGTCTACGCTTTCCGGCTATGTTGCCATTGCGCTTGCAACTATTGCTATTGCAATTATTTTGATAGCCAGCTTACAATAACAGCTATCTGTGCTGCCAAAGAACAAAAGTTCTCCAAACTGTAAAACTGCGCTTTTCTATAAACGTGTAGTATATTCACATTGGTGGTATATGACCTTTGACCTAATGAAACTATTAAATAAATGCTTAACTTGTAGATATGGCAAACTATTCTTTTTACGGCTTGTGGTTTCCATCTGAACAATTTGAGACCATTTTCATTCAAATCGGAGCATTTTGAGAATTCGACCCCCTGTACAAAGAATTTGAAGAAAAAGTTGACTTTTGACCTACATTGCCCTACATCTCAGAAACTAAGCATCAGGTGGAAATACAACCATTGAATCATTTGCTCCTTATGATCTCAGGAAGAGTTTGATATGCATTACAACATAACCAGAGCATGTTGACACCTTTATGACATTTGACCTTGGACAGCTCCACCCACTCACCTATAAGTTCTGGGTAATAATACTGAAAGCATCCAAACTTCATCTTTGTTGAGGATTCAATGATAGGTTGGCTGTCGCAGTGTAGGATGATGTCTAACGCCCGACAGTCTCGTGTGCGGAACTGCTGACATGCTACCACTAATTTGCAGTCTTTGCAGTTTCGCACAAATATGCTGCGCAAAAAAAATTCAAAATACAAAACTCATCAAGTTATGATTGATTGATTTCATGATACTTTGAGATGTTTGAATATGTTTGAAGTTTGTAAAATTTAGCAAAATATTTCACAAAAATGTAATTAAAATAAAATAAAGCATCTGACCATCTGACCTTACCTGAGAGGTCTGTAGGCCCATAGAAAGGTGTTTTGTTCATTTGGAGGTGTTTTTTTATTTGGTTTACTTGAAGACATTGCAAAAAAATTATAAGATTTCTGAAAATCACACAACATGTTTAATCAAATATTGTATTCAATTTGCAATATTGAATTTATCAAATGTACATGTACATCTGCTAGATAAGGAATGCCTTGTCTGTGCCAGTCTCTTATAACCTAACCTTTTACAGTTAATTGCAGCTGTAATTGGTCTTCAAATGATTTCCAAGAGTCACTTCAATCTAATTAACTATTGATTCCTTGCAAAGTATGATATGACAATTCTACTCCATAACAGTTGCATTATTAATTGATGCTGTATGGTCAACCAGAGGATATCAATCACAGTTAACTGTTATAGCTCACATCTCATTATATATGTTATCTACGCTCAAAAAATTCTCATACATGATTTGTTTTGACCCCAAGATTGTTTAAATCAATGCTTCAAATCAATTATATTGTACAGTATACTCATCAAGCAGATACATATTCAGCTATAGTTCAATCAGTTCCAAATTGATTTTTATATACCAAAAAACCATGGCTTCACAAATCATTATCGTGATCGCAACAAAACAAAATTATTGCGATAAACGATAATACCATTATCGTGATCAAGCCTATAACTTAAAGAGGGTCTAAAAATTCAAGAAAAAATTAAATTAAACATTACGGTAAAAGTGGAAATTTTCGCTCTAAAATCAGCGCGAAAATAAAAATGCACAAATATATTCATTTTCTAAGTCGGTCTATGTAAGAATAGCTCAAAATCTTGAAAATAATTTTAACAAGTAACATTTTTCAAAATGTGCAAAACGCAAACAATTAAATGCGCAAAAATTTCCACTTTTACAGTTTTCACAAGGTGCAAAAAAAAAATCCAAAGGATGGGAAAAGGGGGAATGTGAGCGGAAGAGAAGGTGGTGGGGGAGGGCAAGGGAAGGGTAGAGGAAGGGGGGCAGGTTAAAGAGGAAGGGGCCACCCCTTGATATGCTTACCTTCCTTTACTTGGTCCCAGGAATATTCTACAGTTTGTGCAGTTATCGACGTTGATGCAGGCATTGTGATCAAATATATAGATGTTACAATCCTGTAAGGGGAAAATTAAAAAAGAACACCAAACCAGAAGAACATTGATGTTAAGTAAAGTTACTGATAGCAATTTACCACTGGTAAATAGTTTTTGGATGAGAAAAGCATGAAATATTCTTATCAACTTTTGAGAGTAGCAGTAAACTGGAAATATCTACTGTCAGCAAAAATATTTTTCCAACATTAGGATATTTGGCATTTTTGTATTTTTCTCTAAATTGAGAAATTTATAAAAATAAGGTTCCCCAAGTGTTACATTAACATCCCCTCTCTCTCCCTGCCCACCTGCTCCTCCCACTTGAGTTGTTCCCCTTCCCACATCCCCTCACCCCAAATTCTCACCTCGCAATGAACTATTGTCCAGAGACCTTCCTCAGCACTCTTTGAAACTGATTCCCAAATCCAATCCTATAGGCCCGGAGTTGTCCAGTATATGCCACCAATACCATATGTGTGGGGTGGACACCGCAATGCAACTTACTTTCCATTTCCCCAATTGGTGGCAATGGTGGGATCCATGGGAAAAGTCTACTGACCATACCACTTAAAAGTACAACCCCCTCTCTTCCACCTGACGGGGGTGGACACTGCAATGCAACTAACTTTCCATTTCCCCAATTGGTGGCAGTGGTGGGATCCATGGGAAAAGCCTACTGACCATACTACTTAAAGTACAACCCCCCCCCCCCCCCCCCCCCCCCCCCCTCTTCCACCTGACGGGGGTGGACACTGCAATGCAACTAACCTTCCATTTCCCCAATTGGTGGCAATGGTGGGATCCATGGGAAAAGCCTACTGACCATACTACTTAAAAGTACAACCCCCTCTCTTCCACCTGACCCCCCTACCCTCCTAAAAAACCCAACCCTCCCTTCACCTTTCCCCTCACCCATATTCGCAAATTCTTACCTCACACTGATTGATAATAAACTGTTGTCCATCCACCTTTCCCGGCACTCTTCCTACCGTTTCCCCGGTCAAATTCTCGATAGTAAAATCCTTTGGATCAGGTTTATCCTTTTTGTCCCTGGGAGAAGTCAAACGAGAGATAGCATTGAATAACCCAGTACTGCAAGTATTCCCACCTGCCATCAGGTGGTATATGTGACAGACAGGTGTTAACACAGGAATAAAATAGTAAAGTTTGCTTAAGTTGCAACCAAAGCGCTAAGATCTCATCAGTCAGAGTTCCAACTTTGCTTTCATTGTCATATTTGACCAGTCTCAACAATAAAAGATTGCTGTAGGGGCATCTGTTACACCAGTACTTTTGAAAGTCAAGTCAACTGTTACGTCTAAGACAGCTGTATGTCTGGGATGAGACACGTTTGGAAAATTATAACTTTGTTGATGTTGACGTATCTCTTGATGATTCAATTCAAATTGAAACATAAATCTTCTCATTACTTTTGGCATGTTCACGCATCATATCGTCACGGTGCACAAATATGGCAAAATACATGCATGTACTTGTAGTCAGGACCACATCAACTTTTGTCCTTAGCTCTTAGCGTATAAAAATGCCTTTTTCTGCTGCTGGGACACACCGTCCCTGATCCCAAAACAACATTCCATTTATCGGCCAATCATAGCTTAAATTCCCTAGACCTGTTGATGTCTACAACATGAATCTGTTCCATACATGTAGCATACATCTTAATGACTGCAAGCTATCCACCACCACAAAAGAATGTTTCCATAACCGTTGATCGATATCTGTCATCGTAATAACGTTTAATAAAAGCACGTCTCCCTGCTACCTGGCATACATGCGTCTGGTATACACTCCTGTCCATGACTCCATTGTATTCAGTGCTTAGCATTGGTCGATCCCCAGCATTGCTAGTTAATTTGGGAGTTGAATATAGGCTATAGCAATCAACAGGTACAACCAAGTGCAGGTATTATTCATTGATTATTGTCTGTTGCACAGCTCCCATTTATGTCGCCAATATATGACATAACAATTTTCAGTGGAGCCCAGAATGGAGTGTAAAATAACCAAGTCAATACATCATCCCCCTATGTTTCCAATTCTAAGATGTGTTCCATGATACAATGGTGTCTTTGGCACGAGTAGAGGAGCGCAATTAATTGAATTACAATTTAGATATTTGCAGATGTCATCCCGATATATAATAATATTTTGACAGTCTGCAAAAGATATTCATCTGACTGATTATAAGCACACCTCCACTACTTGTACATGCATGTACAAGGTAGCCACCTGTTCAGTATTTACTACAATGTCATTTGTAAGTGTGTACACAACTGCTGCACAGTCACTAATGGCAACCGTCAACAATCCATCATTCATCTAGCAAACAGTAGACAAGACATGTATATATATGTACAACTAAACACAGTACCTATAGTGGTAAATAACGAGGTCTGTAAGTGAGCAAATATAATGTATGAATGGATCGCTGATCAAATTCCAAAGTGGAATTAAGTATTAATTAGATTTCAGTATTAAAATCTCATCAGGATTATGTCAATATTTATAATAGTCCTAGATAAAAGTGAGGCAATTCAATGAATCCACAAGAAATTATACTCGAACAGTCAGTTTTGAAATGTTCAAAGCACTGGTTTAATGAAATTTGTTCAACATATCATCTTTCAGCAATGTATCCATCATAATCCAATGATTCCTCAGCAAATCACTCTTCCAGAAATCATCTTTCAGCAATTATCATCCTTCAACCAATCACCTTTCAGAGTAAATCAATCGTGCAGAAAATTGTCAGAAACCCCCATAAATAAAAGCAAGTCAATCGAATACTTGTTTGATCGTCAATAGTCTACCAATCACTTGATGCAATTTCATTTTCATCCTTTTTCAGCCAATCATCTTTCAGCCAATACATCCTTATAAGCAATCATCATCCAGCAAATGAATCTTCTTCAACCAACCATCCTTCTTCAACAAAACCCATATAAGGCATGCCACTGCTATTGTAACTATACATGTAAAGTCAACTGCCAATCACATTTGCATCCTCCTTTTTCACTCAGCCAATCGTCTTTCAGCAAATCAGTCGATCTTCTTCAGCTAATCATCCTTCTTCAACAAAACCCATATAAGGCATGCCACTGCTATCATAACTATCCATGTAAAGTCAACTGACAATCACTTGTTGAATATCCTACTTGTTTCAGCCTATCTTCTTTCAGCAAATTATCCCTTCAGAAAATTGTTAGAGGTTAAAGAACCTAAATGCAAAGCACTGCTATACAACATAACAAATCGTTCAATCACCACTCCACTATATGTGGTTCAATTATCAATGCGCTGCTGTGCACTTGTTGCATATCGAGCTACAAATGAAACCATGATTACCCCGGCAACCGCTTCATAAGCAGCTCCCTGGATATTCAGCCGTGCAGCATCGACGGGATGAAAGCCTTGACATTTCTAAAGATCCGCAAAAATTAAAGACCTTTACAAAATGATATGCGTTTTCCAATAGAGTGATATAGACCATTTCAATTGATGGTATCTGTTCATAGCAAAGTGAATTCAACACCAATCATTGTGTAGGCACTAAATGTTATTGGTAAATATAAAGCAAATTTCACATAAACGATCTTTATGCCAATACATGTATAGCAGCATTATACAAGTGGTCTCAAAACACATGTGAAGAGGTATTTTGCAAAAGGGCTATGGTGCATTTTTTCAAAAAATGAGTTTGATATAGAAATGTATAGGGAAAAATCATATGTTTCAAGGAAACAAAGTCATTTTTTTCAAAAAGACCTACATCTCATTGTAAACAGCCATTGAAATTGTTGTTTTGTTGCAAAAGGGCCTGTATCCAGAATTAAATCGGGATACATGCCCTTTTGCAACAAAACAACAACTTCAATGGCTGTTTACAATGAGATGTAGGTATTTTTGAAAAAAATGACTTTATTTCCTTGAAACATATGATTGTGACCTATACATTTCAATATCAAACTTAATTATTTGAAATGATTAAAATAAATGATTTTTTGTGTGTGGTTTTTTTTCTTTATGTACAAACAGATGGAGTTTTGTTGCAAAAGGGCCTACATCAAAATTTTCAAAAAATGTAAACATGATTTAAAAAAAATTAAAACTAGCACATTTAAAATTTATTTCAATTTCAATTAGTATGTAGTGTACCTCTTTCATAATCCATTCAGTTTTTCAATTGCTCAACTTGAATATTTAGAAACAGTTTTTTGACTTTTTCTCAATAAGAGCCAAAGTGGATGTAGGCCCTTTTGCAAAATACCTCTTCATGTACACATTCAATCCGTTGTTTAAATTCATGGAAATTACATGTAGTTATAGAATCCAAGAGCTGTAATATCAGCAAAGAAATCAATGGCATCCACAGGACAATTGCAGTGTGTCTCTATGGTGCTATGGTAACCTATGTTTCCATGGTGATGATGTGTACATTATACACCAATTGATTAGATTATATGAATTAATGGGAATCAAAATTTACTGATTGTTTATGAGAGTTCATGGTGAGATTTATATAATGGCTGATATAATATTCCCTGTGAGTGGGGGAGCCGTCGACTATTACGCCGTTATAAAGCATCACCAAAAAAACTTGTAATATAAGGGGTGTTTTCTAGATCGGGTGTGTTATGCAAGTAGAGCTTTAATTATAAGTGGGTATAAAATTGACAATTTTTCAAGAAAAGTTCCCCTTTTTTTAAAAATCCTGTTGATACCTGGCATTTAGAGGGTCAAGTTTTCAACAACAAAATCAAAATGTTCACAAAACTGGGAAAATGTTCACACATTTTCAAAAAATTGCATAATGTAACACAAATTTAGAACAATTTAAAATCTTTGCAAAACAAATTCAACAATATTGTTTACAAAAATAATAGTAAAATTAAAATTGTAATAAATAAATCTCATATTAGAAATAAAATGTGGTAGTCAGGCAGGGCCAATAGAACAAGTTGGGTTTTCCCCTCCTCTACTGGTAGCTACATGTATGAGATTACATGTACGTGAATGAATTTCAAGCTTTATTCTGTAAATGCGGACATTTTTGCGCTGTGTTAATGTTGACGCATCAAGCAGCTACCTCATCAAAAATAAAAACATACAAATATATTTCATTTGTGTATCAATCTTATGTAATGAAATTTGAAATCAGGAATTAAAACAAATTTCTATTACTTGTTGATAAAGACTAGCATATCTAGTTACACTTGATTACATAAAACAAATGGTTCAAAATCGACAAAGCAATAAAAACAAACTGTGGGAAAATTAGCTCTTAGAGTAGGTGCCACATTTATCTATTTTAATATTTCTAATATTTTTTGAAATTTTGACAAAAAAGTGAGAAAAAAAAGCTTTTTGGTCAAAATTTCAAAAAATATTAGATTAGGTTTAAAAAAAAAAATTGTCCCTAAGTTAGTGTCTTAACATCATAATCTAGCAATTTGGGAATTTTTTACTCAAAATTATTTTTGTTAGCTTTGTTGAACTTTTTTGGGTCAAAAAAGTGATTTTCTAAAAAAATCAACATTTTTGGTCAAAATTGACGCAAAATTTGGATTTTCTGATCCATTTCCTTTCCAAAAATGTATACTTTTATATGCATTTGATTAATAATTCAATAGCAGCACTCACAAAATTCAAAAAATCAAGTCAAAAACTTCCTTGAGTCCCCCCTTAAAATCTGAAACTAGCTGTATTTGCATTATATTTAAAAAATAATGTAGATTTTTTTCCCCTTGAAAATGACCCTAAAAATCCAAAATAACCTGTCAACATTTCCAAAAATCTGTAAACAGTTTGCCTTTTGGATCGGTATTCAATATTCATAAAAATTCACAGATTTCTAAAACAAATTGGGTCAGTCGGGCCCGTACAACAGGGTTTCTTTTTTCATCGCCTTAGGACTCTACATTTATATTTTAAACAGGTTTTCTTTTCAGAAAAAAACTTATAGCCTCAAAATTTTCCATAACATTTTCCACTAAATACAACCCGCTATTTATTTCATGTAAATAAGAGAGATTTAGCTGATGAGGTGTTTTTTAGTAAACTTATTATTCAATCTTTTATTTTCAGGATTCGAGAAGGTGATTTATGTTTCCGGGACTTCGGGCAGGACTTGAAGGAATCGCTCCCACCCTTAGTAGTGGTATAAGCAAGGAGCTGGGCCCTGCTTCTATACTCTGTCCCGGGGGAAGGGGGGAGGTCACTCAGATACTTTTGGTAGGTATTGTGCCGCCAGCAAAATGAAAATTGACCCAAACATTTACCAATTTCTGTGAAAACCAGGACATTTAAGGATATTAGACCCATCAATTTACCAAAAATGGCTATGAAAATGGGACCCTATTTGGCAGTAAATCAGAGGGCTACACATCAATTGCTACACATCAATACAAACAAGAAGAGTCTTTAAAAAGACAAATGAAGGCAGTCAAGCAAAAGGGCAATTAATCCCGAATGCACTCACCCGCTAACACCATCGCGCAAGAAATTTGACGAGTATTTTAAAAACATACACAAGACAATAATCAGACATCGCTAAAGACACATATTAATCATTCCAATTTGATTGATAAACAAAATTGATTGAAAAGCTTACAGATTTAAAACCAGACTAAAGGACGGAGTAGCCAATGGGCCTTTCACCATCATCCGCAAGCATTGAACAAAATACATAATGAGGCCCTCCCCCCCCCCCCAAAAAAAAGGTTGTGTTGCCCTCAGCGACCGATCCTAAAATCCTAAAAACTAGGGTCGCATTTTATTTTTTATTTTTTTTATATTTAAATTTGATTAAAAGTGTCTAAATGTTACTATTTTTTGCTTGAAATGAATAAATAAGCCTAAATAAATGTTTTTTAGACTATTGTCACACTAGAAACATTAGTTAAATTGACATACCAATTTTGTCTTGACATAAACCAAATATTTTTCAGCAAAAAAATAATTACAAAATTTGAAATTGAAAAAAAATTGGAAAAAATAAATAAAAATCCGACCGACCGATAAATATACTCATATCAAAATGTTCATCTGTATTTCAACTTTCAGAAAATGTAAAAAAAAATCACCGGAATTAAAAAATTTGGCACTTGAGGGCAACACAACATTTTTTTTTTGGGCCTGAGACTTTTTGACCTGAGGATTTTGTTGAAAAAAATTGACACATTTTGATTGTTTCATACAGGGAATTCCATAAATAAAAGTTGGACCAGATTTTCTATTTGACCTTTAGATTTTGTTTGCTTTGCTTTTGACATGTCATACATAATCTTAAGCATTTCTTGTGAGATAAGGCTATACCAACAAAAATCATTTGTCTCAAAGCTCTCCCGTGCGTGTTAGTTAATTGATGCGCATTAGAAAAAAACTTCTTTTTTTTCTTCTTTTTTTCAAACAAAAAAAAATCCTAAAATTTCACCCGATTTAATCCCAAAATGTCCCCGATTTTTCAGATTTTCATTGATCACATCATTTTAAATACAAAAGGTCACTTTAACAAGGATTTCAACATTTTTGTATTTAAAAAAAGAAGGAAAAAAAACGGGGAAAAAAACCCTGCATTACGCAATAGGTTTTGAAAAACTGAAGAACTTTGAGACAAAAGATGTTTTAAATATAGCCTAGTCAAATCATGCATTCAGAATATTTTTAAGCACCTAATACAGGTTACCGGTATCTGTCTGCCATACAATGCTTATATATATTATAAAAATTACCATATTGACTTTATAAAAAATTAAAAACATTTTAATAATTGAAGATCACATGCTTAAACACTCAAGGTGTGGTTCAAAACATGTCAATCAAGCCTTTAATTGCCCAATGGCGCTCTCTTTTATAAATGAATAGCCATGCAAAATACCAGCGGCTTTTTTTTTGTGTGTGTGTTTTTAACATAAACAAAAACGGCTGTTATTATTATTGATACTTGTAAGACTTTCACTAGGATTGACACACAGTACGGCCATTATCCCTATTAAGTGCCGACGACCTTATAAGCGCCCACCCCTGTTTTTCTCAATGACTACCAACAAACAATCCCTTATAAGCGCCCCCTTTTCAAATGGTCAGCATCCTCAAATGACCACTTGTACATATATTTCATTTATTACATGAAATGGTCAGCCTCCTCAAATGACCAATTGTACATTTTCGTTAGTACAACAACAAAAAAGTACGTCAAGTGGTCAGCCTTCTCAAATTACCACTTGTACATTGTATTTAGTACATCAAATGGTCAGCATCTTCAAATGACCACTTGTACATTTTATTTAGTACGATAAATGAGTTTAAAAAAGGTAACATAATAAGCGCCCACCTAAAATGACTTTGCTAACCGCCCTGGGTGCTAATAGGGATAATACGGTAAATAGTGAAAGTATGATTGGAAAACTTGGTGTAGACTAGCATTGATCACATTATGGATTATAGAGGGAGCACTTTGTTTTAAGGTTGTTCCTATGGCTAATATTTTATTTGATATTTTAATAGAGCTTGCTGAGCTCCACAATAATCTGAAATTTGAGATTGATCGGAGGTAAGGTTTTCTAGATATGACAATTTTTTGTCAAAAAACCCATTTTAAGTCATTTTGAATTCTTTTGTTTTGTATTGTTTTTCGGCCAACAGAGGGCAGTCTATTTTCTTTTGTTTTATATTGTATTATTACTCCCTAGGTAAAATTTCTATAAAAATTTAGTTTTTTGTTTTTGCTCTAATTTTGTATTGAAAACTCCATTAGATTCCCGCAGCACAGGAGAGTTGTATAGCCAACATATAGGCCTACACCAAGTGGCATTACATAGTAAAGTGCATGAACTTGAAAAAATTAATTAAGTGCATTAATAAGCCTAATTGGTTTAATTTTTTTATTTTAGATAATTAAGTATAATTAATTACACAGATGTTTTACAGCCTCCCGCAAACACAGGAAACTTTCTAAAAACTATAATTAACAAGCTCCCAAAATTTCAGCTTTGTAGCATTTATACTTTTCTTGTAAAAATTAATTAAACATTTTTGCATAGATTAATTATTTTGCTAGGTAGGCTAGGGGGTCAAAAAAACAATAAGAAACAAAAGAAATGAACACTTCAATTTTGCTTCATTTTTGACAATAAAATTGTCATATCTAGAAAAATCGTACCTCTGATCAATCTCAAATGTCAGATTATTGTGGAGCTCAGCATGCTCTCTTAAAATATAAAATAAAAAATTAGCCATAGGAACAACCTTAAAAGTTGACAGTATTTATTAGTAGTCATCATTACAAGTACAGTATGCAGAATGTGGCAGCATTTTTACTATGTGAGCCTATGGGGAAAAATTAAACATCCATGTTTACTCCATTTAAGGGGGCACTGAGAGATTTCACACAAAAAATGAAATTCAATATTTTCACATTGTTTAGATCTAGATGATATTAGAAACCCTCTCATGTAAGATTTCTTCAAAAAAAATCAGTAAAATGAAAAATAAAGACATTTTCTCAGCATTTCCGAAGGTATTAGTGCTTTTCACTTTTTTGCATTTTGGTTAAAAATCACCACCAATTGAATCAGGGAGGTCATGACTAAGCATCACGTAACAAGCCATGGGCAAGGGTGGCGCTGGGTCAAAAATCTTGGGGGTCCCATGGGACTCATGAGCATGCACAAAATACAAAAATGAGGGGTCCCACACAAATTTTGGGGGTCCCATCAAATTATCAAGCACGAAGCATGGCATTGCGTTATTTGATGCTGCATTTGTTACTATATTGTTTAATGTTGTTAAATAAGTACCCACTTTAGTACTGCTACTGCTGTGCTGTCTTCCTGTCTACTGTCAGCGTTGATTCAATTGTCCGCCATTATTGACAAAATGCTTCGTCAGTCAAATCAGAGAGCGAGTTATCCATTTTCCTATACCTTTACAAGCGGATGCGCGGTCGGTTTAAATTACAATTATTCTTGGTTGTGCGCAGGCCATCTTTTTTTTCCACCTCTTTCACAAGATGAAACACGGACGATCGCTCGCTGTAGTAATACGCGATCTGAGTAATGTGTATTTTACACGAGTATAATCAATCAATCCACCTCTACACCAGATGATACATGAACGATCGCGGTAATTTCAGCCATCCTCCGACATGCGAAAACGAAATTTGTGTAATAAAAAATAGAAATAACACGTGCGAATGGTGTTATTCGTGTTTACTTTCTACTTTGTTGACGTTCCCTACAAATTTTGAGTTGCGTCCCGTGGGACGCATGAACCTATTGCTTTGACACATTTCGTGCGTGAGAATTGCTTTTGGAGCGTCCGGGACGCAAAAACGCAGCCTAGCGCGAAGCTTGGCCATGGGTAGTCTTCAAGGTTATTTTGAATATCACGAAAAAATGAGTAAGAAGCCAACTGTGGACTTAGATGAATATTGGTAGTTTCGATGTGATCATATACTTTTTATAGAAACTCAAAATGCTAGCAAATCCATGAATTTCACATGAAATACTGCAAATTAAGCTCTATAATTTTGGGTGGTAGTTAGTACGTATAAATATAAGCATTACGTATACATGTGAAAACCCAACTTCTGAACAAATTGAAGGCTCCCCTCCATGAAGGATCTCTTAGTGCCCCTTTAAATCTTGAGTCGTAAATTCTCAGGTACTGGGGTGTATTCACTGATGCCTAAATAACCACACACAAGCAACTAGACATCATGAAAGTAAAGCTCATTGAAGCTAAAATGGTTTCAAATTTGCACGGTTTCTATGTGGAAATGTCTATAATATAACCACTTTTTGGAAATATAAGGAAAAATACTTTGGTCTTAACTTTGTCAATATTTAACCTACAGTCATGGTTGAAACATTTTTTATAGAAAAGTATCATGTTTATTTTTATTGCATTTTCAAAGGGATAGGCCCTACTTTGAACTTCAAAATTGAATGATACTACCTACGTAAGGCCAAACTAAATTAATTGTTTGTCTCAAAGCTCCCGCGCGCGTTAGTTTATTGATGCGCATTAGAAAACAAAAATCTGAAAAAAAACTTGTTTTCTTTTTTTTTCAAAAAAAAAAAAAATCCAAAAATGTCAGATTTTTCAGATTTTTATTGATCACATCATCTTAAATACAAAAGTTCACTTTTACAAGGATTTCAATATTTTATATTTAAAAAAATAAATAAAAACAACTTGCAAAAAAAACCCGCATTCCGCATTAGTTTTACAACAGGAGAGGAGCTTTGAGACAAACAATTAATTTAATTTGGCCTAATGTAGGCCAATTCAAAGCCTAATGTAAACCCAATTAAGAGTGATATTATTTGTTGTCGACATATCGATATGTCAGCTGTCGCAATGTATGGACAATACAATAACAGCACTACTTTGACTTGTACTGCTCAAAGATAAAGCTGTTGTGACGCTGTTCTTCATCGCACTTCCGTGTTTTACGCAGTTAGTTGTCACGCAAAAAGTGCCGAACTTCTCTGACGCCGACTATAGACCATTTCAAATTGAAATCGGACATCTTCGGTAAAACAAGTCACGTGGACTAGGTGCGTGGTGCGTTCTTCGCAACATTTGATCGCATTCATAGCATTGTTTGTCCGCCTAGTGGTTAACTATGTTTACATACACGCGTATACCCATGACATGAGAAGTAAAACATGGAACGAGACTGTGATAATAATTTTCGTTAGAAAATTCCAATTAGGAAACTTACTTTTTCCATACGGGTTTCGACAACACATCGGTTGTCTTCCTCAGTGGATTGTGTTTGATCCAGAGCTAGTGTTTCTAGTCTGTTTATTGATGACGTCATCGGATGATGACGCCCTCTAGCTCTGGATCACTGAGTCGTAAAGATGACTGAGTTGGTAAGCCCCCTCGTCGCCATTCATTAGGTGCTTATGTTGGTCTACGCCTCCTTTTCTACGAATCCAAATTGATTCGCGTATCCATCTAGTATTTCTAGTTTCATCTCTGGCAATGATCTTTGAGTCATCCCATTTTATGACGTGGTTTTCTTTCACTACGTGTTCAGCTATTGAGGACTTGAGTTCTGTGTTCTCGGATTCTTTTCTTGTGGACCGAGTGTATCTCTGAGCGCCCATTTTATCAGCTTCCGTTTTGTGCTCCTTCTTGCGTGTACCGAATTTTCTGCCGGTTTCACCGATGTAAGTCTTATCGCAGTTGGCACACGGAATCTCATACACGACGCCAGCCTTGTCCTCGTTGGAAAGTTTGTCTTTGGGGTGGACGAGGATTTTTTTGAGACTGGTGTGTGGTTTGACTGCCGAGCTGATGTTATGTTTGCGCAGTATCCTCTGAACCAGTTCAGTGACACCTTGGATGTATGGGAGAGTGACCGAAGTTACCGATTTTTTGTCTGAGGCATTCGTCTTTTTGTTGACTTTGGCTTTGGGTTTCGACATTGATTTCTTGACTTTATTAAAAGACCAATCCGGGTACCCACACGTTTTGAGAGCAGATTTGATAATCTCTTCCTCCAGAACTTTGTCCGCCTCTTCAGTTACCACCTTGTCTTTTCTGTCAAGGAGAGTTCTTATCACACCGAGTTTGTGATGGAGCGGGTGGGCTGACTGAAAGTTGAGGTATTGATTAGTGTGTGTGGGTTTCCGGTATATGAGGAGTTTCACGCTGCCGTCCGGCTTTCTAACGATGAGTGTGTCTAAAAAGGGAATTTGACCATCCTTTTCGCATTCGTAGGTGAATTTGAGATTGCCAGTGTCGTCGACATTGTTTAAGTGTTCTGTGAGCTGCTCTTCTTTGCCGCGGGCGATAATTTCCAGGATATCGTCGACGTAGCGTTTGAAGAAGCGCGGTTTGCACTCCAGTGGTGCAGTAGCAATCGCTAACTGTTCAAGATGTTCCATCACAATGTTGGCAATAATTGGGGACACCGGGCTACCCATCGCTGTTCCGAATTTCTGGCTGTAAATTTGGCCACGGGATTGCATATACGTGGTGGTAAGAATAAATTCAGTGAGGTCCATAATGTCGTCAACCGAAAGTTTAGTGCGGTCTTTAAGAGTGGGGTCTGCATTAAGACGGCTGCGTACAATGTCCAGCGCTTTGGGGATGGGGACATTAGTAAACAGAGAAATGACATCATGAGATAATAGGTTCTCATCTTCCTCTATCAAAATCTCGGAGACTTCAACCGCTAGGTCTTGAGAGTTTTTGACATGTTGAGCCGTGTTACCAACAAGCGGGGCAAGAATGTCCGACAAAGCCCGTGAGGTCGCATAACCGATCGAACCCGTGTAATCCACAATAGGGCGGAGAGGTACATCCGATGACGTCATCAATAAACAGACTAGAAACACTAGCTCTGGATCAAACACAATCCACTGAGGAAGACAACCGATGTGTTGTCGAAACCCGTATGGAAAAAGTAAGTTTCCTAATTGGAATTTTCTAACGAAAATTATTATCATGTTCTTCTGAATTCCTGATGAAACTATTTCATGGAACGAGACTATTTCAACAATGGCGTCGATACCGGCAACTTCCAAATTGTACTATCGAGCCGAATGTAAAAGTATTACCTTAACCGTCCATGACTCACTTTTATCTCACCGTTTTTGTTACTGAAAGGGAGCACAGCACCAAGACGCTCTCCATAGACTTTACTGTTAAAAAAGGCTTACTAAAATGGCTCTAGTTTCTATATTAGTGCGTTTGGTTCAATGAAATTTTGATATGTTTTACTCACAACATATCTCAATATGAAGCAAACTTTCTCGTGCACTTTTTTTGCTATAAGCCGCCGCATAACAACGTAGTGATATGCCTACCTAAATTCGGTCTCCGGTCTGGATATCACCGCGTGTGTAAATCGGTCCGTGAAATTAAAATTGACCTCAAATCACCTAGTTTAAATGTCAGAACATCAACTACACATTTCAAACACAACATATTAGTGAAAAATTATATCATAAACCGTCAAAAAATAACTCTCTTTCCCGCCAAATAGGAACTATTGTCGTACTCAACTTTGATTGATCGCGACGATAGCGTGTCGCGATACCTATTTAGGTATGTGCTCCCTTATAGAGCACAAATTTGCTCAAAATCATTCAAAATTGATATCAACTTTTTCAGCGTGAAATTTTGAACAAACTAGCCAAATAAAATTACAATTGAACAATCCGTTTTTGAAATATGATCTGATCACGGAGGCCGCATCTTCCGTAAAATCACTATTATTTTCCGTTTTTTGACTCTAGACGCGGCACGCTTTGATTTGTTAGGCCTACACTCACGAAATTCAAACTTTTTGACTCAAATCCAACTGATTTTGATTTCGATCAGTCTCTGATTATGTCGACCTAACCCACCTATAACACATCAACTGAAATAACACCGTGTTTTTGTTTAAAAAAGAGCAACCACACACACCCCCCCCTGTTTTTTAAACCGGACAAAGTTGGCCTATGCCATAAATACACTGCCCAGTAGATATCAAAACGCATAGATTTGGGTGAAACCCGACTTTTATTTATTGCATTGTGTAATACACCTACACTGGATCGGAGCACGCGGGAGATCGGGCACCTGGCGCTATAAGAGCACAAATTTGCTCAAAATCATTCAAAATTGATATCAACTTTTTCAGCGTGAAATTTTGAACAAACTAGCCAAATAAAATTACAATTGAACAATCCGTTTTTGAAATATGATCTGATCACGGAGGCCGCATCTTCCGTAAAATCACTATTATTTTCCGTTTTTTTACTCTAGACGCGGCACGCTTTGATTTGTTAGACCTACACTCACGAAATTCAAACTTTTTGACTCAAATCCAACTGATTTTGATTTCGATCAGTCTCTGATTATGTCGACCTAACCCACCTATAACACATCAACTGAAATAACGCCGTGTTTTTGTTTAAAAAAGAGCAACCACACACCCCCCCCCCCTGTTTTTTAAACCGGACAAAGTTGGCCTATGCCATAAATACACTGCCCAGTAGATATCAAAACGCATAGATTTGGGTGAAACCCGACTTTTATTTATTGCATTGTGTAATACACCTACACTGGATCGGAGCACGCGGGAGATCGGGCACCTGGCGCTATAAGGGAGCACAGCACCAAGATGCTCTCCATAGACTTTACTGTTAAAAAAGGCTTACTTAAATGGCTCTAGTTTCTATATTAGTGCGTTTGGTTCAATGAAATTTTGATATGTTTTACTCACAAGGGTAATCTACAACATATCTCAATATGAAGCAAACTTTCTCGTGCACTTTTTTTGCTATAAGCCGCCGCATAACAACGTAGTGATATGCCTACCTAAATTCGGTCTCCGGTCTGGATATCACCGCGTGTGTAAATCGGTCCGTGAAATTAAAATTGACCTCAAATCACCTAGTTTAAATGTCAGAACATCAACTACACATTTCAAACACAACATATTAGTGAAAAATTATATCATAAACCGTCAAAAAATAACTCTCTTTCCCGCCAAATAGGAACTATTGTCGTACTCAACTTTGATTGATCGCGACGATAGCGTGTCGCGATACCTATTTAGGTATGTGCTCCCGAAACACCGCAACATACACATTTGTGACTGTGAGAGAGACAATCTATTCTATCACCAGGTAAGCGTTCTATGTCAGCCGCCAGGAGTCGTTTCAACGTACTTCAATGGAATAGACCGCATACTCTATCCGTGAAACAACTCCCGGCGGCTGATATACAACGCTTACCCTAGTATCACCAACACACGCGCAATCTACCACACGACACGGGCAAACAGGTGAAAACACGTTTGTTTTTCTCCGGCATGTCCAGGGTTTTCACGAGTCATGGAACTGGGTGTCAAAACACTCGGCTAATCCGAACCGATCGTATATTTTCGGATCTGAAATGGTCTTTTTTTAAGATATAGACGCTTGTTTGTGAATATATTATATATAATTTTTTTTAAGCTTATTAATTTTATTTGTCTGCCTTCTTTCTCATCCAAATACATTCACGACATTACCATGCATACATACCAACTGTAAACCTTAGGTTTTTCCTCTTCTTTGGGTGCGGCATCTGGACGCGAAAACAAACAACCCATTTTTAACTTCAAATTAAGTGGAAAATCTCAAAGCTGTTGAATCAAAACAAATTAATATTTCTGTCAAAATCAGCGTCTCTTTTCCAAGGCAATCATAAATTATACTCTCATCACCATTTCAATTCGATTTCGTAAATGAATGATGCATAATTCATATATTCTGCAACTTTGAATCCGCTACACGAGGCTGTATATCTGAAAAGTGATACTAAGGTTCCCAGTTTATTCTTTTCATGATACAGGCAACGCTTTACTGGTAGACTGAGGAGAGCCAACTGAATGTTCACGATAAAATTGATCACACTTTTATGTTTATTTAAGATATTTCAGACTGAATTTCATGCCGAAATTAGATGTTATTTGTATTTCTTGTTTTGGATAATTATACTTAAGATTACACCTTTGCTAATTACATAATTTGGCATGTAATTTGAAGTATGAAAGTGAACTTGAATAAGAAATTACAAACTGTGAAATTATTCTAATCTGAAAATAAAAACAATTTACGTCATTGAAGCAATTTGGCGTCGAACAAGCAGCAGCTATGATGGGTGAGTCGACCCGACTCTGACTGCGTCGACTGGGCTCTTCTTCTTCTTCTTTTGTAGTACTGGCCAACGTTCCACTGGAACCAAGCGGTCAGGGTTGTTGTGTATGCAGCAGGGGCGTAACTACTTTTTTTGAGTGGGGGGGATGAAAATTATCAGACTCAAATACGGCAGGGCTGTCAAGTTCAGAGTAATGTTCAGAGTGAGACTTTTTTAACCTCAAAATATTTTTTTAATCGCTACGCTCGTAAAACTATTGCCCGCCTTTTATAACCCAAATAATACACTTTTTACAGATTGGGCTCATTTTGTAGCCCAAAAATTCAGGCGGATCCAGGAAAATTTTAGGGGGGGGCCCAAAAAAATTGCCGGTACCATCCAAGCGGTGCGCAGCACCGCCCTCCGAGCTATGCTCGGACAGGGGGGTGTCTGAGGGGGGATGTGCCCCCCTCTGAAGTAGAAATTTGTTTCAATTTCCGAACTCATTTGGTGCGATCTGGTGTATACTTTTGATCAACATTTTATCAAAAAGCCACCTCTTCATTTCCAATAAATATATTATTTTTTTATCAATGCACGAAAGAAGTTGAGCATATTATACTGATATATTTTTGATTTAAGTATAGATGATTTGAAAGGTCGAACAGGGGGGAGTCTGAGGGGGGAAGTGCCCCCTGAGAAGTAGAAATTTTTTCAATTTTCGAACTCATTTGGTGCGATCTGGTGTATACTTTTGACCAACATTTTATCAAAAAGCCACCTCTTCATTTCCAATAAATATTTTGTTTTTTTATCAATGCACGAAAGAAGTTGAGCATATTATACTGATATCTTTTTTATTTAAGTATAGATGATTTGAAAGGTCGAACAGGGGGGAGTCTGAGGGGGGAAGTGCCCCCCTCAGAAGTAGAAAATGTTTCAAGTTTCGAACTCATTTGGTGCGATCTGGTGTATACTTTTGACCAACATTTTATCAAAAAGCCACCTCTTCATTTCCAATCAATATATATTTGTTATCAATGCAAGAAAGAAGTAGAGCATACGACGTATATACTGATTTTTTCTGAATTTAAGTATAGATTGTTTAAAAGCTCGAACAGGGGGAGTCTGAGGGGTGATGTGCCCCCCCCCCCCCCCCCCCCCCCCCCCACCCCCCTCTTCCTCTCTTTCTTTTTTTCCTTTTTTTCCCCCTTTTTTTCCCCCCTTTTTTTTTTTTTTTTTTTCTTCCTTTTTTTCCCTTTTTTTTTTTGGTAGGGGGGGGGGGGGCCGGGCCCGTCGGGCCCCCCCTGTATCCGCGCCTGGTCATGCATTCCTTGATGATAGCAATTTGTAAATCGCTGTCGTCATTGTTTTCATTTTAAAATGATAAAATCCAAACTGCAATGAATGAATTGAATGTCCCAGTGTGGTTGTGTCCAGTGTGCAGTGTGTGAATCTTTACGCCCACCTATTTGTTTAAATACGTCACTTTTAAAATTATTGGTTATGAAAAATCTGGGGGATGATTACATTAGGCATCCCCCCAGGTAAAAATCTGGGGGGGATATATCCCCCCATCCCCCCCTGTTGTTACGCCAGTGGTATGCAGATTCTACTTGGGTTGGTTGCTTAGTCTTGTTTAGTTGCGAGGTAAACTTTGGTTGCTTTTTTGAATTGTTCACTGTCGGTTAGTGTGACAATTGAGTCCGGGAGACTGTTCCAGTCTCTGATGGTCTTTGGAAGAAAAGAGAACTTATAACAGTCTTTCGATGCGGCGATTGTTTTGAAGGCTTGAGAGTTCGTGTGCCGTGAGGTACGTGATGCTGGCTGGGTGAGGTTACCAATTGGGATGGATAGGTGACCGTGGATCGCTTTATGAAGGATGACCAGTCTCCTGGTTTGGCATCTATCTGTGAGTGATTCCCACTGCAGTTTCCTTAACATGTTGGTGACGGATCCAGGAGATCTTGATTTAAAATCATTCATACAAAATCTTGCCGCTCTACGTTGGATAGCTTCCAGCTTGTTGGTGAGGACTTTTGTATGAGGTTCCCACACACTCGAGGAATATTCAATAAGTGGTCGGACTAAGGTCTTATATGCCGATACTTTGATATCCTGAGGGCATTGGTGGAGATTCCTCATAACAAATGCAAGTGTTCTATTTGCTGTTGATGCGACTTGTATGATGTGATTATTCCATGTCAGGTCATTGGTTAAGGTGACACCCAGATAAGCATGACTTTTGGTCTCTTGCAAGATTGAGTCACCCAACTTGTATTCATACAGCTTTGGGTTTTTTGAATGTGTGAGTCTCATAGTATGACATTTTTTCGGGTTAAAACTCATTTGCCATGTATTTTGCCAAACTACCAGTGTGTCAAGATCGTCCTGAAGGGACCTGTGATCAAATTCATTGTTGATTTCTCTATAAAGCACACAATCATCAGCAAATAATCTGACACTCGAGTTGATATTGTTAGGCAGATCATTAATATATGCTAGGAACAACAGCGGCCCAAGCACAGTGCCTTGCGGTACGCCCGAATCAACCTCGGCCCAGGTCGAGTGCTCACCACCGACAACGACACGCTGGACACGGTGCTTGAGGAAGCTGCTGATCCAAGCATGGGTTTTGTTTTGGATGCCATAGCGTTTGAGTTTCTGAAGAAGTCTATTATGGGCGACAACATCAAATGCTTTACTAAAATCCATGATGATTAAGTCAACCTGATTTTTGTGGTTTAAGGAATTAGCAAGGTCCTGGACAGTGAGAATGAGTTGGGATTCAGTTGAGTGATTTGACCTAAAACCATGTTGTTTATCTGTAAGGACTGAATGTGTATCAAAATGATTCATAACATTTGAATGAATGATGTGCTCAAGCACTTTGCAACATACACTAGTCAGGGACACTGGACGGTAGTTTTCTGCCAAAGTTCTGTCACCCTTCTTGTATATAGGTGAGATGTTAGCCTGTGACCAAGACTTAGGCAGAATACCGGTGTCCAGTGACCTCTGGAAAATCAAGCTAAGAGCTGGAGCCAATTCTTTAGCAGCAATTTTGAGAACACGTGGGCCTATATCATCTGGGCCAGTTGCTTTATTAGGATCTAAATTCCTAAGCAACTTCTCAACCCCCTCGGGGAAGATAACTATGTCAGGCATAGTGGGGATGTTAATCCCTGACTCGGGAGGGAGGTTGGGGTCTTCCGCAGTGAAGACACTTTTGAACTGTTTGTTCAAAATTTCAGCTTTACGCCTGTTATCTGCTTCTAAATTAGCTCCATCTTTCAGGGTTGGAATTCCAGTTGAGTCTACCTTAAGTGACTTGATAAACGACCAGAATCTTTTGGTAGATTCTGTACAGACAGATGAGACATAGCTTTTATGGGCAGATCTTGTGGCTTTGTGGACACTTTTACGTACTGATTTGAAGCTCTCATAACTTTCTTTATTGTTGAGATTCTTATGAGTATTAAATGCCCGTTGTTTGCGCTTTTGAAGGCGCCGGACTCTTTTGGAGATCCAAGGGGACTGTGTCCACTTGGTAACCATTTTGGTTGGAATGTGTGAGTCCATAGCTTGTTTAATTGTCTCAGTGAAATCTCTATACAACTCAGTAACTGGTTTGTGTGAGTCCTTGTTCTTGCTTACGAAATCAGATGACCATGATTTAAGGTCCTTTTTAAGCGCCGGGATATCTGCCTTGTTAAATAGATACTGCCTGTGAGGTTTTTTTCTCATGACTTTTGGCTTAGAGTTAATTATTATTAGGGGAATGCTGTCATGATCACTCATACCTGGTATTGTAGATGATCTTTCCACCAGAGTAGGATTTGTTGTGAAAAACAAATCAAGGGTGTTCTTTAGTCTGGTTGGCCCTTTAACAACTTGCTCTAAGCCAAAATCGGCTGCTATGTCTAACATCTGTTTTGAAATGGCAGGATATTGGCCACCGGGTTTAAAGCTATTGGTTTCCCAATTTACATCTGGGATGTTGAAATCACCAGCTAGCCATATCTGCCCTTTGTTTGAACATTTTATCCTACTGAGGGATTCTCTTAATTCATTCATGTACTCAGCTGTACTTGCAAAAGTATGTGACCTATAAAAAGCACCTATGGTGACATCCTTAGCACCCTGAATCTTGACGGTAACCCATATAAGCTCACATTTTGTATCCAGGTCGATCCTGTGGGTTCCAATGATGTCATTTTTCAGGGCGATAAGGACACCCCCACGTTTTTGATTTTTACCAAAACATCTATCCTTACGAAAAACTGCATATGAATCAGGAAACAACTCACTGCTATTAACAGATGAGTCAAGATAGGTTTCTGTACCAATGATTACATCTGGGTCATAAGTTTCGATACAAACAGCCAAATCAGCAGCCTTGTTACGAAGACCTTCAAAATTGATGACCAATGACTTGATTGATTTCCTAAATTTTCTGCTGTTGTTAACTCTTGTTGATTTTTGGTTGTTTTTGTGGTTTTTAGAATTTTCACTCCTTAATCTAGATCTACTACCACTAGTCCCTAATCTCTCCTGATTAGGAGAGGAGGCTGCCAAAGGTGGACTAAGGGGCCCGCTACAATCAGTGGACAGACTAGAGAAGCTATTTGAAAGCTCCAAAAATCCAGAGTTAGAGAACAATGAGCTGGCTCGAGGAGGTGTGGTCACAATAATAAGATTCTAGGATTTTTTTGGATCACTAAACACTCGTGATGATAACGGGTCTTTCAACCTGGGCTTTTATCATGTTTATTTTGCAATAAATAAAATAATAGTAATGATACAACTGTACACAATTTGACACAATGTCACGTTGAATTTTTAATTTTTATGTTGATTTCTTTAATTTTAATTAATTTACTTTCTACTTTAAAAAAACCCAGCAAAACTTGATTAAAACAATGTTTTAAATATGTTGGAACATGGACTTACCACCCTTTTAACCAAATGCTGGTTGGTTGCGGCTCTATACCAGCATTTTTGAATCGACGTGTTGTTGTACAAGAGGAAGAGGGCTGATGTTTTCTTAATCCATATAGGTGTAAGTTCATACATGTATAAATACAATTGTAAAAATATGCAAATCCCAGTTTTTATCATATATATTTTTGTAATTGAGGGCGCTGCCTCCACCACATCTCTTAATGCCCCTTTGATAGAGCGCCTTACAAATTTCTCAAAGCGCTATAAAAAGAGAAACGGTACAACACATAAAGTATTGGGGGACGAGCGTTTAAGGTGGCAAAAGGATGAGAAGACTTGGAATTGATCTGTTGAATTTTGTGGAAGTTGGCAAGAGGAAAATATCATTATTTAAAATTAATTTAAATTTGTAATAATATATTTCGATGTAAATTACATGATTATGTACAGCAGTCGGAGCCCAGCCCCGAGCCCAGCAGTCCTTCCAGAAGCAACACACTAGTGATCCTCTTGCCAACTTCCACAAAATTCAACAGATCCATTAGTCTTCTCATCCTTTTGCCACCTTAAACACTCGTCCCCCCCCCCCATTTTTTAGAAGACCTTGTTTAAAAGACCTTGTTTAATCAAGATTGATCATAAATAGGCCTACTACACAATGCGAATCTTTTAGTAGAAAAGCATTCCTTAATATTTTGATTCAATAATACTGCACCAATATAGGCCGTTTTTGGTTTGTATTGCATAAATGGTAGGTTTTGATGGATAATTGTAGTCAGTCGTTTTGTAAAAAAGAATAAACATCACGAACAGCCAGACGAACGAACATAACAACATGAGCCGAATCAAAAAAGAAATCGTGATTATTTATATTCTTTGAACAAGAATTGTACACAATATTAATAAAAAAAAGAGTCTCGTTAATAAACAAACTAATGATATTGTAAGTAAACAATATAATGGAACATAAAAAAGTACTAATGTAATATTGAAAGAAGAAAAAAAGTGTGCTCCCCAGCGGAATCGAACCCTGGATTCCCGCGTAAGTGCGGGTGACTAACCATTACACCACAGTATCCTCTTCACAATCGCAGATGTTACAACGGTAACATCCGTTGAGATTGTCTTGGACATGTCGGATACTGCTAAATCAAAAATTTAAAAATGTGATATATAAACTACATTGTCCATTAAAGCACCATTTTATTTACAAATAGACACATTTAATATACAATATCATTCAAATACTAATCTTGCACTGAAAATCTGAATTTGGCGATATTTTCGCATTTTATAGTACCAAACACTATACTGCCGACTGTATTAAATACTTCAAATTGCCTGAAACCACAGATAACGTTCGTTTTCCTATCGATACTTCTTCCTTTATGTATCATACAATTTACATTATTTAGTAAATACAATAATTGTAACGTTTCACGTCACCACTAGCTAATTGAAACAATAATAATGACCACGTGACCTTTCATTTGAAAACTAAGGGGTCCGAGTTAACTCGTCCCCCCAAAAAAATTATATATATGAGAGATAGAAACTGCGTGGGAGGAGCCTCATTAGGCCTTGGGTATAGTGCCTGGCTTGATTGAGCCAATGAGTCAATGAGCATGGAGCTATGACTATGAGCAAGCCCGTTGGGAGTGGGGTGCTTGGGATGCGCAGCACCCCCTAAGATTAAGATTTTTTGAAAAAATGTTCAGTGTGTGTCCAATAATAAGTTCAAGAACTGGAGCCTGGAGGGAAGGGAAGGGGTAGCATTACTGATCTATATTGTATTATATATAAAAAGGGTACATTACACCAGGAAAGGTGAGAAGCTCTTCTCACCTTTCCTGATTACACAACGATTTGATATGAAACAAAAAGTTCCTGCACGCGAATTGAATGCTCCATTATTCAAAAAATTGGCAATTTTAAAACTAAAAATTAAAAAGGTCGAAAACAACGTTCCTGTAACCATCTTGTTAAGCTTGAATAATTTAACATAAAAAACTTTAACTAATTCGCGTGAAGTGCGCAAAAACTTGATGGTCCAGAAAACGTCCCTGAAGCCACAAGCTTGAATAATTAATTGAAACTAATTCACGCGAAGCACGCACACATTTCCAGTTTAAACTAAAATGGTCCAGAAAACGTTTTGAACTCTTGTTAAGGTAAATGTTCTGATTGCTGGCCCGATTTTCAACTTGATGTTTTCTATTTTACATGAAAGGTCATCCTTTAAATTGTATTCCAAAGTTTGAGTTGCACTAACTCCAATGGTTCTTATTTTAGAAGCACAGGGTCACAAGAAATTTGCCCACTTAAGTAGTACACCATTGGCAGTAATTCACCACATTTTAGTCTATATAATTTCAAAATGGAACATGTCTGGCCCCTAAGATTTTACAGACATAATGAGAAATATATGGGGATTCTTCTGATATCAAAATATCTTGATGTGAAAAAGAATCATACAAAAAAAAGAAGTGATCAGAACTCACCTTTAAACAATTGAAACTAATTTTGCAGTACAGGTGCGATTTCTATTTGGTTATTTTAAATCGTTATGTAGTAGAATACCTTTTTTATAATACAATATACTCTCTAAATGTAAAACGAGTGGAAAGAGTGGAAATTCACTCGAAAAGGAGTGAAGGGAGTGAAACGCAGGACAAACCCGTTTTAAAGTGGAAAATGTCCACTCTAAAATGAGTGTGAAAGTTAATTTTTCACTCTCAATAGAGTGGAACATTGTCATATACAATCCCCTTTCACTCCTTTTAGAGTGTTTTTCCACTCAAAAACGTGTTGTCCTGCGTTTAACTCCTTGAAAGAGTGGAAAACCACTCATTTACATTTAGAGAGTAGATCAGTATAAGCCTACCCTTTCCCTTTCCTCCAGGCTCTCCAGCTCTTGAACTTATTATTGGACATACACTGTACATTTTATCAAAAATCTTGAAATCAACGTTTTGTTGTACAAAGAGGGCTGATTTTTCTTAATCCTTATAGGTGTAAAGTTTATATATGTAATACAATTGTAAACATATACAAATCCCAGTTTTGTGATATTTTTGTAATTGAGGGCGATGCCTCCACCACATCTCTTAATGCCCCTTTAAGTGGTAAATGTTTCGGTCATAGTTCAAAACCCTTGGCGGCACACCTTTACAAGAAAAAAAAGAGTATCTCGACCCCTGTATATGACCCACCCGAAGAAGACCAAAAGTAGTCACCTTTTATCCCTAATATCGTGACTGACATCGTCTGGGATAGTACCAGAAAAGGTACGAACGCCCTCTATTGAGCAGTTAGGACACTAAATATTTATAGCTGCCTTTTGCACAATTTGTTCATGTTTACAAATTTACAAATACAATCACGATGTCTTGATGGAATCTGACTCGAATAATATGTTGCAACGGCTAGAAATATAGCAAACTGGTGGCTAGAGAACACGGTAAGCTTACAACATTACTGTCGTTCATGTGTCTAAAGATAGTTGTGTTTGATATGACACTCAGTAATGTGTACAAACATTGCAAACAGTGAGAGGTGGTGAACGGTGAAATCACTAATTTTGTGAATGTCAAATCGAAAGTCAATGAATGGCATGGCATGATGCTGTTGCTGAAGCGATTACAATTTACATTGCAATTTGCATTCATACACTCCTATTTTAGTCGTCGTCAGAATACTTCAGCACTTTTTTTCTGTGACAACTGCGTACAGCGTAATCACTGAAGTGCGTTGTAGAACAGCGTCACAACAACAGTGTTATCTTTGAGCAGTTCGATGCGTCGGGTAAGCTTTTTAGAATACCTACCATTTGTATTCCTCACTGTGTAAGTGTATGGGTCCATTGGGTCGTTCTTTAAAAGTTCCCATTGAAGACATAGACATGCAGTGGTAGGGTATACTAAAGGAACTCCGATGCGTCACGGCCCCTGTCTGTAATCCGATTGGCCGCGATCGTTTCTATGGGTCATGAATGTCCCCGCCCACACGCTCATTAAAAGTTGGCATTGCTTCAACTCGCGCACCGATATCCGTTGACGTCGGCCGATGCGCAACGACGCGAGTATGAACGCACCTTAACTAGACGCGCGCATGAACGCACCTTAACTAGACGCGTGCATTGGCGGTTTTAAAAAGTGCTGAAGTTTTCTAACGACAACTATAGTGTCAAACCAATCAGAAAGCAAGAAACTAAAAAACTTGTTGCATTGAAAGTGTTTTTAATGCACTCCGTGTGTGCGTCGTTCAAAAGGGGACGCTTTGTTTTAATTCGTTGTTCAGGAATTGCGGGTTCGTCAATTTTCACTGCGGGTGTTAGCAAACTTGTTTAGTTGTTACCACAATCATGCTCAAGTAGTGAATTTTGATTTGTATAGTGCAGGGGTAGGGATGTTCATATCATTGACTATAGAGGGCGACATATTTGACCAAAATATGTAGAAAACTCATGTTTACCTCTTTTAAATTCAGCGGAAAAGTACGAAACTGCTGGGATGTATTCACTGATGTATAAATAACCCCACACAAGCAACTAGACATCATGAAAGTAAACCCTTAATTTACCTAAAATGGTTTTAAAATGTGCATGACTTAAACTACTTTTGGTTATAACTTTTTTATTATTCAGCCTGCAGACAAGGTTGAACCATCATTTTTTATTGTAAAGTACTTTGTTTCCATGTATTCCATTTTCAAAGAGATAATTTTATTTTCAAAATTTTATGAACATGCCTAGCAGGGGTAGAATTTCGTTATGAGCCGCGAGAATCCATACGGATTCTCGCGGAAGGATTTTGCGAGAATCTGGATTCTCGCAAATTTTGAGAATCCATAGAATTTTGCGAAATGAATGGAAATAATATCAAGAATAAGGCTATAAGCTTGCACAACTTCCAAATTCGGCATGTTTGTTGACTAAGGGTCAAATACCAGTCATCTAAGGTCCTGTTTTGGACACATGGATTCACGCTGTAGTTTTTTTACGCGAATCGATTCACGGATTCGCGCGGAAATTCTACCCCTGATAGTGTCGTGTACAATGTAGGCCTATATGTTTTGTTTCTCCAAAAAATTAGAAAAATCAATGCACTTGATTTGCGCAAATGTTGATATGCTCACAATAGTAGTATACCCTACAACTGCATGTCTTCAATGGGGCTTTTAAAGAACGACCCATACACTTACAGTTACACAGTGAGGTCTACAAATGGTAGGGTATTCTAAAGCTTACCCATTGTGTCTGTAAAAGACAAAATGTGGACAACGTTGTGAAGGGTTTTTGGTATGGTTTCACTTTACAATACCAGGTGCGCAAGACCCTCATCAGAGGGTCATGAAATAGGTAAAACTAGCCTAGACTCTGGACTTGTTCAAGCTGGTTAAAAAAAAGTCTGAACTTTGTACAAAAAGTAGCACCGGCCCCCAACTCAATACAAAAGTTGGTTACCATGCATGTTCCTCAAGGATTTTTCATCAATTTTGATGTTATAGAAAAAGGATTTAGTGTTTTTTATTTGAAAAAAGAAATCACAGAAATGAATTCATCAGTTGTGAGTGGTTGAACACCATATTTACTCATTAAACGCCCCTGGGGCACTGCATTTTTCAAAAGGTAGGTGTTTATTGGGGGTTAATTTTTCAAGCGCTAGTAATCAGATGAAACACAGCGACGTTGACTACTTTACATCGCTGAAGAGATTAATTTTCGCTATACTAGGGAATAGGGTTCAAACTCCCTAAGTTGCTCAAATGTTATTTTCCTATACTACGCCGCGCTTGAGCGTCGCTTCCTACATCGCTGCTGTGTTGTCAATCCAGAACGTGAATTATGCTGCAGCTTGTATTTTGACCAATTTTTATTGCAAAAGGGTATTCCTCATGATTTATAGCTAAGAAGCTCAACTTTGCAGTTGAACTTGTTGTATTTTACTTAGGACAATAAAAGTGACTTTCAAGTGACTTTTTAAAGTTATACAGTTTTGAAAAAAAGAAACAAAATATCTCCGGTGATATTTCGGTTTTGAGTTTTGATGGCGTGCAAGGAGAATTTTCTTAGCTTTCGAATTTAAAGCTTTGTTTCATGACAATCGATGATCGGTAAGCAGAGATATGATCAATTGTCTAAAGTAGTCATGAAATCACATGGGCCACTTTGGTTTAAATCAATGGTAAAACCACTGGGATGAATATGAATGGAATCGTCCCAGGAACATATCTGTAGAGCGCTCTTGTTAGACAACAATGACTTATTTCAAGTGGTTTAACCACTTAAAATGAACTATTGTTTTAAAAAGTATTACAAAGAAGGTAAGGTCTTTACAAATATCTGTAATGTTAGGTAGAATTAAAACCCATCCCGTACTAAGAGCATTGCTGCTGCTCAACAAGTGCCCCAATTCACATTAGAAGAACAAGTTTTTATGATTGCAAACAAAAAAATTAGCATGATTGAGACAGTCTTTGTGTTTACCGTTTTTGTCAGGAGGAATAACGAGTTATTATTATGAACTCAAAATCAATTTGTCAAGATATAATTTATTTATTTTATGAATTTATTTATTCAAATGAAATCAAACTCTTTGAAAAAGAATTATATTGTTCTCTTTAATGTTCCTTGCATAATACAATAACCATTTTAATTTATACTAGCAAGATTGTATGATATTGTGAAAGTGGCCCAACCTAATTTCTAGACGACTTAGTAGATATAAATTTTAAACGCAAGTAGTTAAAAAGACCAAATAAAATTATTCTGGTAGCCAAAACGGAACTTAACACAGAGTGTAAACGATTTTGACATTGCATGATTTTGACATTGGGTTAAAAATAAAATTGCGATTGTACAACTTTTTTGTTTGTTACACTTACAGTCTGTATTAAGGCTGGGAATTTCGGGCGGGCAAACGGGTACCCGCCCGATATAAGGTACCCGGGTACCCGAAATCAGGTACCCGATACCCGAAGTGTTTAAAAAAAAAAATTAAATTGTTTTATTTTTATTTTTTATTTTAACATATTTTATTTTCCAAGTCCAAAACAGGACCTTATATGACCCATATTTGAACCTAAATAACCCACATAATACCTCATGACCCACACCATAGGAATAGTAACTCCTAACCCAAAGATCCTATACTAAAATAGTACTAGTATACTATCTTGCTGTATTAACTGATAAGTTACTGAATTTAAGTGGGCTTAATTATGCTTGTGATATCATTAGCAGACATGTATATTATCAAATCTATTCCATTTCCTGTAAAGTTGCAGGACCATGTCCATCTCATCTAGTGAGGCCTCTGTGTTTTTGTAACACTACCAAGCATAGATAGATAGATTCATGGGTTGATCATGTTAACCTTTTATCATTCCCAAATGTATGGCTTTGTTGTTTAGAAAAATGAAAATATTTCTTTATTAATTGTGACACCAAGATAGAGGTTACATGGAAATGATATGGGGTCACATGAGGGTTATGTATGGGGGTCAATTGAGGTCGTTTAGGTAATAAAATTGTTACTTCAATTTTTTATTTTAATTTGTTTTTCGGGGGGGGTGGGGGGGGGGGGGGGGGGTCGGGTACCCGTCCGGAAAATGGGTCGGGTACCAGGGTACACATATACCCGAAATTCCCAGCCTTAGTCTGTATATGACTGAGTCTCTGGTATATGTAGGCGATCAAAATTAACATAAAAAAAAGAAAAATGTGTAAATTTCATATGACAGCCTGTGGTCCATTTTGCAAAATGTCAATATTAGGCATTGGCGTATCGGCAAGCGTCATTTTTGCGCTCTGGCTACAGATTTCATAATGCAATAATATTAACTGTCATTAGCATGATTGAGATACAAATGTGCGTACAATTTAAAATTGTAAAAGTTTTAAGATGCCGTAGAATGGGGATACTTTGACCCACTTGTGTACATTTTTATTTTTATTCATTGCATGGAAGATGATTTTTTTTGTGTGTGTAAACTAGACTAGTTGATAGTAGGCCTACATGTATAACTTGCCTCTCACATGATTTTGTTGTTGTTGAAAATTTCAGTATTTCTAAATAGTTTTTCCCCCATTCTTTCAGTTAAGGCTGTGACTTATACCCGGGTACCAAATTGAGTACCCAAATACCCAAAATGTTAAAAAAAAAAATTAAAAAAAAATGTTAGTGTGTATTTTCGGGTACCCGCCCGAAAAAAGGGTCGAGTACCCGGGTACGAAACTACCCGTACATTCACAGCCTTACTTTCAGTGGGCCAAAGTAACCCCACATGTGTGTAACTTTGTCCCACTTGCGAAAAATGCGTTCAAACCTACTTGGATGATAAGATATTTCAAACTTTTTTATAATTAAGGTTTGTTAAGGTTCATTGAAATCTTTTTAAGAAACAACAACAACATTTCTATGATATTTTACAGATTAGATAGAATGTAATAAATACCAAAAATACCAAAAAATAACACATTGTAAAACTAGAGAAAAACATTCCAAATATACATGTAAATGGTAAATCATTTAATTTGTGGCAAGGTGGCTTGTTTTGACTTTTTACTAGCAATAACAAATCAATTGGACTGTAAATGTTGAAAAGTGATTGTTTTAAATTTGTCTCATAATTATATACTTTAACATGGGCCAAAGTTACCCCACTTTTTGCTCCTTTTTTCATTAAATACTGGTCTGTGTGTCGTAATGAAGAATGAAAATGAATTGGGTATTGTTTTGTCATAGGTAAATTATCTATCCAACCACACAACATAAAAGTTGCCGGATATACCCACCATGTAGTTGAGGCAAAAATCCTGCAGATTGGTGTGTAGTTCCAAATACACATGAAGGCAATTCGAATTGACCCCAAATTATCTATATTTTTTTCAAAATTGCGTAGATCAAAATAAGAAATGGTTTTTTATTCATGTCAAAATATGAAAAAAAACTAGCATAATACCTTTAATCGTTTATTTATTGATTTACATTGAAGTAAACGTCCCTTTCCCTTAATATTTTCCCAATAAATCAGTATAGTCACGTTTGTTCTGAAATTTGTGAAAACATGTAGCTACATGGGAAGGAAAACTGACAAAAATAGGATGAAACTGTATCAAAATTTGGGGGGAAATGTCTGTAAATACCTTATTTTGGGGCGTCGTAAAAAATCAATCCACACGATGGTAGATCATAATATTAGAATGTTTCATATTCTCCTTATTAGAATTTTCTTTGGCGGTTTAGACATATTTGCCGCATCATCTTGAACTTATTTCAACAATCAAAATTAGGAACCTTTGATAACTCCAACCAAAAAGTAAATAAATAAAATATAACACAAAAAACTAAACCAGAGCAAATAGTAGATTAGTTATGAACAAAATCAATTTTGGTGATGACCAGAAAATTGGTGATGACCAGAGCCAAAATTGCACAACAGCAAAAAACAGGTGCTTAATTTTTATTTTTATTACATTCTTTTACTCATTAGCTTCTTCTTGAAAGGACTACAGGGTGAGTCAAAAAAAAGTTTACCCTATAAATTGAAAAAAAAATCACAAATGTCTGACCACAAAATCAAGGCAAACAAAACTTTAAATGATTGCGCCCTTTCTTTGCTATCCATCTGGAGAAAAAAATCACACTATTTGATGATACCGTAAGGTAAATATGACTATTTCTGTAGAGGATCTGTTTTTTGCCAAAAACACAGTTTTTAATTTCAAGCTTAACGAGCTTAATAATGTTTACTAGGATTATGATATACTTTAAAAGCATTACAAATCTTGTATATTAAAAGAATTAAGTAGACAATAGACTTGTTCAAAATTGTCTCCTAATAGATTAAAAAATGAAATATGGATTAAATCGTATCACCACTGTCAGTTAATAAATAATAATTGCAAGGATTAAATAGTCCGCAAGGGATATTCATAAACATGACTAAAACTAGATGAGGATATTGAATAAAAATTGTCACCAGTGACTATCTGATAATGTGAATAATAAATGATATAGTATTTTGATAAAATCAATAAACACAATATTGCACTTATTTTTCGTAAATATGTCCGATTAAGTAAACATTATCCTTGAACCAATCAAAAATTGTCAATGTCAACAGTAAGACTAGTAAGTAATACATGTAGTCTATCCCTCTCTTTCTCTCTCTACATGTACAATTTATTCCTGAAAACAATAATATGAATAGAAACCCACTTGATAATCCAGCATCTTGTTTGGTCTTTCTCCTGGTCTTTGAGAGTGTGCTTTTTAGGATGGTTGCACTGAGGGACAATAGACAGCTTTAAGGCCTATTTATGACACAGTTACCACACTTTAATCATTTCATAACAAAGGAATTGATCCTTTCGCTGTCGGTATTGTAATTTTTTATTGGTCGTATCTTATGAAATATAATGGTCAAGATCTGGAAGCGTGTTCGGACGTTAAATTGGTCACTTTTATTCAAAACAGCGTAAAATAAGTTTCCCTCAACCAATCTAAACCAGATAAAATTCATATTAAAGCTAATTGATTTGTCTTTATACCGTAGTAAATTGTTTTGAATACTAACAAATACTTTTTTCTAAAAAATACCCGCTGAAGTTAAGTAAACTTTTTTTTGACTCCCCCCTGTATAGTAGATTCACAGACTTTGGCCGGTTTACCAACCGCATGGAGAAAAAACTACACCATTATTGCATGATTTGTTGATCATAATTGGATGATGGTCACCAGACGTGTTGTCCATTTATTACAGGTACATACTTTGTAATAAGAGGGTTTTTTTTCTTCAGAATTTGGCTGGCTTTCTGTTCTTGTTTGGCTTAGAAAAATTAAATTGAAAAAATCTTGTTCTTGGTTGATTCGGATTGATATACTAACAGTAACAATAACATATTGGGACTTAACAAATCATTGTCGTGATCGCAACAATGCAAACTTATCGCAAAAAAAACGATACCAGTATCATGAAGAACAAGCCTACTTTGAAGGTTCAACTGTCAAAAAATGTAAAGCACAGCAAATTTTCAGTTCTGGGCCTCATATGTATAATGTGCTTCTAGATCATGGCTACATCACTGATTGTATGGGCCTTTTAACGACTAAGTAAAATAATACTGGAACATCACTCAAGTCGAATCAAAGGCAGTTTGCGTCAGGTCCTCAGCTGTGTACAGTATGTGTACATTAGCGTTGCAGTCTTGCATACAGCCAGGTACAGTAGTCATCACATAACTAAAGTGTAAAGGTATACACACACAACCGTACGGTGAAAGCAACTCCTTGTAATAAATTGAGGTACCCCGACTGAACGAACGACTCAAGAGCTGTAGCTCATGAATTTGCAGATTTGGATAGAAGGGACTTGAATGCCAGCAGAAAGTGAAGCCTGTCTATGCATGTCTATTATAAAGGATTGATGTCGGGGTTTAAATTTAGAATAATATACGGCCAGGAATTGAGGGAATTAAATGGGAGGAATGGAATTAAATTTGGTATTAGACACGTGTATATGGGTGCATTGCCCTATTTTCTTGGTACAATGTATGCTATTTGGAGCACCTGTTACTTAAAAAAGAAATAGGGATGCAGAATTTAAAATGTGGACCAATAATGCTATAGTTTTCAAAGGGTAAAATGGGGATAGGGGTGCAACGATGTAATTAACGATGTAACTAACTTGTTGATTAAACTTAAAGGCACTGTTTCTCACTCCACCAATAGGACACATGTTGCATAGGACACACGTTGAATAGGATTTGAGGGAGATTTTAGCAACCTCTAATGCACATTAATTAGTCCTCAGTCTAAATTCCCTGGCGATCCCTGCGGGTGATAAGTGCGCGACCCCTGATGGAGTGGACTAAAGACACTGACTTCCATGCCCGCTTCCATGCTGGTGGACCCGGGTTTGACACCCGGGGGGGGGGGGGGGGGGGGGGGGGGGGGGGGGGGGGGGGGTTTGTCACTTAGTGGATATGAGGTCACAGGGATGAGTCACTAAATAGGGTCCCATTTTACACCCGTGTGGTAAATGAATGACCCCTTTTCATAGCCATTTTGGTAAATGTATGGGTCTAATATCCTTAAAATCTGTTGTTTTTCACAGAAATGTTAGCAAAATCTGTCAAATCTGTAGGAAAATTATGGGTCTGTGGTAAACATACGGGTCCATTTCCACCGAAAATTGGTAATTGTTTGGGTCAATTTTTATTTTGCTGGTCGCACATCCCTACCAAAAAAGTATCTAAGTAACACCTCACCAGGGTTTGACTCCCACCGCTGACAGATCTGCTTTTACCCGCTAAATTTGGCCCACTTCCACCCCCAGATAATTTTTTCAACATTTCCATCACAAAAGTGTCACGGTTAACAGGCGTGGAAGAAATAGATAGACAAATAAGACAATCCAGTACTGTAAAAATGGAAATTCTTTTGCATGTTATTTTCCGCGCTCTGCACATTTTGAACAATTTTGCTTGTTTTTATTTTGCGATTTTGAGCTTCCTTACATGTAGACCTAAATTTAATATGAATACTGTAAAACACTAAAATATCACGGCATTATATATATGCTTAAAATTGAGCGAATTTGCAAAACACCACCTTTAAGCGGCATTTTAATTTCATTAATTTGAATCATCTTGCTATAACCTATACTGTAAAACCCCTTAATTTTGCGTGGGATGTGGATTCGCGAAATTAATATCCACGGATTTGTCAATTTTGTATTAAAAGAAACAGTAAAATTTCCGGATTCACAAAATTAAATGCTCGCTAAAATAGCAGTAATTTTTAATTCACAAAATAAAGTATCCGCGAAATGATAGTGTTTTTCAGTATATAAAATCTTAATTACGGCATTTTAATTTGGTGAATAGAGGTCCTAGCGAAATTAGCGAAATGTTGTTGCTTTACAGTATAATCGTGCATTTTTATTTTCATGCATTTTTATTTTTGCACATTTTCATTTTCCTGGTTGTTGATTTTAGCACGAAAACAAATGTAGCGCAAAAAATTCCACTTTTACAGTTAAGCTCTGCTTGGAAAATTGTTGATTTGGAGAAAAACTCTGATTTCATAATTAAAGAAACACATAAAAAATCCTTTAAAAAGGAAAGGGGCAATCAAAAGAATAAAAGCAGTACTTAGTCTAAGCATCTGTTACTTCCATGGTCTATGAAAAGGTATTATCTGGTTTCAGTTTTTAACTAAATTGCGTTTTGATGGTCTTATTTCAAAAAGTAATTTAGCCTACAATGTAGATAATAAGCCATTTTAAATAGTCACTTGATATATGCAAACATGTCTCTTTAATAAAGTGGTTTATTTTTGGTAGAAATTCACGATTTTCAACAGTTTCAACTCGGTCACACGTTGGCTTCTTTAAACTAAAAACCTGGTTTCAGTTTTCATCTAAATTGTGTTTTTATGGCCTTATTTCAAAGATAATTAAATAATATTATTATAACCGCGACAAACACATGCATGAGAATTTTGAGTTTTAAAACTGATTTCATTTTTTTTTTGTGGTCCTAATTTACGCACTTTCTTTAATTTTAGCTTGTTTTTGGCCTTTTTAGCCCGATTTCACACACATTTTGTGGGTTTTTTTCTTCAGTTTATTTCATTCTCATGCCTGCCAACAACATTGTTGATTTAAGCGTCAAGCCCTGATCTATCAGGGTTCTGATTACTTTTTAAGCATTATGAATGATGAAAGAAAAACACATTTAAAGATCTCCAGCCTGTTAATCGGCCTCCTAATTGTATTATTCATAGAATCGATTATTCCCTGAGACAAAAATACACTCAAAGGTTACTCTTGGCCAGGGTCTGGGAGGAGCTGACTGTCCAGGCTTGTTAGCGTTAGCTTCCCCGACCGACCGACTGGCCCAGCCGGCGTGATAGAACTTGCCTCTCATGTGACGTTATATAGGTACCTTATGCTGATATACACCCCTCCACACACGCACAATACATTCATGTATGCTCGACCTGGCTAGAGTTGATGTGCCCAATATTGACTTGAAAGCTTTCACCGCAGAGTGAGATCGTTTCTATTAGCTACATTTTGTATACGTATATTTAGCATCTTGTGCGTGTATGTCTGGCTTGGCTATTTTCATCTCTGAAAGGGCAACTGATTTGTATCAATTGGAGATGGTGAGTTAATGAATATTGACAAGTAATAAGTGTAGCTACTTGACGAGGCTGTTGGACGTAATTAGGATATAGGGGCGGGAGATGGGCCTGGCAGAAAAGCAGATATTCAAATGCTGCGTTTATAAGATTTATTGCAGAAAGTTTCTAGATTCCCATAAGGCAATGACAAAAAAACCACCCTGTCAAGGCTAGAATTTCGGGGAGAATCCGATTCTCAATTGATTCTCGTGAACAGGTTTAATTAGATTCTCGGAAATGATTAAAATCACACACAAACTCAATCGTAAAATGTGGTTGCGAGAATCCAAAATCTGCTTGGATTCTTGCAAGGTGAAACGAAATTCGAACCCTGTCTGTTCTACGGGCCGACTAACCCTCTTTTCAAATATTTTCTATATGTTCAACCAAAAAAATTACATTTTTAATTATTTTTCTCAAAATTTTAAAAATGGTTGAATTTCACCAAAAATGTCACAACAACTTTGACTCCCAAAAGCGCCTTATTGAGAGGTTCGTTTGCCTGAGTTTTTTTGTCGTCTAAATGCAAAAAGTAGAATGCAATTTTGACATTTGATTAAACTATTTGAATTGTTTTAGTTCAGAGTTTTTAAAAATACCAAATAAAAGTAATCGAATTCATCAGAGTTGTTTGTATGTTGGGGGGGGGGGGGGGGGGGGGGGGGGGTAGAAGTGGACTTTTTTCATTTTCTGTCCATATATATAATTTTGATCCAATAGGCCCTTTGTGTTAGTTACAGTATATATTATAACAAACTGTAAACATGAAAAAGAAGAATTCTTAGTATGTTTATATATTTTGAATTCTGGGTGAAAAATTGAACAAAACAAAAAATTGTGTCTAATTGTAGGCCTACTTATTATTTTGATTTATCTCATATTAACAGGTTTGAAAGTGACACAATGATTGCCACAGTTGAATGATGATTTAAAGGTAAATAGGCCTAATAGTGATTTTATAACATTTTGTCGTCTTCTTGATTTTACAATAGTTTTTCAAAAACATAACTGACACACTGTTACTTTCACTCCTGGAAGTCGTAAATAGGGCAAAAAATATGACACAGACACAATAAAATATTAAATCTAAAATATCCCGATATTCACAATAATCCTTTCAGTTTCAGATCAACTTTGCTGATCTCTACGTTCCCATTTGAAATGTTATCAATTAGGTCGGTCATCAAATGATCTTCCTGCTGAAATAGTCTTGACACTATTTTGACAGGCTGCAAGCTCAGGTATTAGGCAATAAGATAAGGCCTAAAAAAAGATGGTTTGATTTGCCTAACATGACAAAAACAAATAGGGTAGGTCGGTCGGGATTTTTAAAATTGTTTTAAATCACCTGCTTTGGGGACTTAAAATAGCTGAAAATGAAAGCAAACAGTCAGAAACTTTAATACTTTGTTCAATTTGTATACATTTTTTTTTAAATATTTTTAAAATATTTAAAAAAAAAAATTAAAAAAAAATATTTTAAATTTAATTTCAATTTTTCCTTCCTTAAAATAATTAAAAATATTCAGGGTCGGCGTTAAAATATTCAGGGTCGGCGATGTATTTAGGGTCGGTCGGGTTAAGCCAATCAAACTCTTTTTTTAGGCCTAACTGCTAACTGTGAATTTACCTGACACTAGCTAGTCCAGCTTGATTTTTTGTTACCACAGTATTTTATTAGTAAATGACTCACAGTCACAGAGGTGTTTTCCTTCTAGCTATAAGGAAGTACATAGGAAAATATTACATCAAGAGTACAAACCCCAATTTGGTTTAGAAAATGAGAGCACTTAATTCCCTATACCAAATGACTGAAAGTGCATTTAAATGAAAAATGTCAAGTTTGAAGTTTGAAGTTCTAGCTATTAGGCTGCAGTCAGCCCCTCTTCTTCTTACTCCGGCCAAAAAATAGGTCCTGTCACACATACATTTGAGAAATAGCTTTGCGATATGCACTTTGTTGTTGTTGTTGTTGTTGTTGTTGTTGTTGTTTATAGAAATAATAGCTTTAGAATTTTGTTTTGTTTTTTGGTCCACTCCCCCCTGTTCGTACAATTAAAAAACACACCTAAAATTGAGCTCACCACGTTGGGTTAATGCGGCAAAAGTGACTCCACATACTTACGTATGTGAGACAGATATTATTTTTTCTTTGCCTTTATTATTCTGGTTTCTGGCTGGCTTCAGGTTTGTGATTCACTACTTTCAAATTCAATGCAATGAATGGCAAATGATGAATGATACACATATATTCCATGATATCATGTTATAAATTTATCATAATGGATGCAGACAGAGGCCAGCCAGCCAGCCTTAGGCCAAAAAACAAAAAAAAGTTGACTTGCCCTTTCCGACTGACCTGAATTTTCGGAAATCTAGGGTCGCTATTTTTATTTTTTTTCTAAGTAAAAAAAAAAAAAAAAAAAATTTTTTTTTTTTTTAAATTGAAAGAAGCACATAACAATAAAGAAAGATGAAAACATGCTTGTTTAAAAAATTTAAAAAATTTAAAAAAATCCAAAAAAAATCCAAAAAAATCCAAAAAAAAAATCATTTTTTCTTCTTCTTTAAAACGTGTTTTTGTGTAGTATCTCCCTGTTTAAATTTTAAAAAAGAAAGAAAAAAGAAGAAGAAAAATCCGACCGTCCGACCCAGACTCTGGCCCTGAAAGGGCAAGTCAACTCTTTTTTTGTTGCCTTATTCATCTACAACATGAACTGTTATTACGTTGTCTTTGTATTCTGGTTCTGGGTTATGATTCATATCAATTGTATGTCACGTTTGTATTTGTTTTTATGAGCTGATGAGTAATAGATATTTTAATAAAATAAAAGTTCAATGATACAGAATTTAATATACTGGTACTGTTATAGTCCATTATACATGGGGCATAGCTATAATAGGCCATATTCACTGTAAGGCAAAACAAAAATAGTTGTAATGCTCTCATCCGACCGGGTCAAAATTCCGAGAATGTGGGTCGGGTATTTTTCTTTTTAAAGAATTTCTTCTTCTTTTTCTCTTTTTTGTAAGATTTTTTTTTTCCCAAGATTTTTTTTCAAGATTTTTTTTCTTCAAGATTTTTTTTCAAGATTTTTTTCTTCTCAAGATCTTCCAATCTGTGAAAATTGCACAGAGATGGGCAAGAAACCAAAATATTCACCATTGGGTCGAAAATACATCCAGTTAGCATTTTCCTTAGTATCTTCACACATGTTGACTGAAATAATAGGTATAAAATCGTTAAATTGGTAACATTTAAAAAAAGAAATTTAAAAAATCTGGCCGGCCGACCTTCCCGATTTTAGGCTTGTGAGGGCAACACAACTTTTTTTTTTGTTGGCCTAATGGACATGGCTGGAAAAAGGGAACTCTGGAACCTGGTTACCTGGACATTTTTACTTTGGAGGGAAATTTTGGGTATCAAATAAAGAAATACATACACATTTGACGGGAATATTCTTCATGAAGGGACATTTTCAAAGTTTTGTTGACATTTTGTTCTGGCCATGACTATGGAAGTGATTATATAACCCCCTGGTAACTGGATCACGCACATTTTGGTGTGATGGTTCACGCCAAAGACATTATGTGGCGATCATTTTGATTGGGATTCAGCATGATCCAGATGCAATGGTGATAAACTGATAATAAGATTACACATAACACTTCACTGGTGAATTGTATCAACATTTTGGTCATTTGGCAATTAAAATGTTTAGCAAATTTTAATTGTCTAAATAATTAATTTAATTATTTACTAACTTACTATTTATTTATTTATTTATTTATTTATTTATTTATTTATTTATATTTATTTATATTTATTTATATTTATTTATATTTATTTATATTTATTTATATTTATTTATATTTATTTATATTTATATTTATATTTATTTATATTTATTTATATTTATTTATATTTATTTATATTTATTTATATTAATTTATATTAATTTATATTTATTTATATTTATTTATTTATATTTATTTTTATTTATTTATATTTATTTATATTTATTTATATTTATTTATATTTATTTATATTTATTTATTTATATTTATTTATTTATTTATTTATTTATTTATTTATTTATTTATTTATTTATTTATTTATTTATTTATTGGATTATTTATTTATTTATTGGATTATTTATTTATTTATTGGATTATTTATTTATTTATTGGATTATTTATTTATTTATTGGATTATTTATTTATTTATTGGATTATTTATTCATTTATTGGATTATTTATTTATTTATTGGATTATTTATTTATTTATTGGATTATTTATTTATTTATTGGATTATTTATTTATTTATTGGATTATTTATTTATTTATTGGATTATTTATTTATTTATTGGATTATTTATTTATTTATTGGATTATTTATTTATTTATTGGATTATTTATTTATTTATTGGATTATTTATTTATTTATTGGATTATTTATTTATTTATTGGATTATTTATTTATTTATTGGATTATTTATTTATTTATTTATTGGATTATCCTATCTGGTGAATGACTTTCACACCTATTATGGATTATTGATATTCCACTTATGTGTGTCAATAACTTGGATATGCTGTATTATTATATTATTATTATTGTTGACTATTTTATAATTAGATGTACTCCAGTCTGAAGATTGCCACCACCCTGTGTGGTTGGTGTGCATGAAACTGCCAGTTACTATGTATAAATAATTCTTAATTTACTGCTTGTTTTTCAACATATTACGCTCTTCTTAGGAATTGAGCACTTTTGATACGGGCAGTGCATCATTTTGATAATTTATTATTTATTTATTTATATTTATTTATTTATTATTTTGGAGGTGGGATCTCAAAACAGATACCTGCTCAGGTTACATCCCGGCAATATTGTTGGAATACAAATCAATAATTGCACCGCCTCTATCCGTGGTTCATTGTTGAAACATGATTTTTGATCAAGTCAAAGGTGCTGGGAGGACTTAACAGTGGCAAGAGGGGATGGGAGGCGGGGGGATTTAATGCAAGATAAGACTTCCAAGCTTTTGGCCAATTTTTTCTTTTCTTTTCAATGGTGCATATTTAGCAGAAATGAAACAACTTAACCATGCAACTATATATTGTCTTCTATTTGGTTGGCAAAATGTTTACACATTTAGGCCAGTCGGTCGGTGGGGATTTTTTTTTTTTTTTTTTTTTCAATTTTTTTTTCATTTTTTTTTTCAATTTTATTTTTGGGGCTGAAAAATATATGGTTTATGTCAAGACAAAATTGGTATAGGCCCATATGTCAATTTAACTAATGTTTCTAATGTGACAATAGTCTAAAAAACACTTATTTAGGCTTACTTATTCATTTTAAGCAAGAAATAGTAACATTTAGACACTTTTAATCAAATTGAAATCTAAAAAAGAAAAAGAAAAAATGCTACCCTAGTTTTTACGATTTTAGGGTAGGTCGCTGAGGGCAACACAACTTTTTTTTTTGTTGGCCTTAGTGAAAATGAGAGAGAAAGGGAAAAAAACCCAGACCGACCGACATGCCTGTATACAACAGGGATTTTGTTTTCATCACTCCATGTTGAATAATTGTACTCATTTACAACTTGAGTGTAATATAACTTAATTCAGCATGGTTAACACGTGTGTCGAACTTAACACAGTAGTAGTAATAAGACCCAACAGTTAGCGTGAATTCAATGACAGAAATTGATGCCGTACCACATGAATAATTTACGAATTGATCAACGTTTTACAGACACATTTTTTTCTCCAGCATAAATCAAAGACAAGTTTGCCTAGATGTGTTACTGTATGATTACAACCCTAGATCCTTGAAAAGACGAGGAGCTATGTTACAACCTGCTTTGGATGACAACCAGGGGACACACTCTGAAAACACCCCATTTTGTAATTGGTTTTGTACTGATTTTGTTGTTGCTTGGTGAAAATATCACTCTTTTCAATGTGGAATATTATTATAGGCCGTGTGATGTGGACTTCATCAACAAGACTCCCTGCCCATGGGTTGTGTTGAAAATATAATTTTTTTATTATTTAAAAGACCGCCCCCCTCCCCTGGTTCTGTTCCTAGATTGAAAATGACAGTGAAGATCGATCTGTTTATTTTGATTCACAATTTTCCAGTAAACTCAACACAAATGTTATTGGTCATTGACCTCTAGAAACTGGTTCAATAGGCTCTCAATTGATTCGTCTTCACACATTTTAGACTGAAATTATTAAAGTAGCCTTTAATTTGTTCATATCAATTGGATTGAGACCCAAATTGAAGCGTATACACAGCCTTGTGGGGAGAAACCCTTGTATTGTTTTATCATTTAAACATGGCATACCTGGATATAATTTATTTTTATTTAAAAAAAATATAGCACACTGTATAATGAGATGATTTTCAATTTAACTGACTCAGTATACACACTTATAAATATAACGTCGCTGTTTGTCAAAATTTCCATCTAGCCCATTAGCATGTATATAAAGTTATACTTCCTATGTATAACCTTTGGGTCATCTGCTCTAAACATGTTTAAGGGCCAAAAACACATCTATCAAAACCTTGTCAGTCTTCTTGCCCCTGAACATGTATAAAGCAACACTTCCTATGCATTACTGTTGGGCTAGTTTTACTTTATAATACATGTACATGTACATGCTGATGAAGGGCCAGAAAAACATGCGAGGTTTTGACGATAAATCAATCTATAAATGCTCAACACATTTGTGATGTATAATGAATTAGCTTCAGGGCCCTATATCCTGTGTGTATTTACCACTTAATTTCCTCAACCGTCAACAAACATATTTTTGGCTGTAATTGGAAGCAATTAATGACCTGGTTCACCTCACAGCGTCTGTCTAAGAGTAATTGCTTTTCAGACTTATAATAGATTTAATTCACGAAATTAAAAAGTATGTGTGTTTAGTTAATGTCCCTTTTGGAACAAATTCTTGCTGCCAGCCGACATTTTCTGTATTTAAAAAAATGCTATTGGGGTTTGGTTTTGAGGAAGGGAAATTAACTCTTTTCTCCCTTTAGATATTTTATTTTCAGACCATAAAGTAAATTTGATGCAATCATCTTTCTGAAAAAGAAGAAGAAAAGAAGAAGAAAAAATCGGCTCACAAGATGTGTTTGCATATATTGTATCAGTTCATAAGACTCCCATGGTTACGACTTAGGCCTAAAAAAGAAGAAGTTTGATTGGCGTAAACCGACCGACCCTATTTTACACCCCGACCCTAAACATTTTTTTTTTTTTTAATTAAAAAAAAAAAATTGTGTGTGAGAAAAAGAAATAAAGACAGTGAAAATGTGTATTTGTGCCATTTGTTTATGTCTGTATGTAAGCTGGTATATAAAATTTCATAGACGTTTTACAGATTTAAAAAATCAAAATAAAAAAAAAATCCAACCTACCTACCCTATTTTTTCTTCTATGTTACGCCAATCAAACCTCTCTTTTTTAGGCCTTACATGGAGAACATAAACACATGTACGTTTATGTATGTAAATCAGTAATCATCAGTTCATTAGTGCAGGGTCAGAAGTTTGAGGTGAATCAGAGAATTCAATCTCGCAAAGATTCCCGCCGGTAAGGTTGATTCTCATGGATAATCTGTCTAATAACACACTATTTGAAAGTGAGGAGAATCCATAGATTCTTGCTAAATCCTTTGCAAGAATCTAATGGATTCTTGCACCCTTGGACAAACTTCTGACCCTGATTAGTGTACTATTTCAGCCTCTGGTTGCCCCATAGACCCTCTTTTTAAAAACAAAATCTATTAACTATCTATCTTTACTCTCAAAAATCAATGCTATAGTTTAATCAGTTTCAAATTGGCGAAGCCGCCTTTACAGCAGCGGATTAATACAAAAGGACAAGAGAACTAATGCACTGTCCAGGGGTGTACTTTCGGCGCGAATCCGCGAATCGATTCGCGTAAAGATTCGCGTAAAATCACTACCGCGCGAATCCATGTGGATTCTCGCCCAAAAAAACAACCATTTTTTTAAAATAAAAAAAACAACAACTTTTTTTCCCTTAATTTTAAGTCCAAAACAGGACCTTAGATGACTGGTATTTGACCCTTAGTCAAAAACCTTTCCGAATTTGGAAGTTATGCAAGCTTATAGCCTTATTCTTGATATTATTTTAATTAATTTTAAGAAGTGTTTGATTCAATTTGTGTACTATTATTTTCTAAGTATACAATAGTACAATAAATGTTTAAAATGCGGAATTTAAATTCAGTAAAAAGGATTCTCGCAAAAATATTCTGCGAGAATCCATTTGCGAGAATCCATGGATTCTCGCAAAATTCCTCTGCGAGAATCCATTTGGATTCTCGCAGGATGTCGCGAAAGTACACCCCTGCTGTCCATCGTATGTGTGACGCATGCGTGTGGCCAATACGGCGTGTGTGTGGACATAATCGCGGGCGTACACTAGGTCATACTCATAGGCAGGATTTGAAGATGTGGGAGTGTAAATGTGTATAAATTCAAAAAAATGGGTGTGTACATTTAAGGATTACAAAGTATAGGCCATGTGGACAAAAACTGGGTGTGTAAAAACTGTGAATTACAAGAGTGGATGTGTAATTAAAACACTCCCTACATGGCTGGCTGCCTGAGCCCTTGCGGCGGCTAACGCGGCTTGGATTACTTTTTCGCGCAGAGAGATCAAAAATGAATATTTCTCGCCAATTTGGAACTGATTGAACTATAGTCTTTATACCCATTACAAATGTGTGCCTCACTGATTATGAGATTTACAATAAAAAATTAAACTCTTTAGAAACTAAAATTCTTGTGTAAAATTCTTGTACTTCCGTGTATATTTTCTTTGCAAAACTTGCCGACATTTAATTTATTTCATCTTTTGTCCGTTTTTTCCTTAGTGGCATGGATGGTCAGCCACCGTTACCGCCATTCCCCTTTAATAGATTACGACAAATGTATAAGGGCAGAGGGCGTCCTATCATCCCCCCATTCATGAACGCCTACGATATCCGTCAGAACCAGCACGCCAATCAACATCTGCTTCACGTCTGGCAAGAGCGTGTGTTGTTACGATGGCGAGACGACACTATGGTGTACGTGCCGGACGGCTCCGGCAAGGCGGGGGTGTGCATCATGGAACCGCAGCTAGCGGTGGGACAAAACTATTTTGAGGTGAGTCAAATGTATAAGCAAACAAATAAACATGTGATGGGATCTATGTAAACCTGTCGGATGTCGCCAGATGGGAACTAGGGATTATGGGTTAAATTTTTTTAAATTTTTTTTTTACATTTTAATTTTTTAGAAAATTCATTTCCAATACTTTGTGTCATCTTTCATGAAATTTCACCTTCAAAAACTTATTTAAGTCACTTTTCTAATTAACTTTATAATGTTATTCTATTGAACTATGTATCTTTTTGGCCTGTTTTCATGATTTCTTGTTTTGTAGCTTTTTATGATATCACAATCATCATTCACTCAAAACTTTTTTTGTATTGATCGCAGAAAAATTATCGAAACTGTTTTGTAGTAATCAGCACAGATTCAGCTTTCTTCTGATATAAATATCTCAATATGAAAAATCCCACCATGTGGCGGGTTTTCACAGATCGCATCACATGGAAACAAACAAAAACCAAGAAATAACAAACCCAAATACAAAGAACTACTAAAACAAAAACAAACAAACAAACAAATAACTACAATAAACAACTTAGACCAAAGTTGTCTGCTTTCTCTTTTTAGAAAGTGGAATTTCATGTTTTTTGTTTCCAATATTTTCAAGCTAAAAATACACTTAAGCAAATAGAAATGCCTAATATTTCATGTAAATTAATGTTTACCTTGGTCCAAACACTGAAAATGGAGGTGTGTTTAGCTCGAAGTAAAAACTGAAGAAAGCACAAGTTGAATTTACAAAACAGAATTTGAACAGAAAGCAGAAAACGTTGGGCTCTAAAAATAGTATACCCTTTAAACTTAACCTATTAAAGTCTTAAAATGAAAACTTGTTGGTGGATTTTAACTACTCTCCCAAACTAGCAACACGAATGAGTAGGTGAAATTCAACAGGTAAATCAAGGCAGGGAGGACGCCTAGATAAGGGCCGTTGTCGTACGCAATCAAGTATATTAACAGAACTTGATCCTTTATCTTTTAATGGCACCATGTAGCAGCGCTACATATAAATGTTTTCTTTTCCCCAAGAGAACAAATTGAATCTCATATATTCTATGATTGAACATGACAGTCACAGTAAATGTTAGGGTTTATAACGGTGCTCACTTGAGAAGAGAGACAGTTTGAATATTCTGTGCTGCGTACATGTACATGTACAACATATTGAGAAATCAATTCATTGAGAAATTATACTAAACTTGCAGGTCCATATGCACAAAACAAGTTAAACCTGGTCTAAATAAAGAATAATTCTCCCAAAAAGGATCTTTTTATGCTTTGATGAGCTCAATTCACATTATAAATAAACCTTACAATGGCACTACATTTTAGTGTTATATTAGGCTAATTAGGTGACATCAATTTTACTTTTGGACTTTTCTAGGGAAAATAAAATGGATAAAAAAGAATAAAAGGGTCCTTCCAGAAGGACTATTCCTCATTTAGATCAGGTTTAACTTGTTTTGTGTATACCGACCTCAGGGTTCATAAGGTTTATCGCGAATCGGTAAAAAGCCATTGATTATCCTATTCTGTTGCATTGTGGGATTGAAAAGGGGCAAAATATGCCCCCTTTTCTATCCCACAATTCATCAGAAAAGGATAATCAATGGCTTTTCCCCGATTGGCGATAAGGCTTATTCTTAGAAAGGAGTAGAGACAGCAGTATACACAAGCTGTGAGAAATTGACATGGGTCATTGAATGTGCGATACAGGTACAGTAGGTGAAGTCCGAGTGAAGGAACTGTATTACAAAAAGGTGTTTAAAGGAGCACTGAGAGATCATACGTATCAGAGTGCGCCCTCAATTTTCCTGGTAATCAGGTTTTTTTGCACAGATGATACTTTAAGGCCGATACTAACTACCATCTGGAACTGTTTACCTTAATTCGCCGTCTATCATGTTAAATTTCACGATTTGGTCATTTCGATGAAGATCCCATGGGAATTATCAGCACCACTCGCCACACAAACTGCTTCAACCAAATGTCTATCTAGCGCCATCATTCAACCAGTTTCCCACAAATTATTACTCTTCAGGGTTCCTACGTATACCTTTCTAGTGAATTAATTTAATTTCTAAAAAAATATTTTTTCTTGGCAATTTCTCAGTGCTCCTTTAAATTATCATGTTTCTATATTTGCAGTTGCATGGCGATGCATGAAATGTTTAAAATATAATGTGTCCGATCACGCAGTTAAAAATAATAGGGAGCCTGTATCCAATTAAAATTAGATTAGACATCTTAACACATTGTGACCAAATGATACTTGAATGGCACACATTTCTATGTATATATTTTGTTGCAATTTTTATTTTGCAAATTATTGAATTTAGAAACAAGATTTAAATTTATTAATAAGAATATATGCAAAATAATTTATAGGTTTTTTGTGTGTGATTATATTCTACAAAAATGGAGTCCAGCAAAATATTCAAATATTTAAACTAGGAATAGCGAATTTACTCTTTTTAAAAGATGTGCTGCCTGATTTTAGAAAAGTGTTTTTTGGGGGCAAAAGGTGCTTTTGAAGCACTAAAATATGCCATGCGTAAAAAATAACCCACAATACGCGGCTATGTTGCGTTTTTCGATGTTTACACATTTCTTGTTAAATTGTCAAAACCTTTATTTTCCATTAATAACTAAATTCAAACTAAACAAAGTCTAGAACACTACCACACTAATGCAGTTTGTTGATTTTTTGGTAAATAGACATTATTTTTTAATTTTGACACTTTTTGAAATAGTGTGCCGTGGAATGAAAAAAGTGTTATTTTTGGCCAAAAAGTTGGGTTTTTTGTGCGCTTTTGCGTGATAGCACATTTTCTCTATCCCTAATTTAAACTTACTGTGCTGTGAAATATTATTGATGTCTGTCACTTACATCTTTTGCATGTCACTGCTCTTATACTGTAAAAGCCAATATTTTCGCGCATTTTGATATCATAGATCTTTCGCGAATTGTTTTTTTCGCGGGCGACCTTCTGGATGCACTGCATGAATGTTGAAAACATTATTTTCGCACGTTATAATTTTTGCGGTTAAATTTGTGCGAAAAGTGCGAAAATAAAACCATCACGAACATTTCAGCTTTTACAGTATATAAATATATTTATCATTAGATGAGCAGATTTAAATAGATATTTCGCTAATTGTTTTTTTCACGGGCGACCTTCTGGATGCACTTCATGAATGTTGAAAACATTATTTTCGCACGTTATAATTTTTACGGTTAAATTTGTCCGAAAAGTGCGAAAATAAAACCATCGCGAACATTTCAGCTTTTACAATATATAAATATCTTTATCATTAGATGAGCAGATTTAATCAAATGCAAACATCTCACAATGTTGATATTGATATTTGATGAAGCATAATTCTGATATATGGCCAGTCACAGAGCTTCAGACCTAGCCACTGTGACTGTAGCCTTTTCAAGACATAGGGCAGTTGATACATACAATTTACAAGATACTGTACTGTAAAACACTATAATTTTGTGGATACTTTATTTTGTGAATTGAAAATGGGTAAAATCTGAGTCAAATTTAAAGGATTTGAAGGATATTAATGCTGGTTGCCATGGCATCAACATACCATTGATTTTTGAAATGTGTTGTAATGTAAGGTACATCTATATACCAACATTATAACATGGTTTATCAATTCATAATGAGTCAAAATATTTTTTTAATGATGATATCATGTCATTTTTGTGCCAATTTTGCGAAAATATGACCAAAATGGTCTATTTTGGCCAACTTGTAATTTTCAAAAGGCCACAGTTCAAAAACTATTGATCTACGATCAAAGTTGTGATTGACTTTTTTGTTTAAAACACTTATCCCAACAATATAACATACTTTTTATAGTCAATAGCTCATTTTTTAGTTTTTTTACTATGTTAAATTTAGTTTTTGACTTCCCATTGAAACACATGTGACCTTTGACCCTAAATCGAGGTCTAGGGTCATAATGTGCAACCTACGAACGTGGGATAAGGTAAAATATTGATCAGGCATATATTAGCTTCATTTTAAGCCACATTTCATCTATCCCCTACATGGAGAGTGCTAGATTGATTGATACAGACCTACGTCCCAGTGTCTATATCTTTTGAAGCAGGCAAAGAAATAATCAATGTTGGCTGGGTTAAAGACACATTGACATCAAAAACAGTACCAAAATGGATGCTAAGTACTCGAGTAGTCTCATATGGGGAGCATGCACACTATACAGTATATGTTGGCTTGGTTAAGGACACATTGATGACATTGAAATCATTACCAAAATGGATGCAAAGTACTAGAGTAGTTTCATATGGGGAGCATGCACGCTTAGGTCCTTAGTACGATGTAGCATTTTCAAGACGTGGGACCTAAGTGACTTGCATAGAGATCACTGACCATTATTTGATATCTCTTACCGCAGGTGCAGGTAATCGATGTTGGCTTGGGTTAACACTTTCCACGCGGCTATTAGTTTTATCATATAAAACAATTTTTCAGAAACCATTTCCAACTTTCAAAGTATATCTCAACAATAACTGAACCAATACTAGGCATGTTTGCACTTATTGTAATGCATATCTCATGGTGATTCCAAACATGGTGATGAAATTCAATAATTTTGACATTTTTTGAACATTATGTGAAATTTTGTAATGTCGTCTGTTGCCGCCTGCGGCAATGGAAAGTGTTAAGACACATGATCGAAAATACAAAATGGGTTTTATTAAGTCTTATATGGTGACATGAATGATCATATTTTATGCTGAAGTTGATATTTTCTTTAAAATGGGGGATGTTTTGTGCGTAAAATTGTGTGTAAGTCCCACAATTGTTGTTTAAAATTTTTTACCGAGCTGCTATGTTCCCAAATGATAGCTATCTCTTGGCCCACAAATGCTGTTAGCAATGATTACAGTGCTATATAATTGGCCCACAAATGTTTTTAGTAAAGTCTATGAATACAGAGCTACATGTACTATTGATCTCAAGAGAGGACAGACAGGAATTCAAATTTATAAAATTGGTTTGTCTATTATACAGGGTGGTTCAAAAAAAGTTAACCAGCAAAGATGTGATTTTTCCGGAAATTTCTGGAATTCCGGAAATTAGGCCATAAAAAAAAAAATCCGGATTTTTGGAAGAAGACATTTTTTTATTTATTTATTTTTTATTATTTTTTTTATTTATTTTTTTGCATTTCCGGAATATTTCAGCATAAAAAGAGTCAAACATTTTGGGGGGGGGGGGGCGGGGAGGTGATACTCTATATCCCTGGACCCCGGCCGTGAGGTGCGAGAGCTCCGCTCGCTTTGCCCTTCGCAATTTTTAAGGAAATCTCTCAATCACTCAGTCACATCTCTGAACCAACATCCGTCAACTATTTTCTTCTATTTACTAATACATGCTTATAAATCTCTTTCGTCATATAAAAGCAGTTGTTCTGGATTTTTTTCGTTTGATGAAATAATGGTACATTTTGTAGTTTAAAGATATCATGTGCAAAATTGAATTGTCCACAAAAATAAGTTATATCTGGTAAAAATACTTGATTTTAGGCCATTGTTATCTTGACCAACTCCTATTTTTTGCTAATTGATTATTATTTAAAGACAAAAATGTTGTCTAAGAGTGCTATTTTTCATATCTTTGAATCCTGTTCAGAATCTTTTAGTCTAATGGACTAAGATGATGAGAAGGCTACTGTGGACAAACCAATTTTGCACAAGTTAGCTTTAACGATCCATACATGTATGTCATAAACTAAATGATCTAAGTCTTAGATTTTTGTCCCAGTAATGCTTAATATAGCCTCTGCTGTGATAAAATAAAAGAGATTTACCAAATGTTATTAGTTAGTAGTAAAAAATGCCTTTTTTTTAACCACCCTATACCATGTACATAAGGTAAAGACAGTGAAGTGAATGATATCAAACATTTTTTCTTTCATACCGATTGAAGTCATTAGTGTTGGCTTGGGCAAGGAGACGTTTCAGGATAGAAGTCTCACAACAGTTGATTATACATAATCTATCATGCATTATATAAGAGATGGTGTACCACCATCATTCATAAAGAAAGTCTGTCTCACCATGGTCTCACATACATTTGGGGAAAATAACGATGCTATACATGTATTTCGTTTTTGTTTGTTTTTAGAAAAGCAGCCTTGCTAAATATATGTGGATATTCTTTTTTTATCGTGTCTTTGGCCCACTTCCCCCCCCCCCTCCCCCCCCCCCCCTTTCACATTTTTTCAGACAACTATTTTGTGTGTGTTATGCGGCAAAAATGTGACTACACATACTTATGCGCACAGGGATGTGAAACATATTTTATTCTTGGCCTTAGTGATCACTTTTTTCTCAAATTTTCTTGATACAGGTTGAAGTAATCAATATTTGCTTGGCAAAGTAGCTATAATAGATCCCAGACTAGATTGTCATGATAGGGGCAGAAGAGTAGGGTTAACTAATGTGAAGCCTTTGTACTAATGAACATTTCTTTTTCTTTTTCTTTCTTTCGATACAGGTTGAAGTAATCAATGTTGGCTTGGGTAAAGACACATTGAGGATAGGATTAGCTACGATAGATCACAGGCTGGACTGTCATATAGGGGAGGAAGGCAACTCTATAGGTTTCTGTATCAATGAAGGCAGTGTGTAAGTATTTGATTGAGGTTAGGCCCAGGGAGTGGAGGACTCAACCAGGACTTCAAATACAAAATCAAATCAATTGGTCACCATTAGAATTTGTTGGGTTCCCATGACTTCCAATGTTCAACATTTGGCATTTTGGGTCATGTATGGAATTAGGAATTAAACAATGGATAGATTCAATCTGTCATCTGGGTCCAATTGCATACAATTTAAGATTCATTTTAAGTATGAGTTAAATTCTTCTTGTATTTTCAACTCCTCTAAGTAAGTTTGTTTAAGATTTTGTGAGTTGATCTTCATGATATAGACCCTAGATCAAACTAAATAACCTGGCCCTTATAATTATAATAATAATAAAGGTAATTTATAAAGCGCCGGTATCCGCCGCAATCAACTCTCATGGCGCTTTTCTGCAATAACAACCAAAATCACATTAAAAGTCATATATTCAAAAAATGCATAGGAAATATAACAAAGATGAGAGTCACATCAAGCAAATGCTTCCGAGTACAAATATGTCTTTAGGATTTTCTTAAAAATATGTACAGAGTTTCACATATTCAGGCAAGCTATTCCATAGTTTTGGTGCTGCGGCCTGAAAACTTTGCTGTCCCTATTGATCTTTTGCAAATCTTTCTTGATGATAGGAAAGGGCAACTGGGGTGGCATATAAACATCTTGGTACCTAATATCAACTGTCACAATTTATCATCGATGAAATAACACTGTGTCCATTTTTGATGTTTGATGACTTATTGAAACGTTGATATTTCAGATTCTTCAACGGTGACGCTTCGCCGCTGAAGTCGTGTAGAAATGGCGACCGTGTCGGAGTCGGCATCAAACTAGAAGAAGCAATGGAAGAGGGTATCACAGAGAAGTGCCCCGTCTTTTTTACGCTCAACGGGAAAGAGGTAATGACCAGGCCATGATATTTTGTAGCTGAACAAATCAACAATTTTTGGACAATGTAGCAAAATGAGTTTTTGGGGCAAGAAAGACAATAGCTGATGTGGGCCTGAGAAACCTGAGCATTAAATAAATACTTAAATAAACAATTTATTTTTCGAAGTGTTTTTTGTTTTGTTCGAAGTTTAAATTCCATGGCTTGACACCATGTTAAAGTATGATCTCAACTGTACACAAGTGAACATAACAGTACGGAATGCTTTTTATGATGACAATCAGGAGAAAAATGTTGAAAATGTCTTAAATTGGAAGCAGATTTCATTGTGATTTAGTAAAGTTATGAGATGTTTTTTACAGAAAATACAGTCAATATCGATTTATGAGTCTAGGCATATATTTCCTGATAGTCACACTTCATTTCAAGAGAGAACAAAATATGTGTAAACGTTCGAAAAGATCACATAATATTGCTTTACCACTTTCCACACGGATATTAACTTTACCATATTATACAAACCAGATTTTTCAGAAACCTTTCCCAAATTCTCAAGAATTACTGAATCAGTACTAGGAATGTTTTTCCTTTTGTAATGCATTTCTCATGGTGATTCCAAATACGGTAATGAAATTCAATTATGTTGACATTTTTGAATCATTTGGTGAAATTTTGGAATGTCGTCTGCAAACGCCTGCCGCGTGGAATCTTATTATTTGTAACTAGCGTGTCATGTCATATTCTGTTGAATGAATGGAATGACTTACAGATACTAAATATATATCATGTATGAACTGAATTAAAGATTGATTCACTTCCCTCTATGTGTGATTACATATAAAATACAGATGTGTTTAGTGTTTCGCTTTCTTAATATTGACAAGTTTGGTTTCCTATGAAGATCCCGCAAATGACAATTTGCAATAGAAGGTCGATATATCTGTAGATTATCTACTCAACATTAATAATTACTCAATCAGGATGTGGGTGTGTATTAGATGACAATTTCTTATGAATTCAAAAGTTTTTTTCTTCTAAATTTAGCCCACCTAATGTAAGATCAGCAATCAGTGGCGGCACCAGTATCAAAACAAAAAATTGGGGGGAGGGGGCAAGAATGTCAAAAAAATTGCCTGGAATTAGATTTTTCAGACCAATCTTAAGCTAAATTGAGGTCATTTTGACATCAAAAGTCAACATTTTTATTGTTTTAGGGGAATTTTGGGGTGGGTCTTGATCTGACTCAGTGAAAATTGGGGGGGGGGGGGGGGGGGCAAGGATCTACGATACTGTCCACAATGTTTAAACTTAAATTTAAGATGTCAGTCTGTAGAGTTGGGAAAGCTTGTGGACTTAGTAGGACAATATGCTCATCACGTCAAGGTTGAGATTTGTTTTTGCCCCACTCCCTGCTCTTAAAATATAATATTCATACACTGGCCTAAGGTCTTAAATCTAAAAATAAAGATTGTAAGCCAACATTTTTACAGAAAATTCACTTTAAAGCCCTTTCTCTTGAGTCCAAAGAGTGCACACACAGGCATGAGAATGTTCATGTTTAAACCTGAATTCAGAGGGCAGGGGTGTACTTTCGCGACATCCTGCGAGAATCCAAATGGATTCTCGCATAGGAATTTTGCGAGAATCCATGGATTCTCGCAAATGGATTCTCACAAATGGATTCTCGCAGAATATTTTTGCGAGAATCCTTTTTACTGAATTTAAATTCCGCATTTTAAACATTTATTGTACTATTGTATACTTAGAAAATAATAGTACACAAATTGAATCAAACACTTCTTAAAATTAATTAAAATAATATCAAGAATAAGGCTATAAGCTTGCATAACTTCCAAATTCGGCATGTTTGTTGACTAAGGGTCAAATACCAGTCATCTAAGGTCCTGTTTTGGACTTAAAAAGAAGAAGAAAAAAAAGTTAGGTTTTTTTTGGCGAGAATCCACCTGGATTCGCGAGGTAGTGATTTTACGCGAATCTTTACGCGAACCGATTCACGGATTCGCGCCGAAAGTACACCCCTGGAGGGGGTGTCCAAATATCTGACTTTTCAGTCCATTTTTGGCCTCTTTAGCTCAATTTCACACTTTTTCAGGTTTATTGAGGTTTTACAAGTATATATATTTATTTTCATGCCCGATTCACACCCATACCAAAACAATGATGAAAACTCTTTTGGGGTCTATTCCTCTAAAGCGCTCTACTATCCTAAGGGTCTACAGTACAGTACTCTCCCAATGGTACTACATGTGTCTACTCCTCTAAAGGGTAGCTTTAAATGGTCTACCCTTTAGAAGGGTCATGATATATCAACATCAGTATGCATTTTTTACTGTCTTAACACTTTCCACGCTGCTATTACCTATACCATACAAAACAGATTTTTCAAAAACCTTTCCCAACTTTTAAAGTCTCATCTCATGAATTACTGAACCCAAGCAAGGCATGTTTGTACTTATTTTAATGCATTTCTCACAGTGATTCCAAATATGATTATGAAATTCAATCATTTTGGCATTTTTAAAACATTATGTGCAATTTTTAAACTGTCGTCTGCAGTGTTAATTAAACCAGCCATACCAAGAGTATTGACCTATTAACTAGTGCAATACGTCTGATAATCATTTACACGAATTAAACACCCTCACCACTCAATCAAATGACACTTAATTAATACTTTTTGTCTAATTAGATCATGAAGAAGGTGATCCCCATACCGGCACGAGGCATGTGTCCAGCTGTCAGCATGTGCGCCGCGGGACAGATAGTACGATGTAAGGCGCGTTCCGATTGGACGAGCCAGGAAGAGGAAATGGTGATTGACAGCTGTGAGGATGACTGGGGCAGATTGCATGACGTAACAGTACACGGGCAGGTATGGAAGAGTGCTTAGTGTTGTGACGTGTGTTATGAAGGGGGGGGGGGGGGGGGGGGGGTGTTTGGAGGAAGTAGTTAGTAAATGATCTTCAAAGATGGTTACACAGTACAGATAGGTGGGTGGGGAAGATGGTTAGGGCAGTGACGACTCAAGTCAATGACTTAACTTGACTTGGACTTAAGTCACCATTTTAGATGACTTAACTTGACTTGAGTCACTGAGAGCAATGACTTGACTTGACTTGTGACATGGTTCCAAAACTTTTCAAAATACTTGACTAGACTTGAGTCATATTTTCAAAAGACTTGATTTGACCTGAGTTGCTTTCCAAAAGACTTGTTGGAACCTAACTTGAATAAATTGAGTCTGAACAAATTTTAGCTGTCAAAATAAATATTAGTATGCCTAAACTCCTTATAAATATGACCTGAACATGACTTGACAGGTAATTAGAGTATATGAAGCTAATAGTTTCATGTTCAATAGGACTTGATGCGGCTTAAGAAAATCATTTGCTTGACTTGACTTGACTTGCGCCAACCAGTGATTTGACTGGGCTTAACCTATTGGATTGACTTGAGGTAAATTGGGAATGACTTGACTTGAGTCACATCAATCTGTGACTTGACTTGACTTGTGACTAGGACTTGGGTAGGACTAGGGAATAGTATACAAATATATACTGCCATGAGAGACTCTGGTTAAAACTATGGGCCCGAGGTGACTGCAAAATAGCACTCTTGCAGTCACCGAGGGACCATAGTTTTAATCCAGAAACTCGAATAAAGGCAGTATATATTTGAGGCTGATCGGTTAAAGGTTAACATGGTTATGAAAAAATAAATTTCTGATTTTGATATTGATAGGTACCTCACAATGTTGGACAATATCTAGGCTATCTGAAACTGCATTTAAAAAAATTCAAAATGCGGTACGTTCGCGGAACAGTCCATTATTGTCCAAGGGGTGAAAACAAGATGCGTCACGGACGGACATTTTACTTCAAGTTCATCATGCTATATTTTTATGTTTATGTAACATTTTCAGAGTTTTGGGATGTAATATTGATAGCTGACACACTTTTCCATCAAATAAGATAAATATTTGGGAAAAAAGTTCTGGGGAAGTTATATCGCTAGACTTGCGTTAACATTTTGATGTTTTGCTGTCCGTCCGTGACACAAAAAAAGTTTAAAAGTTTTTTAACTAATTTCAAGGACAAAGTTAAAAAATAAAAACATTGTGAAGTATCTCCCTTATATGTATTCTATCCCATGCAGGAGTATTAATTAATTAGGGCAGGCATAAATTAGTTAAATCTTTAATTAAAAGTTGTCACGGACGGACACAAATTTTGTCACGGACGGACACTGTTAGCTACTGTTCAGTTCTGAGCACACAAGCAAAGCTGAATACCACCCCTCTTACCATTAAATGAACTAGTCCATACAGGTATGCCCTTTATGCAAATGATAAGGTTTGCTACAGCAGTGAGCACATGTTATGATGCTCACCAGGTGCACTGTAAAATTACTTGAAGTCAAATGAAGTCATTTGCTTATTTGCGCATTTGTGAACCATCAGCAGATCTTCTTTGGTGAATCTGTAGTATAGCTTGCGCTTGTTAACCTTACTGCCTGTACATGCTGAAATAATGCTTGCAAATAAAAGGGGTAGCATGAGATCAGTTAAAAGACACTGTTTAAAATTGCCCCATATAATAAGTGTATGTAAAATAAAAGCAAGTAACAGCATTGAAATCAGAAAGTATCATTGGAGATGTTAGCACAAATTTAATTTTAAGCATTGCACTATCAAAAGTTGCAGGCTTTTTCTTCATGAAACTTTGAAAAACTCAAAACACGGTTGGATGCCTACATGTATCCATTATCACTAACCTTTAATTACACAATTAATTGAACAAAAACTTATCAAAGAAGGGTCAAAATTGTTTTAAAAAGTTGTATCACAGCATACAGTCTTTTACACAATTAATCGAACAAAATTTATCAAAGGGTCAAAATTGTTTACAAAGTTTTATCACAGCATACAGTCTATTTATATGATGCAGCAGGTCTATCTCTTGCCATTTATGGTAAGAGGGGCAGGATTCAGTTTGGCATTTGTACTCGGAACTGAATAATGTCCGTCCGTGACAAAATTTGTGTCCGTCCGTGACAACTTTTAATCACTGATTTAATTATTTATTGACGCCATTGTTAAGTTTCATTTCTACATGAGAAAGGGGTATATAGGGGAGATAGCTCACTATGTTTTTATTTTTTTTCTCTTTCCTTGAAAAAAGTTGTAAAACTTTAAAACTTTTTTGCGTCACGGACGGACAGCTCTGCATCAAAAAGTTATCACAAGGGCAGGGTAATTACTTCCCAGAACTTTTTTTCTAAAATATATTTCTTATTTAATGGATAAATGTGCCATCTATCAATTTTTAATTTAAAAAAATGAAAATGTTTCATTAACATAAAATATGGCAAGGTCAACTTCTACTAAGAATGTCCGTCCATGACGCATCTTGTTTCTACCCCTTGGGCAATAATGGACTGTTCCGAAAACTTTTCCGCATTTTTTCTTCTTTTCAAATGCAGTTTCAGGTAGCCAAGATGTTGTCCAATATTGTGAAGTACATTTCAATATCAATATCAAAAAGTAATTTTTTCACACCAATGTGAACCTTGAACCAATCACCCTCTGCTATCAAAGTGCCAAAAAAGACTAATATCTTGACTGCTTTTTATTCCTAAGACTGAAAATTCATGACTTAACATTTTTCTTACTATTTTGTAAGTATTTAATACCATTTTTTCATACTAAAGTGTAAATAAGTGGCAATTTCAAAGTTTGTTATGTAGTTAACATTTGCGTCCGTCCGTGACGCTCAAAAATGTCCGTCCGTGACAAAGTTTGTTACCCTACCCCTGTGAAAAATAAGAAATATTTTCAAATGCTGTGTATCAGATATTCAAACCATGTATCTTACTTGCTATTTGACCTGGAAAGCATTGGGGAATATGGAGTTGACTAGATAGAAATTAAAAAGAAGCACTAAAAGGTAGAGAACCCTATTTCTATCTAGTCCGTCCGTGACACAAACATTTCCGTCGTTCTATTTTTAGTAAAAAACCACACCTTAATTTTTTTTTGTATTTCAATAAAGTTGATGATTCTCTATAACATTAAACATAAAAAGTTGAATAAATGTCAGTAGTTACTTTTTACAAACTGTTTTTCGCTCATGTTTTGCACAAACGTCCGTCCGTGACAAACCGATCAGCCTCATTTGTTTTATATACGTCATTCATATAATTATTTCTATAGTTCCATAAAGTTCAAATTCAAAAATCATCCGGTAAGTTCCAAACTTCATCAGTTAAAAAGTTTTAAAGTTCAATTCAAAGGCAGTGCATCGAACGATCGTCACGCTGCGCCCGGGGATGCAAATTGTGCACCCTCTCGCGTCACGCGGAGTACAACGGCGCGTGAAACTACCGGCGCACAGTGCGCCGTAAATAGTACTTTTGGGAGCCGTAAATAGCACTTTTGGCAAAATAGCGTGTTTATTTTTGATCATGTGACCCACTTTTAACCAATCAATGAACAAGAATATATGAATGACGTATATAATTGCAATTTTTGCAGTACCTCCAACAAAAATATAGGGCCTTATGAATTGCAAAATTATTCTACTGTATTAAAAATCCCATCAAATCTTTTTCACACTACTTGTGATTTAGCAAACCAGTATAAAACCATCTAACTGTAATCTTTACCATTTGCCAGTATTAAGTGCTTACCTGTCTTCTAAATAAAGGAAGCTCCACAACCCTGTTCTGTTGATTGATCCAATTAAAACTACACACTATTAGAGAAGCTTGTCTTAAATAAACTCAAATAAAAAGTTCACAATTTTTTCCCAATCGCACTTATATATTTTGTTATTTTGTATATTTTGTGATATGTTCATAGTGTGTGTGTGTCATATCGATGGAAAGCTGATGTGTTCATCTTACCAGTAATACCATATGGCATATTTGTAGCAATTACTTGCTCCAGTGCTCAGCAACTTGCTTGAGACTATGGTGGGTCTCAATACAAATATATGCCAAAATCACGTTATTTTGTACACTGTAGTTGTCAATGTAACACTTCAATGAACAGACAACAGAGTTGTTCTTTTGAGCGCAAAATAGGAGTGAATTTTGAAATTGACCCTGCCCTACGTTTTCCAGCAAGTGACTGAGCACTGAAACATGTAATTACTACAAGTGAGGTATGGTTGGAAATATGAATACATCTTTACACAATATGAAAACATACACAGAATATAGGCGATGGGGAAAATGTCCGAACTTTTTATGAGGAGTTTTATATTGAGGTACAACTTACAAGGACTAAATGTTCGTATGTGTCATAACTGTCAGGTGTTATTGTAGTGGTCATGATAGAAAAAATGTTGGAATTCTGTGTCTAGAAAGTTTTAAATTTGAAGAGAAATTGTGATATCTGGAGGGAAATGTTGCTCTCCCTGTAAATATTGAGGTAGAAATGGTTAAAATATTATAAAAATATTTACTGTTCATGAGGGAAGTGGTGCAAAATAAACTCCTCAAGGTGACTGGAGACCATTTAAAAATAGTAGGCCCACGGTCTCCCAATCTATTTTGCACTATTTCCCGAATATAGAGCAGTAAATATTTGTTATACTAAATTCTCAATATGTTATTTTACTAACAGGTTCTTGCCTACGCTGGTAGGGGCAAGACGATAGCGGATGTGGGCTTAGCTCAGGCTCACAAACCCCTCAGTCCGACCAAACACTACTTTGAGCTTGAGATAGTAGATCCGGGGAAGAACTGCTATATAGCCATTGGACTCGCCAAAAAGGATTACCCCAAAAAGAGGCATCCGGGATGGAACTTTGGCTCCATAGCGTATCATGCAGGTGAGAGATATATATGATTTTAAGTTTAATGATATCAAAAATGATGGGTTTCATAAGATATTGATGACTTTGCTTGTTTTTTGGAAAGCCATCAAATCTACCTAAATTCTGTGTCACTACGGGTTTGGGGGCTGGTTGATGTCAGCACATATTTTAGCAATTGCATCATAAGGCAATTTTGTTGTTGTTGTTGTGTTGCTCTCAAGTGCCAAAAATCTTGAAGTCTGGTCGGTCGGTCGGTCGATTTTCCTTTTTTCCCCCTTTTTTAATATTTTTTTTGCTGACAAATATTACTGACTGTTGTGGTTCATATCAAGACAAAATGTGTAAATGTCAATTTTACTAATGTTTCTAGTGTGATAATAGTTTAAAAACTTTTTATTCAAGCAAACTTATTCCTCTCTAGCAGAATGTAGTAAAATTTTGAAAATGTGGGTAACATTTAAATATCAAATATTTAAAATTAAAAAAAAATGTGCGACCCTGATTTTGAGATTTGAGATTTTTAGCTGATGGAAACACAACAAATTTTTTCTTCTCCTTACTCTTGTGCTTGTTAATGAATGAAGATGGGAAATATTTGGTCTAAAAGGGAACTAGGTGTTTATCTATTCTCTTTTTTGGTGTTTTTTTTACGGGGGGTGGGGGTAGGCTAGAAGGGGCAATTAGCCAGTTTGCCATCTTCATATTATTCATACAATTTTAAAAAAAATCTTTTTCAGGCTGTACAGTAACTAACTACTAGCACTGTATGAACCAGAATTAGCTTGTTAAGATATGGTTTAGGAAGTTGGAGTGACATTATTGATTAACATTTGAGTAATTTGACAGGTATAAGTGTTAGAAAAGTTCCAACAGGCTGCTGTTAAGTGGTGCTATCGTAGGGAAATTAGGTCAAGTATGGTGTCTTTTTTGAAATTACTGCAAGCTGTCCTTGCACTCACCTAAGAAGAAAAAATGTTGTGTTGCCCTCAGCGACCGACCTTAAAATCTCAATTTGTTAAAATCTCAATTTGTTAAAATCTCAATTTGTTAAAATCTCAATTTGTTAAAATCTCAATTTGTTAAAATCTCAATTTGTTAAAATCTCAATTTGTTAAAATCTCAATTTGTTAAAATCTCAATTTGTTAAAATCTCAATTTGTTAAAATCTCAATTTTTTAAAATCTCAATTTTTTAAAATCTCAATTTTTTAAATGTACCCAAATTGTCAAAATATTACTATTTTCTGCTTGAAATGAATAAGCTTGAAAACTATTATATCACTAGAAACATTAGTACAATTGACATTTACCAATTTTGTCTTGACATGAACCACGACAGCCACGGTCGTAGTAATATTTTTCAGCAATTAAAAAAACCACCCCACGACCACCCGACATCAACATTTTTGGCACTTGAGGGCAGGCAACACAACTATTTCTTTTTTGGCCCAATTAATATCCGTCTAAAAATAGTGCTAATTTGCGGAATGGGGTTAATTATTTTAATTATTAATGATATTATTGATGAAGAGATAATAATATCTGACCTTGCTCTTGAAATTGAATTCATCCAATTGGTGAAGTTGAAACACAAGTTAAATTTTCCTAAACAAAAATCATCTCTATAGTTCGTTCAATCAGTTCACGAGAATTGGCGAGAAATATTTGGTTTTTATCTATCTGCACACAAAAGTAATCCAAGTGTATAAGCGTGATCTTGGCATACGTAAGCGTAAGACAGACAATGACACTGCGACATTGAGAGTTTTGCGTGCGACGCTCTTCTGAATTCATTCGCTGCTGTTAACAGGTTTCACCAATTTGGAACAGACTGAACTATAGTATGTAATGACCTCAAATGTAAAGAGTATGGTTACGAGCAAATCATTCAGTGATTTTTGTTTTTAAACACAAATTTTGTATTTAATCACCAATTCAAATATATGTGATTTAATTTTTTAAATGTTGGTCATTGCTTTAAAAATGAATTTCAAAAAAATCAATATTCTATTAAATCACCAATTCAATCCGATGTGATTTGAATTGACAAATCCAGTAAGAAATGTGTAGTTTTAATTAAGGTGGCTAACTTGGCTATGGCGACCAGCATTTATTTGCTTCAAAATAGCAGAGGATGTGTGTTTTGATAAGAAAGAGGTCAGAGGATATGCCTTGTTTGAATTTTTTTCATAAAGGTGTTTTTGATTCACAAAAGTGCCACGAGAGTATTTAGGTCATTTAGGCTTATTAACCCTAACCCCAAACCAGGTTTTTAAAGAAAAGTGGACACATAAATTGCCACGACCCGACCGGGCATCGATCCGGGGACCCCCACGGACCCAAAACCCTGGACTCCCTATGCAAGCCACGGCCCTCAGCTACTCGTTCGGGCAGTATACAGCGCTCACTATATTAAAGTTTTCTAGAGTTTATCGATCGAAAACTCCTTTGTTGACCGGAAGTGAGATATGGGATTGGTTGGTGTCATAGTTACCCCTTTCATCCAATCAGAGTTGATGTGCATTCGACCGCCCCTTTTGGTTTACGATCGCTCGGCCTCCCTTGGTCATTCGCTTTTTGGCACCATCCGAACAGGTTCTAAATTCTGAAATATTAGTGCGAGCTGATGATTCAGCAATTCAGCAATTCTTCAGAGTTTATTATAGTGGTCAATGTTTTCATTATGGGTCCAACGTAGTCCTCGAGGTACAAATAAACGTACAGCCAGCGCAGCAGTTCTATGGTTTTTGTGTGGCGGAATGCCCGCCAGACTACGAATTCTGTAAGTGCTTCCAGTTTGAACAATATTCAAAATGATCAAAGTTCGCAGTTCCAGCGAACAGGGCCGCCAATATGCGTCAATTATTTCCGCAAATTCTTAGTTATCGGCCGAAACATTTAATTACGTAGTGATCCCTAACCACAAGTACATGTTGAACATTCAGAAATCGCTTAAAACCAATAATGGCGGCGGCGATGATTTGTCGACAAATAGTGTCGTACAATCTAGCGGTCTCAGAGAAGGCGTCGTAGGGAATCTTCGGCCAAATCAAACGAACAATGTGGTGAAAATGACGGGAAGTTGGTGAACATTCTTCAATTTCTCAAAATGGCGTTCAAACCGCGGGAAATGATTGCAGAAGTACTTCGAGTGTTCATGTATTGCCCATGTATTGCTAGACCGCGGAATTTATCAGTTAGAACTATAGGACGTCAACAAGTGCTTGATGGGGTTTTCCATCCGTCGGCGTAGGCTACAGCAGAGCGGTGAGATACAAGATGTTGTTTTCATGTAGGTTATTTTACCATGTTTTAAGGTTGTTTGTTGTTCATACCGATGTTATTATGCGCAAATTAATTCATACCCATAATCATAAACTGCTAATAGGTTGAGATATGTCATTGAAATAATTATAGATTGGATGCGGGATTAGAAGAGTTTGCTCCATTCGTCAAAGGACTCGTGTTTTCGTATTACAGGTCTTAACATAATAACAATAATGCTTTCATTATCGACCAGGCTTGGTGTGGTTGATCGGTTCGTGTTAGTGTTACTGTCGCAGCGGGCTATTTAATCTTTAAATTACATTCTATCCTCTTCAATAACGATAGGCCAATTATATAATTGAACTAAGTGGTCTGGGGCACACGGGAGTTGTATCTATCTGTCAAATTACCTGTACAGCGGTATAAAGTCTAGTCTTCTCATTGTGTTTATAAATAATTTATAGTTCGTTTTTAATAATCTATAGTTCGTTTTTTGTTTTCACCGAATTAAGGCGATTTGGCTATCTGGTGAAATAACTCATTTCAACGGTTCGTATCGTATGTTTAAAAATGTTTCTTGCAGTTCTTTTTAAAAAAATTAAAAATAAATAAAAATAAATAAAAATAAATAAAAATTATCAGGAATTCTTTGTAATTGTTTTTCACAGAGAATATCGTAGCCATACAAGTCTGATTTTGACGTTGCCGCCGACTCGTGGAAAGGTTACTTATTCTGCTGTTGAATTTTTTCTATAATTTGTCAATAAATCCTGTCATATTCATGAATGGTAACTTCTCGCGTGTAATTAGTCAGTTGATTATGCAATGAATATATAAAATCTGGCGATCTTTCCCATTCCCAGCAGCAGTTAAATAAAGTAGCAGTTGGTAATAGTTATATCAGCGTTTTGAATAGTTGTTTTTAACTAATTTCAACAGCATGGATTAACACGGCACATTCTACTGATATCACTTCATCTTGCGTTCCCTGTCTGCATTTTAATAATATTATGTTTTATACACGTCGCTAGTCCGCCCTGTTTTTGCTCTCTGTTTGTTTTTGCTTGTTTCCAATTTAGATACTTCACTGGATGCTTTCAGTCGTCAAATCTTCCACATACCTTAGCTGTATCATCCTCCCCGATACACCACTAGACTTCATCTCCTGGGTTACCCATCCTTTCCTCAACTAGCTTCGAAGTATTACGTTGTCACCAAGTGTCGTACAGTTACGAGCGGTAGAGATATTCAAATTAAATTCGTCACTTGGAACAAAGGCATACAGATTCCGAGAACGTTATTCCTCATTTCTCCGAAGCAAAAGATTTTCTTACGGTACTTTTTATCCAGATTCTTGTCTAGATTCTGATTCTGTAGGTCGCACTGTTAGCTTTTCTTCAATTTGTGTCAGTTTTGCTTCATAGTTTTGTTTCATTTGTATCACTTGAAATATAGAATTTATTCTGTGATGTTCACTATCGGAGTCATCCAAACTATAATCACATGAATTTGCCATTGTACATCAGAACATCGTAATACATGTGTAGTCTTAATATCTTAATTGAATAGTCTGGATCTGAATATCTTAATGTCTGAATATCTCAATATCTAAATTTCTCAATGTCTGAATATCATAATATCTGTATTAAATATCTTAATTAATTGTTTGGAGCAATATCTCTCTTTATATCGTTAATCTTAATTTTATTGCTTGGCGCAATACATAATTTGTTCGCAATGTCTCTCTTTATATCTTAAATTGTATTGCTTGGCGCAATACATAATTTGGACGCAGTGTCCGCTCTTTATATCTTTAATCTTTATTTTATTGCTTGGCGCAATACTTAATTTGGACGCAATGTCTCTCTTTATATCTTAATTTTTTTTATTGCTTGGCGCAATACATAATTTGGACGCAATGTCTCTCTTTTATCTTTAATCTTTATTTTATTTGTTTATTCCTAATTTTTAATGTTTGAATGTTAATTATGTGAATCTCAATATTAGTCAATCCGAATTATCAAAGTTTATCTGAAAATAACTGGAATTTAAATGTCACATTTAAATAGCACCATATGTTCCTTAATTACATGCACGTATATGGACACTTACCCGCTGCAATTGCTTGGGTCCAGCTAAATTCTCCTTTGCACAGATGACTTTTATCTTGAACACATCCAATCAAAAATGTTTAAATCCCGTATAAAACACAATGTTGTCGCCAATCTCCTGGCGTTTTCGTTGCTACCATGTGAAGAAGGGTTAACGTTCCGAGCGGTATCTCATCATACACTCAAGGTGGTGTATGTAAATCAGGCACTGGTAATACAGTTAGTTTTCTTTAGCTATTATACAGCTATCTTTATTCGTCATTTCGATGGCTTTTTATTTCTCTTGGGTTAGAGAGCCCTGAAGGTGGTCTCTCTAACTTGATGTTCTTATGATGAATTCATAACTAGAAGTGAATGTGAGAAGTAAACTCTCACCTATACAAAAATGGCCTAATGATCTATAGCAGTGGTATAAAACTTTCTAACCAATCATGGACCTGCAACAATTATTGGAACAGGTCCAGTGCAACTGTTATCCTATCCCAGCATTGACCCTGGAAGGTTCAAAGGTTCATGATCCCAGTAAGGGAATACATGTATAATTGACATTGACCCTGGATAGAGGGTGTTATCATAAATACTGTCTAAACTAATGTGTTCATTAATCAAAACGTTGACATGTCGGCTCCTGTAAATCACATCATTAAGATGTTAACATTGACCCTGGGGTCAATCATCTGTATGTCACACAAGTCAATATAAAAGAAATGTCTGTCGTTAAATCTTCATCCAGTTGCAATTAATCTGGGATTAATTTTATTCATATCGGTACTTTGGTTATATATCGACTGGTATCATAAACGTGCCTCCAACAGTGGAAAGGTATCGATGCACATTCTTGTCCATCATTGATGCAACTGTTTCCATATCTCGAAGTTCCAATTCGTAGCCATGTTTAGGGATGATCTATACTGCACGGATTGTGGATCTTTCATCATGCGTTAAACTTCAAATATCTAAACCTCTTCAGCAATTCGGCTATGCAGTAATCTCCTTTTGAATGTGTTTGATTTATTCAACCAGGCAACTCGTCAAACCTTTCTGTTTAGCTTGTTTACACAGCTTTTATTCTGTTATTAAATAATGATCAATAATAAGCATTGATAACAAAACCTGATTGAATAATACATTTCATGTCATCATGCTTATGCTGTATTGAGGTGCATTTTTGCATTTCACAATGAAATATTTTATGACTATCGCCGTAAGGAGTATAGTAAATAACATTTTTACTTTTATTTTGATTGATTGTGCATAGAATGTGTACTTATCAAATACCCTACAATGCAGTTCTCTTATTTACAATATTTGCCTAAATCCTTAAAATATTTACGTATATAATTAGGCAATCTTAATATGCATACATGTATGTTCAAAACCATCATAATTTGTTTAGTTTATTAAGAGGGCACTAAGAGATGTGTTGGAGTCTGCGCCCCTCATTTATGATACAAACTTGGATTAGTTTATTTATACAATTATATTACATGTATAAACTTACACTTATAAGGATTAAGAAAAATCAGCCTTCTTTGTACAACAAAACGTCGTTTCAAAAATGATGATCTGGCCAGATCAGCATCAGTCAGTATCACCTTGCAGTACATACGCGTGATTAACGCTAACCATATTTGCATAGAGGGCGTTAATCAAGTTTTGCTGTGTATTTGTTAGTAGAAACAACAACAATGGCAATTGTTAATGTTCCTCTTGTTCTCTGATGTAAATTTAAAAAAAAAAAGTATATATATATATAAATATAAAAATGTCAACACCACTGTATACATCTCTTTAAAGTTTGGTCTTTTTTCCTTTATTGGATATCAATTTTGCCAGTTCAAGCAACGTTGGAAATTTAGGCGTAATGTCCCGCACCGCATGGTTCATTTCGCTCCTATTTGTATAATTATTATTTTGTCCATAGACTACAGTTTTTCAGTATTGTATAATTATCCGGTAATTCTTGTCGGGTCCTTGTTCGAAAATATTGTTTCGACTTGTTCCGTTTACTATGTCAGCCGCCTGATTGTTTAACCATTATCGGTATGACCCAGTGATTTGTTGTAGCATTTTAATTGTTAAAGGGGTACAATGCAACTTAATCATAGTTCAAAATAGAATTAGGTCTATTACGGTAGTATCACTAGGACTATTCATGTCTTAACTCAAATTGTTTGTCTATATCAACTGAATGAGAATGGGGCACACGCGGCGTGTTCAACAATGTTTCAATTTGAGTATTACATAATATTTTTCTCGTCGACTGTGTCAACCCTCAGAATTAACTACATTGCCATTACGGGTACATTACAATATATGTGCTTTACTTTAACATTTAAGTGGTTAAAGGGACGGGTACATTACATGTATGTGCTTTACTTTAACATTTAAGTGGTTAAAGGGTTACTAAATGTAGGTTAGCTTAATTATTGATTAGATAGCTCTAGCACTTGTATAAAATAGTTCTTTTCCTAACCACCTACATTTGTATTACAAACTGCCTTCTTTATTGGTACAAATGAATGTATTGTTTCATTCATGTCTTTATTCAAATTACTTGTTGTCAGGAATCCGTCCGTCAAGCTTTCCATCTGTTTTGGGCTCCAGGCTCTATATCTACTTTGTGCTAGCTCCGGTGGGGGGGGGGGGGGGGGGGGGGGGGGGGGGGGGGGGGGGATTTGGCAATCTCCTTCATAGGATCTTGGTTGGCGGTTTCTTGATTATCAAAAAATTGAAGCCCAGATATTATTATATATATTCTGTTTAATGACTTATAGTCGTCAAGTCGCGATCAATTAACGTCACAAAATTTATTTTGATTAATTTTCTTCTAATCATCTGGCTTACATACAAGGGTAAATATCCCCTTTGCTCTTTTTAATTTGTATCCGCTCAAGGTTTTAGTTCTCGTTTGTTTTTCTTTCCCTCTTTGGATATGGCAGGAGAATTCGATTTCAACACTCAAGATGTAGGTTTCGCGTCCGCTAGTTATTTACATGCTAGATGGCTGACTCTTGTGACACACGGAGTCAGTCGGTATTCTCTTGAGTGGCAAATTATTCTCCTGACCTCAATCTCTGACAGTTAACTTACAAGTTAACTTATACATTATAATACCTTGGGCGGTCCTTAAACAAATCGTTTCCATCATGATTTCTTCAATAAAGTTTTGCAAAAAATATGATGTTATTGCTATGAATGATGTGGACAATTGCAGTCGTCAATTATGTGTTTGAAATAAATTGTTTTGCAAATTCGCATGGTGCCAAATAGCTACCAATACCAAAGCAAAGTGTGTGGCGTTTTCTCTCTTATCGGTAAACAATAAAGTTTTCTAGAGTTTATCGATCGAAAACTCCTTTGTTGACCGGAAGTGAGATATGGGATTGGTTGGTGTCATAGTTACCCCTTTCATCCAATCAGAGTTGATGTGCATTCGACCGCCCCTTTTGGTTTACGATCGCTCGGCCTCCCTTGGTCATTCGCTTTTTGGCACCATCCGAACAGGTTCTAAATTCTGAAAACCCGCCCTCCTCCCATATGTTTGGGATGTTATTTTGAAAAGTTTCCTTTAAAAAAAATATATATTAAAAAAAGAATACAAAGGATAAGTATAAAAAATGTTGTAAACAAAATCAATTTCATCCAGGTCAGCTTGACTTTTCAGGGTAAAACAACCATTGATTTGTTTGGCCCGTTGCATTAATCTGTTTCAGTCAGTTTAAATGTGCAGTCCATTTACACCACGCATCGTCGGTGTTCAATTTTTCATTGGCGGCCAACATGTCTTTCAGGCTGAGCTCTGGGGGTGTAAATGTACCCATCGGGTCGTAAATCCTTTTCCCATCTAGCCATTTATTTTAACAGCTATGTTTTTTAATTTTTAATTTTTAAATTTTTTATACCCTTCTTTATTATGAAATGGCCGAAGTATCGGGGGTTGTATCTTATATATGTAAAGCCTGTATCTGACCGGTCTTTATTTATTTTTGTTTTTGGAAGACATGTTGTTTTTTATTGAGAGGACTAGTAGGATGCTTGCATACTGTACAGTCATTTTTTCTAATAACCGAATTATTTTCTGGTCCTCTCTCCGCCCAGCTGTCAATAGGTGGGGGCGACTCTCTAGAAGTCGGTAAATCCTGAGGCCTTTCAGCTGTTAGATTGATCAATAGGGGAGGTGTGCCATATAGTGGTTGTAATTGATCCCTTTGCCCCTCAATCTATAGTGTAAACATTTTTCAACTTTTGGTAGATTGATCAATAGGGGAGGTGTGCCATATAGTGATTGTAATTGATCCCTTTGCCCCTCAATCTATAGTGTCAAAAAAGTTCAACTTTTGTTAGATTGATCAATAGGGGAGGTGTGCCATATAGTGGTTGTAATTGATCCCTTTGCCCCTCAATCTATAGTGTCAAAATATTCAACTCTTGTTAGATTGTTCAATTGGGGAGGTGTGCCATATAGTGGTTGTAATTGATCCCTTTGCCCCTCAATCTATAGTATAAACATATTCAACACTTATTAGAGTGATTAATGGGGAGGTGTGCCATATAGTGGTTGTAATTGATCCCTGTGCCCCTTAATCTATGAGTGTCAAATTTTCAACTCAAGTTGGTGAATGTTTATCTCCTTGGACCATCGTGTCCATGTAGGCGGTTTCTTGATTATCAAAAAATTGAAGCCCAGATATTATTATATATATTCTGTTTAATGACTTATAGTCGTCAAGTCGCGATCAATTAACGTCACAAAATTTATTTTGATTAATTTTCTTCTAATCATCTGGCTTACATACAAGGGTAAATATCCCCTTTGCTCTTTTTAATTTGTATCCGCTCAAGGTTTTAGTTCTCGTTTGTTTTTCTTTCCCTCTTTGGATATGGCAGGAGAATTCGATTTCAACACTCAAGATGTAGGTTTCGCGTCCGCTAGTTATTTACATGCTAGATGGCTGACTCTTGTGACACACGGAGTCAGTCGGTATTCTCTTGAGTGGCAAATTATTCTCCTGACCTCAATCTCTGACAGTTAACTTACAAGTTAACTTATACATTATAATACCTTGGGCGGTCCTTAAACAAATCGTTTCCATCATGATTTCTTCTATAAAGTTTTGCAAAAAATATGATGTTATTGCTATGAATGATGTGGACAATTGCAGTCGTCAATTATGTGTTTGAAATAAATTGTTTTGCAAATTCGCATGGTGCCAAATAGCTACCAATACCAAAGCAAAGTGTGTGGCGTTTTCTCTCTTATCGGTAAACAAAGGCTCGGTTGACTACCGCATCGAAAACCTTCCACACAAGCGCTTGGAGATAGGTTTGCTTGTAGCACTTTGTAGTACTCAAGAGCGTTAGGGTTAATCAAGTGTCATGGACATACAGCCCTTTTATGGCAAAAGAATGTATCTTATATGTAGTTTTCTAACAGTATAAAGACAGCAAAAAAAGTAACTCGGCTGTTGTAAAAGCACCTATAATTTTAAAATTGTTACTCATATTCTAAAAATGAAAATACCAGGAGACGGAAAATTTAATTACGGTGATTTTGACACCTTGTTTGTTAAAATCGATAAAGTATTGTTGTCGCGGTATGTGCTTACAGATGAAAAGTGCCCATTTCTATTGTTGCAGTAACTCCTATTGATCTCTCTGATTCAGCGTGAAGATAATAGCGGGAATTTTGATAGTTTGCCTATGGCGATGACCTGTCCTGTCTGTCTTCTCGGACCTTCTGAGCATTTGGAGTTTTAAATTCATCCTTTTTAATTGTAAAAAAGTACGCCTGTCATCCCCATTAAATTTGTCCCGGATTATGCTAATCAAGTTTACAGCACAACAAGAACAGCTAATAAAAATTCCCGCTATTATCTTCGCGCTGAATCAGAGAGATAGGAGTTACTGCAACAATGGAAATGGGCACTTTTCATATGTAAGCACATACCGCGACAACAATACTTTATCGATTTTAACAAACAAGGTGTCAAAATCACCGTAATTAAATTTTCCGTCTCCTGGTATTTTCATTTTTAGAATATGAGTAACAATTTTAAAATTATAGGTGCTTTTACAACAGCCGAGTTACTTTTTTTGCTGTCTTTACTTCCTTTTAACATGATCAAAGTTAGCTTTTTTCTCCATAAATCATGTGAGTGGTAAAAAGCAGTATATTACTTTTATTATCTTTACAAGTTGCAACCTTTTCCTAAGTGAGGATTATTGAACCAAGTTAACACAATACATGTTAAAAGGAAGTATATCATTAGGAAAGTACATTTAAGATACATCTTTTTGCCATAAAAGGGCTGCATAGCACTTTCCCTCTTGTCTACAGAAATTCAAGAAGGTGAACAATTAAGGAATAGAGAAAAACATTAGAAATGTTAAAAATGATCTGCAAGTCCCTCAAATAGGTAGAGTAAAGACTTATCTTTACTGTATGGTATAGATACAATTGATTTGATATAATAGCTGTTTTTTTCTGCGGTGATGTAGTATCTGAGGCAGCTAACTTAACAACTTCCACGCAGCAGTCATCTGCAGATGACAGTTCCAAAATTTCACAAAATGTTTCAAAAATATTTCAAATTATGGTAAAAATAGTGTTAATGATGTACCTATACATTTCTGTTTTCAGATGATGGTAAAATCTTCAAAGGTAGCGGTGTTGGCGATCCATTTGGTCCTCGGTGCCATAAAGGGGACATTATGGGATGTGGCATTATGTTCCCTAGGGACTACAAGATGGACAGGTAAGTTAAAATACCAAACTCATGTAATACTGTATAAGTGGTAATTTTTTGCGCGATTACATTTTCGCGATTTGCCGATTTTCATCCATTTCGCTTGTTTATGAATTCGCGATTTTGAAAGTTCATTACATAGACTTATACACAAAATAAATATTTGTATGTGTTTTTATTTTTGAGGTACGCGAAAAGATAGAAAATTAATGAAGCGCGAACATTTCCACATTTACAGTACTCCTTTTCACACTCAGCTGACATTCAATTTTTGAACCATAAATCACTAATATAGGCTAACAAAAAATAGAAGTTGACTTGCCCTTTGGAACTGACCCAAAAATCTGAAAATCTAGGGATGCTTTTTTTTATAAATATCGTATCTGTTGCATACAATCGTCAATTACTCACTGATTTGTTAAAGGTGTTTGTTCCGATCACTTGAGATTTTTTTTCTTCACATCAACATATTTTTCTCTTTATTTCTGTAAAATCTTAGGCGCAAGATATGTTCAGTTTAGGCGGTATAGGCCAAAATGCAGTGAATTGCCGCCAAAGGTGGTTTACTACTCAATGGGCAAATTTCATGTCACCTTGTGCTTCTAAAATAAGAACCATTGGAGTTATGCAACTCAAACTTTGGAATATGACTTTTTTTAGGATGACTCTTCATGTAGAATAGAAAACATCAAGTTGAAAATCAGGCCAGAAATTGAAATACCTACCTTTAATATTAAAAATGTTCAGAGTTTTAGGAAAGATGAAATATGCATGTACAGCGTTCTTTAAAATCTGTGTGTTCCTGTGTATAGTATTAGTTTGTTTCCCTAAAAAGAAAAAGAAAAGAAAAAAGTAATTGACCAACCGACCCTGATGTTTGCACGTATGGCAATTTTTGTTGTTGTTATGTTGTCTTCGACCGCCCGCTCGTCAGATTTAGGGCCACTCAGATTGTTTCTCTTTTTTTTCTTCAGATTTTCAGATTTTTTTTTGTTTCTTCAAAAAAAAAATTGTTTCTTCAGATTTTTTTTTCAGATTTTTTTTTTTATTAATAGTTTAAATGGCATTGAATATTAAAATAAGTGTTTGTAACATATATATGTGACTCTTAGTGTGATTTCAACTTCTTGTTGGCTGAACTTTGAGCTTCCGCTGGTATAAGAAGAAAAAAAGAAGAAAAAAAACCCTGCCCGCCCACCCCTCCTCTCTGAGAGCTCTGGAGGACAACCAAACTTTTTTTTTGGCCTAAAGGGAATTAAAGTCCAAGAAATGCTAAATCCTTAGCAAAGAGTACAGATTCATTCAAATTCACAAGATATCATAACGCGACAACCATAGAGTGAAATGGAACTCTTTCAATTTAGATTTCGAAATAATAAAGCTTTACGGAAAAAGAAATACTGTGAATTGCTCTTTACCTAATATTTATAGTTTACGCAGTGATATCAGGGTGAAATGTGGATCAAAGATTTCAACAAATTACAACACCATGTGTGTCATCATGAGCTATAATTACATGGCGTGTGGAAGGAAGTTTGGATTAAGTTCAAGGAGGAGTGTAGAATTATTTCTCAGAATTATTGAAACTTTTTTGAGAATTAGGCCTTTTCCTGTACATCGCTATAGACTTTATCCATAATTGGCGATTTCATGTCAAAGAGGGAGACATACTCGATGTCACGCCGATAAACATACAATCTCGTTCTTAAAATGCAATATAATGAACTGTGAACTTCTACATTTCGGTTACCAGCAAACATTTAATTTTAAACAAGTGGAATAGATAGTTTATATGTTCAAGTTTATTTCACGTATGTAATAAGGTCAAATATTGAACAGCTCAGAAATATGAAGAATTTTTATGATTAGTGCAAAGTTCACCATATTGAAAAACTACATCACTCTCGTCTCGGCGGAGCACTAATTGCTCTGAGCATGCTCAGTAGGATAGCACGGCCCTCTTTTGACGTAAGTGCGCTAATTACGAATAACGTCTATATTAACTCAGTGACTGCAGAATTTTATTTTAAAGCGTATGATGTAAAATCATACACCAAAGGATAGGTAAAATGATGATTTACATGAGAAACCTGATACAGTTTTTAAAGTGCTGTGAAAATCGTAAGTAACATGTAACCACTTTATTAGTTCATGTGGTTTTTTGGTTTTCCAAAACAAACAAAAAGGGAAATGTTGGTGAATTTTCAGAAATGTTCAACATTTTTCAACAACAACAAAAATCAACAGTTATAAAAACAAATTGCACACATTTTCCAAAAAATTGTCTAACAAAATAAAAAGGTAAAATGCAGATGAAAAAAATGGTCAGTCGGGCCTGTAAAACTGGTGTTTTTTTTTTATCCCCGCTCATCCATAGGCTTCAGAATTTGGCTTGCTTTCCGTTCCAGTTAGGCTTAAGAATAAGACGGAGTCCATGAGCGGAAAAAATCTTGTTCTTGTGTATTGAAATGTAATGTTTCAAAGAATTGTTTTATATACTTTACAAATCATTACCATAATTGTGACAATGCAATTATCGTGACAAACGATAATACCATTATCGTGAACAAGGCCTAACAACCGAAGCTCTGTGATCTCACTCCAAAAGAAAACATTGCCCCTCTCGTATTCAAATATTCTAGAACCCCTTTGATGTCAAATACGGGTCAATAATGTCAATGAATTACTACACTATGTGATCATGAATTATATTTGTATCGACATGTTGATTTATAAATTACGTTCAAGGGGGAGTATTGAATTACTTTTCAGAATTCAGAAAATTGTAATAACCCCATTAAAGAAGTGACCATGTGGAAAATTAGCGGGAGTGGTGTCATTTTGTTTTTGTTTTTATTGTGAAATTAGAAGGAATTTAGGCAAGTGTTAGGAGGGGAAATCTGAGACTATGCCCCCTCCCCTGGGTCACCCACTTTTTTAGGCAGTTTTATGCTTTATCAGACATTTGAACATAAGCTCAAAAGTTCATTAAGACTAAATATATAATTTGAAAGGGGCACCAACTTTCTCCAAGGCAATTATGTACTTTTGAATGGAGTGAAAACAGCCAGAAATTGAGGGCATCAAGGCAACTAGGTGGGGCATCGAAGGCATTTGCCTTCGATGCCTTCGATTAATTTGATCTCTGTATGTATGTATTAACCATGATACTACTGATTCTATCACTATACAGCAGCGACGAAGCAGACAGCGACGACGATGAGGTAGCTATTGTTAAAGAGTGGCAAGACAGGGGTCCTTTCAATAGATTTAACCAGCTAGAGCACAGACTAGCGCACGATAACTTTGACGTAGGCATCTATGACTTCCCTGATGATGACGAATATGAGGAATATCTATCAGACGAAGATGAATTGGAGGAGTATATTGATAAAGTACAAGCTGGAACCAAAGTACAGGTAAGCCACCCCCTCCCCCAACTATAGCCACCTCTCAGCTAGAGCACAGACTAGTGCACAATAACTTTGACGTAGGCATCTATGACTTCCCTGATGATGACGAATATGAGGAATATCTATCAGATGAAGATGAATTGGGGGAGTATATCGATAAAGTACAAGCTGGAACCAAAGTACAGGTAAGCCACCCCCTCCCCAACTATAACCCCCTCCCCCAACTATAGACCCCCTCTTAGCTAGAGCACAGACTAGCGCACGATAACTTTGACGTAGGCATCTATGACTTCCCTGATGATGAAGAATATGAGGAATATCTATCAGATGAAGATGAACTGGAAGAGTATATTGATAAAGTACAAGCTGGTTTAAAAATCTAGCATATTCTACCAATTGAAAATTAAATAATCTAACAACAAATATCTGAATATGTACAGGGTATATGTCATTTTTGCAAGGTATAGTAACTTTTGGGATTATCCTGTACCTCATCCTTTCTCTGTCAAATCTGTAATATAAAGTATTGAGGTGTTATCTATACAAACAGAAAGGGCAATCTCCATGGCAACAGACAGATAGTGTTTAGATACCGTAATTGTTGATTGCAACCAAAGGCCCTTCACCCCACAAAAAGGTTTAGTAACCTAGAAAACATTGGCATTGGATAACCTGAAGGATAAGATCCTATCATTAACCGTCTCAGGTAGGTGAGGAAGTCAAGGGACCCAGTTAACGGATGGATGCAGACCTTACAGGCAGGCCAACTTTGACAACTGGGAATTCATAACCTGTGGGAACTGGGAATTCATAACCTTGGGTTAAATTGTAGTCTGGTTTGCATATTTTGAGGCCACAATCAGGGACACTATTGATTTTGGGATAGGAAACTGTGCATACGTAAATAACAGGTCGGAGGAAGTGGCTTCCGATCGGCAATTTGAGTTTCACACCTCTGCCACAATGTCTAGTGCAAACTTTGAAGATAATAAAGATAATAATAATTATGTTGCCAACATCTTTTGTTAAAAGACCAATGATTTTCTGGTAATTACGTAAATGTAAACTGATTTTGCATCCCATGTTATAATGAGTGCATCTGATGACCTATCTGATGGAAAAATTAATATGTGTACAGCTGGAGTGAATGGGTGCAGTTGTCTCTCAAAGAAAAAGTTGAGAACTCGATACCAACAAAATGATTTTTTTTGAATGCTTCATAATGACACCTTTGTGGTTAAGATTGGATACAGCACTTTCTGATTTGATGAAGAAAATTTACCGTAAATTGTCTTTACTATCCTTGGTTTTCCATGCCTAATTCAATATCTCAAAATGCATTTTACCGACAACTGCACCCTTTTGCTGCGGCAATACACATAGTATTGATAGTTTGCATCAGTTCATGCTACTTTACTTTTATTTTCATGTCAAGGCTCCTATAGTTTGACCAGTTCCAAATTAGCGAAGCCTCATTACAGCAGTGAATGAATGCAGAAGGACGTGTGTGCACGCACATGAAGAACCATTGATACCTGTTGTTCAATTACTTTTCAAATAAATAGTGATGTGTTTATATTGTGTTGCACATCAATGGAAAGCAGATGTGTTAACCCACATGGGGAGCAATCACTTGTTTCAGTACTTGGCCACTTGCTTGAGAAAGTTTGGCGGTCTCAGTGTGAATGTCCCAAAACCACTATTTTGAACACAAAAGTCAATAGCGCATCACTCCCCACTGTAGTTGTAAATGTAACACTTCAATGATCAAACGGCAGAGTTGTTCTTTTGAACACAAAATTGTGGTGAATTTTGGAAAATTCAGCTTGAGACCACCTACATTCTCAAGCAAGTGGCTGCAACAAATGATTGCTATAAATGTGGTATCATTGGAAAGATTCATTGATATGCAACATAATATTAAAATATCACAAAATATGCAAAATATAGGCGATCAAAATATACTTACAAACCTCTTTTTTAGGAGTTTCCCTAGAGCATAATATAATAATTGTTCTAAGAAAAATGACATTGAACTATTCTACATGTCATTAAACTCTAGATGTGTTCTGGCTATTTTTCCAGGTTTTGTAGGAGTGCAAAAAGTGCAACTTTGGTGGTTCACATAGTGAAATAACGAGAAAATGGTTTTGATTAATAATACACACACATTTGTTTCTATGTACTTGCAGGTGTTTTTCACTAGAAACGGTACAACGATCGGCCGCAGAGACGTGCAGATACCCGCCGGGGGTTTCTACCCAACGGTAGGCATGCTGAGTCTGGATGAGAAGGTGCGCGTTGACCTTCGACCTCTCAGCGGTTGACGTGTAGCATATTTTGTGTTTTTCTAGCCATTGTATTTGAAACAATCTGCAGAGTATCAGACAAGAGATGGGTCAAGTGTAAATGCATGTCCCCCCACACCAGAGTTGCTAAAACTTGTTGATTCACATGGTTCAATTCATGATGACAGGTGGCCCTAATTTATTCTTTTAACCATTAATTTCAGTCTAATGAGGCATGACAAAAATGAAGCCACATTCGCCAAGAAATGGCATTCACATCTTCCATTTTGCTACCCGGAGATTGTGAGCATTTGATTTTCTTGCCGCCAATGTCTTAGCCAGAGTTCAGCAACTGTCCGTCCAATTAACAGAATAGCCTGTCCAGAATTTGACCTTAAAACATAAATAAACCCATTTGCAACCACTATGGGGGTCACTCACTAGGTTCAAAAAATGGGTCTCTGGCTAAGACCTTGTTTGCCGCCAATGTTTTGACTAGGTGTGGTCATGTAATCAATCAAGTATGAAACAAGCCATGTCATTTTCATCTTCAAATATAGCCCAATTTGGTTAACAAAATTGGGTTATAAAATTTAGTTTTGGCAACACTGGTCTTATCATGGTAGTGGTATAACTGTTAGAAATGTAAAGCTTACAAATACAACCGGCGGATTAATCCTCTCTTAGCTATAATGTCACGCTGAACCATAATGACATTGAACCATAATGATATGCCATCAGATAGCACTACCATGTGTGAATGGGAATTTTTTCTTTCTTTCTACAAGTTTATAATGCCAGTATTTGCTTTTGAATGGACCGGCCGGCCGGCCCATGATTATTAAAACAAGCAGGTGATTGTCTTGCGTTCAGGAAATCGATCAATCACCCACTTGCATGCATCCCTGTATACTCTATTGCTCTTCCTCTAGATATTGATGGAACTTTACAGGCGCAGCCTTTACGCACGCATGTATCTTCTGTCTGTGTATGGGTGCGTGTTTACACATGTGTGTGTTTACACCAGCGCGTTTATATGCTGCAATTAGTACGTGACGCAGTTATGTCACTGTCTTGTGATAGATAAAAAGACTCTATAGTAAAATGGCTATGCATCTTGCATCACTTGTCTGGTGGTCTGCAGATTTCCCATAAATGACAAAAATGTTGATTCATTATACCTTGCTTAAAAAGAAAGATTATGATAATCAATCGCAAATAATAGTGTACTTTGTTCATCTGTGATCTGTGGTGTAACCAGCTTAAACAATTGTTACGTCGTGTTTTGTCCTTTTATGAAAGGTTATCAAATCCCCATCTCCATCTTATGTGTGGGTGTGTGTGTCTGTGTCTGTACATAGTATTTTATGTATGTAAAAAAACATGAACAGTTAAGAAACATTTGATGTAATATATCGGGCTGTATGATGTAGACTGCTGGTATATACTTATGTGAGAGAATTTCAGTGTGATGTACCGTAAAAACACTATAATTTTGCGGATACTTTTATTTCATGAATTTAAAATTACTGCTAAAGCCATCTGGTCATGAAGACAAAAAAGCCATCTGGTTTTAAGACAAAAAAAGGCCAACTATTTTTGAAGACAAAAAAAAGTGATTTGGGATGGTATTATAGTAGATTCATAACATTGGCGGATCGGTTATTGAATTGGACCTAATCCATTTAACATTAGAGGAACCATAATGGACCAATCACAACGATATCAGCATCTATATCGGCATCGTTTAGATGCTATTGGTTCTGCTGTATTATAATGGACTTCAAAGATTGGAAGCCCACATCCCCAAATATCATGCGTCCATGCATGATTATTTAAACTACCCAAGAAAAATAGTGTGCTATTCAAACGTGCCATCTAAGCAAGTGACACATATTGATCATCATTTCTAATCCTTCTTGTTTAGATAAGGATTAAATTAGAAATAGAATCAATTTGGACAACGGCATGAAAACATTTTGTCACTATTTTGGATATGAACTACCTACGATGTGATTCAAGACATATGTGTCAATGATCATGATTAAGATTACAAATCACTGCCCTCCCCTCAATTGGAAGATAATTATTACCTATTATAGTGAAATGGTAAACGGGCCAAAGTATGTGAATCTACCATACCAACAGATGTGCATATTTTGCACCGGTCATACTATATATAAGACCAGACAGTCTGCATTGTATAGCCCCATAGGGCAGCTGTATGTACGTAATGTAAAGGATTTCAATTATTTTATATACATTCACAATAGGCATAGAGTCCAAAGTTCATTTTGTACATTTATGTATTATGTATAATGTTTTAAGATTATAATTATAGCAAAAACAGCCAATATTTTGTATATTATTACCTTTTGTTTTGGTTGAAAATTCTTTGTATATGTTAATTGAGATTTGTAAAATGGTATGCTATAATTATTGTTATGACCTACCAAAAGGATTTGGTATAAAAAAGTACTATTACAAATGTGATTTCATGATGCTATTTAATGTTGAACTAATATGATAATATGGGACAGGTTCTCACAACACTAGCATTTGTCCATAAACCTTGATCTTTGGGTTGTTTTAGGCTGTGTTTACCTATAGTTTTTCAACAACAACAAAATCAGTCGATATCAAACCTGAACTTGCATCTATATTCAGACCATTACAAACTAAATGGAAAGTAATCAGTCATGGACTGATTTGACAACCATAATCAGTCTTTTATAGATTGATTATGTTACAGATCAAGATACAGTCAAAGTTGGCTTCGCAGCTAGGTTCTATAACATGTTCTTTAAAGTGTTGAAAACCCATCATAACACCACAGAGCTCTGCGTACTTGTTGGACGCGCTTTTCAATGGGAAAGAACTATGCCGCCTGAATGATGCTACAACGAGGTTAGCGTTTATTCCGTGTAGAACAACACTTAAAACTGAGCGCTGATTGGTTCCAACAAATACGCACATCCCCGCTCTCTAATTATGAAAATCCATCTTAAAGCTACAACAGGTGGTGAATTGATGTCACAGACGCCATTCACTATAGTCATAGTCGGTTGTCTGTCACTCCTATACACAATGTTGTTCACTCTTATACACGATGTAAATCTGTCTGCGCTGTATTATATGTAGCTGGCATACAACTTAACCACTTGACTGTAGCGCGCGTAATATTACGGGTTGAACAAATTCTGTGCGGAGCCTGTATATATATGGGTTGACGGCTTGTTTTATTTCGATCACCCGCACACACAAATCATAACATTAATATGGGTCTGCGCACCTTTCCTGAAATAACACACAATTTGTGAAGTAGTGGGACACTATTCACAGTAACATATGATGTATCCTGGGCTGTATATAGCTGGTTAAAGGTCACTGTGTACAGCTCATTACGCCACTACACAGCTCAGTCAATGGGCAACAGTGAACTGGTTAAGCAAGCTTAATCAAACATACCAATGGTATCGCATGTTTGATAATCAAAGTGAAATATTTGTTCTACGCGACTGTAGCTCAAATGTGCTTCATATAGAAGGCAGGTTTAGAACAGTACGTAAGGTGGGTCGTACCTTCTTTGTGAAATACACCTTTGCTGTTACAGTAACAACATTATGAAATCCATATAGACGCCTTGGAGCAAATGCAAATAATAAGAATGGCGTTGATTTGATTTTGTGAGGGTTCCTCCTTTTCGTATTGAATAAATAGGTCACAAACCCTTACCAAAGTAGATGGCCTATTAAGCCTGCACTTAGCCTTCCACAGACCTGCCATTACATTGACAGGCCTGTTAGGCCATCCATTCAAACTCACAGAGAAGATATCATTTTGTTTCTTTGTTATGCTTTGTTCATATAATCAAGATTTACATCATGCTGTTGTCTAGAAGCTCTAAGTGGTGCAATATTGCTGCCATTTGTATCAAAAACATGTCAATTTATCTTGGCATGTAAGATCCTTGGATTCTATTGGCATTTGGACTGTAACACCCAGCCATGAGTCAGTGGCAATTTTATGCACCATATAAATATAGTTTGATCAGCTCCAAATTGGAGAGCCTTCTTACAGCTGCGAATTAATACAGAAGAATGTAGGCGCATATGAATGCAAAAAGCGCACTGTGCATCAAATTGGCCAGAATCGTGTGAGTTAGCTTTTGCGTGCGGAGAAATCAAAACTACATATTTCACTCCAATTTGGAACTGATTGCATTATATTTAATCACTGATCACCTTTTGTCTGTTTCTCTTGTGACAAACCATGCAATTCTTCCCTGCTACGGTCTTACCATTCATAATTTGGAGGGTACAAATTCTGCCTGAAACAGACAATTGGTGGAATTAGGTTCTGAGAACCAAAAGTAAATATGGTCCTAAAATACAATCGCAATAATATGTGTAGTTTTTGTGTGGGTACTTGGTGGTGTAATTATGTGTATCAATAATGTTCTGGCTGTACTATGTTATGCTATGCTCTAAAGATAAGATGGTACACAGGTTGATTTTGAAATGTGACTGTCTGAAAAAAACCACCCTGTTGAAGGGCAAACTGACCTCTCAGATTGAGTCACGCCTGTACATCGGGGTGTTTTTTTCTCGTCGCCGTGCAGTGATATTTCAAAGCTGAGTTAATGTCAAACTTCACACCCCATATTTGGAACAATGTGACTTCTGGTTCTCAAAGCTATGCGTATTGGTGTCATGATTTATATTTAATCTACTGATGAATTGACATGCAACATTGTAACGTTGTTCCGATGTGACCAAAGCTAAATGTATACTTTACAACATTATTTGGCAATGTCTTGACGTCATAAATTGATGTAAATGTTATACTATAGTCACAGATTCAGAATCCCTTGGACCAAAGAACAACATGAATACGGTGCGCGTGTAATGTTCAACGCGAACCGTGTCATTCTCCTTACTTAATTTTTTGGCTGGTAACAAGATGTGTACGGTCTGAAACACTCCAAGGGATTGTGATTCAAGCTATAGATGAGGTGACCATTGTTTACATCAGTAGTGTTTACAAATTGATTAGCGCCTGGTCTAAAGACATGCTAGAGGTACTAGTTCCATGACTACTGCATACATTACTATATGAAAGCAAAACACACATCACTGAGCGCCAATTTTAAAAGCACATGCCCTTATGGTGCGCACGCACGCTGGTCTCTCATTGTGCTTAGGGATGCATACCATGACTACTGCACTATTACACCGTAAGCATGGTAAGTAATGATCAATCAAGTGTGAATTAAAGCACCGTTCCCTGTAGGTGCGCACGCAAACCGCCGGGCACTACGTCACCGGTCACACCATCTATACTCTACAACTTTCGACTTATTCCGTATTGCAACGAGTCACAAAGCAAAACATTGCCAATTCATTCTAATCATGCCTTCCTTTTCATACTGATTTTTTTTCTTTCCGAATTATTACATAACAGAACTGTACATTCTTATACCGTATTGTTATAATCGTTAGCCGTATTATTTAGTTGCTTCTACATATTTCTATAATCTAGACTATTTTTATACACTTGCATGCATTATTGTTTTCAAGCTCGAGAATTTGTTATTTTATTAAAAAAATGGAAAGCGATTTTGATATCACAACAAATAGTGTTTTACTGGGTTTACTGAATGGGAGATGATGTGTAGTATAATTACACTATGATCTTTGGAAAAGTACATTACCTATTATTAACCCCCTGAGAACTACCGGCCGATTGGTCAGAAAGATAGATACATCATTTATTGCACCAATCAGAGACAGTGTTAGAATAATTGTATCCCTGATAAAGATTAGAGTGAAATATTTTACACGCTGCATTTTAATTGGCTATTCAAACGAGTATATCTTGCAATAAACCAATCAGAACCACTGTAAGATAGGCCAGTAGTACGTACCCAGGGGGTTAAGTAAAATATATTGGTTATTCAAAACATTTCCAACATATATTTGTATAGTGTTGAATGGCTTTCAGTGAGATACAAAAATATATTTTCAAGCTAAGTGCATTATTTTCATGTATCTCATGGAAATAAGAGCTTTGTTCTACTGGGGAACTTAACGGTAATTACCGCTAAGTTGCCCAGTAGAAACAGTCAGATAACGCTAATTAACGCCGAGTTTTGAAACCGCAAAAACCATCACAAACCAGGTTGTTTGTTAACGGTAATTAACGCTAACTTGCCCAGTAGAAACATCCACCCGTTAAATCTTAATGCCAAGTTCTTGTGACCCGGAGGTATACACATGTTTTTGATGTTAACATGCAATATTAAAAGACAAGGAATGTGAAGGCAGTCTTTTTCAGGTGGGGCGGCATTGTTGGTATAACAAAAGGTCAAATATTGTGGCCCATCGATTAGGACGCTTATAAACTTAGCGGTAACTTTTCGCGAGTAGAAATGGGGGATTAAAAAGTTAGCGTTAATTACCGTTAAGTTAACTTAGCGTTAACCTTCCAGCGCCCTAGTAGAAACACGGTCATAGTCTTTCAATATTTCATTATTAAAGCAGACTACTTCAATAAAAATCAATACATTTGTTCATGACTTCCAGAATCTCAGCGGGAGTGAAAATTCAGAACGCCAAATGGGGGGTGTGTGGGGGGGGGGGGGGGGGGGTACGCACGGTGTGTGTATAGATGGTGTGACCGGTGACGTCATGTATTTACAAATGGGACACCCTCTGTTGATTCCATCCGGGCAGAATATACAGTAAAGTTAATGAAATTTCTTTCTAATGAATTGTAAAACTCATTTATTTTTTATTTTTTGTGTGAAATGCGATAGCTTATAGCATTCCTAAGCAAGTTTAAAGACAGTTTTGATAACAATTTGCTGTGACACCACAATCTAGTTAGAAAACCTGATCTGGCCTATGTAAACTATAGGAACTCTTGCCCGGTGTGTTTTGTCTCAAATCAACAGAGGGCGTCCTAAATGTAAACAACGGTCACCTCATCTATACGTTCATGCTTTCACACAAATCATCTACGCATACAATATTGAATGCCAGGTTCTGTTGGTGTACAATATTCAATGCAGTTAAATGAGCCTCATATTATAATCAGGGCTGGAACTTAAGATTTGTTTAAACCAGCCAGTCGGTTAGGTAACTTGCAGAAATACCTGCCTGACAGAAATTCCACCTGCCTGTGTAACTCACTCACACTGTGAGTTTGAAACATTTTACCAGCCAGTCAATAGTTAGGTCACCCAAGCCCTATATGAAAGCTATGAAGATTGTTAAACGGGGTCAGTCGTCACAAACATGCACAAACACAATAGTCAAACGACCTTGCTATTGTTATGCTATTGTCAACAGTCCCTACACAGAGGTCTGCAGTGCAAATCTGTACGATTTTCGCCATGTAATCTCTATGGCGGATTTCATTCCGTTGTATGAAGCTATGATGTTTGCGTGGTCTTCGCTATCTCCAAGCAGATAGAGCAATACGTACATGGACTTTTTTGTAGACGAGGGTTCATTTCATAATTTGGTGAGGTTTAGAATGAGTTAGGATTCCTGTAATTTTGAAGACCACGGATTGTCAAAACGTGAATTTCCCGACATTGTACGACATAAATTTGGTCACTAAACGTGTTTAAAACTATTCATTTTATCGTTCTGCAGATGTTATTGACCCTCCTCTAAAATTCTACGGGATTTTTAACACGTTTCTTAGTATTTGAGATGCCCAAATAGACCATTTTCCGAAGCTATTTCTAGCAAATATTGCAGTCACTAAGATTCCATTGTTTTCTTGCGTATAACAAAATATGACATGCAGCGTGACCTCCCTACTGGCTGCAGCCAGTCGATCAGGTACTTTTGCATCTTCACCCGCCCGACACCAAAGTTACTCGCTATTTCCAGGCCTGATTATAATTGACTTACTCGACTTAGGTTGGGTGATTTTCCCGAACATTGATGCTTCTCCAAATCTTCCTCTCCAGTGTAGGTAATCACCGTCAATCGCGGACCTTAGTTTGAATACACACCATCCAACCGTGGACATACCTGCAACCGAGGACGGACGTCTGTTTCCTGATATGTGCAAAATGATGCGAACAGTGTAAAACGCTATCCAAATGAGGTCCTCGCATGTGATACCCCCTGACATACCTCTGTTTGATAGTGCACTGTCTGGTTGGCGGTGTGATACACATTTAATTTTTTAATCGCCATTATTTTGTCCTCGTTTTGCCAGTGTGTATCCAGGTTGGTGTGTCCTCGTTTGGATAGTACCACGTCATGGTCCTTGTTTGGCGGTGATTACCTGTAGGGGTGCGTGGCTACCTTGAGCTCTTACCTGCAATTCTGTGTTATGCTTAAGTAGGTCAATATAAGTTTAGAGCTGGGCTCCATGCGTTGGAATACAGTGTATGTATTTTGGAGACGTCTCATTGGACCGTCTGAAGCAGTCTCCAGCAAATGTTGCTCTGCGTTCTCTGATCTCATCCGAGACTTTAGGATAATTATAATAATATAAGTATTGGTGCATTAGATGGAGCACCAGGCTCCCTTTACGAAGGTTGAGGGTTCGAGTCTGGCTGTGATTAGAGTATTGCACACTTTAGTAAGACACTTTACCTCAGTTACTCCTCCCTATATCCTGTTTCAGTTAATGGAGTCTTGCATTATTCAGTGATGGGAAGGAAACAAGACTCTCTGTGTATGAGGTGTGTTATCAAATAAATTAAAAAAATTGTTTATATTTGATCACTTGCATTTGCCAACATCTGGATGTGGCAAACTCTGAAATTGCAGCTTTCTGCAATGAAACTCTTTATGTATTCTGTACTGTGTATGGTATATACAATCTAATTTTATATATCAAATAATCTGTATGATGCGTTTATAGGTTTGAACTTTTTATCTTATATTTTACTTATTGGAAACATGTGGTCATTTTGATTGCCATATTATGTTATTTGTGACAGGGATGTAAGTTTGCAGGCTTTTGCCTGATTTCAGGCCGCCATGTAAATTTCAGGCTTTGTTATCTTGATTTTCCCTGTACAAAAGTATAGACAACTCAAAATTATCTGACTTTTTCAGATATTTTCAGGCCATCTGTGAAAAACTCTCTTACATCCCTGTTGTGAAATTGATACATATTGTATGCTGTAATGGACGGTAGGAGATCCATTCTCTTAATTTGTCGGGGAGTGTAGCACAGATGGTCCTGTTTACAGCTAATTATCATACAAATAGACCGCTCATTTTATTTTTATGTGCTGGATAGGAGATTTCTATCCCGAAATGTTAGAATCCCTGGTTCTGATACACTGGCATACTTTCAGGTATAGCATTCATAAGATTTCCTTTCAATAACAGTAGTTGATATTACTCATCAATTGAATTTAACCCTTTGAGAACTGCCTGCCCATTGGTCAGAAAAATGAATACATCATTTGTTGCACCAATCAGAGACATTGTTAGAATTATTATATCCCTGGTAAAGGTCGGAGTGAAATATTGTAGAAGCAGTATTTTGATTGGTTATTCGAATGAGTATATTTTGAAATTAACCAATCGTAAACACTGTTAGATAGGCAGGTAGTGTTCAGGGGTTAAGATATACTTAGATTCAGACACACCCTTCCTTCTGAATTTGAACGTTTCAGATGATCAGTACAGAAGAATTTGCTCAAATGTGATTAGATATTGTCCTTTCTGCGTTTTGATTTTATTTGCAGGAAGTATATATATGACTTTTCTTGTGCCGGAGTAATATGAATATCAATCCATTGTCAGTAGCGGCAAAAGCAAAGAATTAAAGGGGAGCATGCCCCAAAAATGTGTGATTAGTGTGCAAACATTTCATTTTTTTGAACTAAAATGGTTCAGAAAAACGTTCCTGACGCCATCTTCTGTAACAAAATGAGCTTATTCAAGCTTTAATCAATGAAAATATTGTACATTAAAACGGGCCATTATGACGCTAGAAAAATATGCCACCTGTAATTTAACGTCCCCCCTCCCCACATGAAATTTTGGGCATGTCCCCCCTGCTTCCCCGTCTATGCAATTTGTTGTAATATGCTGCATAGTGCAAACATACATGTATGGTATGGTAACAAAAAGAAGACAGAAGTACTATTGTGACCATGTAAATTATGTGTGTTATAAATATTGTATTTATGTGTATTGTACCGCCTCACATAGCTTTGTGTATGCAGATAGTGGGACTACTACTGCTACAGTTGACTGATTTTTGTTTGTGTAGCCGGGTCACATTTCACACCTCTTTCAAGCCAATCCAGCAAGTCTGTGTGGTTTTCTTGCTTGGTTTATCTACACTAGATACCGGGTTGAGCAGAAACGTTGAGCGAAATCATACATTTTGATTTCTTGCTTAATGCTTCTGATATTGACATGTTATATTTTGTTCCTCAATAACTTTTTGCCATAGACTAATTTCAAATTTGAAAATATTTGATCAGTTCCGATGCTTTCCGATTAGCCAAGGGTTTTTGGATGCAACTTGAGTCACATGCACAGAAAAACAAACAAGTTTTCAGCCAGGTATCTTTCATAACCCATGTGTGGATTACGCTAATTTTGGTGAGCCGCTTCATTACGTGGCATACGCACGGTCCACTTGACCTGTTTTCCAAAGTTTCTTTCGATCTCGATTTGAAATGGTCTATGACCGTCAAAGCGTATTCCAGTGCTTTGCTCAGCATTATGCGCAAGTTCCTTGATTAGCTACAATGAGGAGCCATACTTGGAATACGTTTTGCTGTTGCACTGCTCAGAGTTAGATGGAACAAAATATAGTATGTGTGTGAAAGGTGACTGAATACAAAGATGTGCAAGGACTGTAAATTAAAAAAAACACCTGTAAATTTAAAAACAAAACTACCTGCTTAGGCTATATTAAAAAAATCATTTGTCTCAAAGCTCCCGCGCGCGTTAGTTAATTGGTGCACGTTAGAAGAAAAAAATTATGAAAAAAAAATATATATATATATATTTTTTTTTTTTTTCAAAAAAAAAAAAAAAAAAATCCAAAAATTTCAGTTTTTTCAGATTTTCATTGTCCAAATACAAAAAAAATCCCAACATTTCGCAGATTTTTCAGATTTTCATTGATCACATCATTTGAAATACAAAAGTTCACTTTTACTAGGATTTCAATATTTTATATTTAAAAAAAAAAAAAAAAAAACTTTAAAAAAATCGCATTCCGCATTAGGTTTTGAAAAACTGAAGAGCTTTGAGACAAAAGATTTTGTTAATATAGCCTTATTGAATGTTGTTAAAAGAATATTGAATTCATACCCACATATTCTTCTGGCTGTAAATATTTATATAATATTGAATGGCTTTGAGTGTAATACAAGAATTTATTTGTATACAAGTGCTACAGCGAAAACTCGTTAACACAAACCCTGATAACACAAAGTTCCTGATAACACAAACTAGCTTTCAATACCCATGGATAAAGAAATGCATTAAAAAATATCCTAATAACACGACATTTCTGAAAACACAAATTAAAACTGATGGCCCCAACAACTTTGGCTTAACGAGGTTCCACTGTATATATCCTTGTATCACACGAAAATAAGACATTCAATATTATTATTAATAACAGACTGCATTGATAAAAATAAATCATATAATTTTCATCTGTATTTATTGGCACTTTGCAGATTATTTGCAGATTTCCTTTTCTTTGTATCTCTCTCATCTTTCTAAGAGTACATGTAGTTACACTTCAATTACAAACCTCAAATTAGGCTAATTAGTGGTTTTTTGTGTGTGTGTGACAAATTATGAAAAGCACACAAAGTTATGATTTAGCAACCACTGGGTAAAAATCTTATGGCTTCTGTTTAAATTGAAGCTTGGTGGCTGATATATTAGTCATGATTTATCTGTGCCAAATAGTTTGTATACCTTGCCTAAATTATGTAAATCATGTAGATTTGAGGAAGAAACTATTAATTTTTGTAGCAAATATCCAAGTTGTATATATATACACTGTTTTTTATTTAATAGTTTTCATTGCGGGAATGCCATGCATTGTGTGTAAACCTGGGGATGCAGAAATAAAGGATGCATTGAGTGCACAGAGCCTAAAAGAAAAATGTTTGGATTTTTTTTAGGGAAAAAATGGAACTGCATGACATTTGAAAATAGGGTAACCCCTAAAATAAAGGTCAATACTGAATCAGAATGCTGTGTATACTGTAAAGTGGAAATTTTCGCGCTACATTTATTTTCACGTTGTTGGTGCTCGAAACAGACACCGCGAAAATAATAACACATGAATATATTTCTTTTGCGTATAGGTCTATTATAATTAAGCTACAAATTGTGGATTTAAAAACATGCAAACCAGTTCAACAGCAAAGCTTGAAAAATTAATCGCGTGAAAATAACCACTATTACAGTAGTCGTTGATATCTTTTTCAAGTAAGCATATCAAAGTGTAGGTGCTATAATAAAGACAAATACTTGTCGATCCAAGCACTCCTAAAATGTTCGCATTCCAAAATGACAATCGCAATGTTGTCGCGGTCACGTAGAAATCGCAGGAATGATTTGAAATGATTGACAATTATTTGTTTTGATTATAAAACACTATCTGCAATAGCTGCACATTGTCAGCTTACGCTTCCTTCAAGATCTTGACATCAATTTAGATCACCATGGTATAACATTACACATATGGCAGCAGTTGTTGATAGAATCTTTTAGCTCTAACCATTTGCCCTATACACTTTTATTAAGCTAGGTGTTCCGATTGCTGGTCCGATTTCCCCAACTTAATGTTTTTTATTCTACATGAAGGGTCATCATCATTAATAGTCATATTCCAAAGTTTTTTTGAGTTAAATTATTTGAGTTGCTAAGGAGTTGCGCAACTTATTTTAAAAGCATAATTAAAGGCGACATAAGATGTTGCCATTGAGCAGTACACAAACTGGCCGGGTGGTTAACTACCTTTGGCAGTCAGTAATTCACTGCATTTGGGCCTATAACATCTAAATGGAACATATCTTGCGCCAAACCTTTTACAGAAATAATGAAAAAAATATTGGGTTTCTTCTGATATCAAAATATGTTGATGGGCAAACAAAAGCTAGACTGATCGGAACATCCACCTTTAAACCCTGTCATGTTATACAAGTGTGGATTTTACTCTGCTCAGGTTTAAAGTTGTGTGTTTAGCCCCTGGGGAAAGGAGATACTTGAATTTAAGGCCAAAAATTAAAAATTGTTGTTTGCCTAATCTCAAAAATTAGGGTCGCAAATTTTTAATTTCACCCAAATGGTCAAAATATTACTATTTTCTGCTTGAAATGAGTAAGTATGCTCATAGGTCAAATTGACATTTAACAATTTTGTCTTTACATGAACCACAGTCTGTAATATTTGTCAGAAAAAAAATTGACCGACCGGCCCGACTTAAAAGATTTGTGGCACTTGAGGGCAACACAGCAACATTTTTTTTTTTTGGGGGGGGGGGGGGGGGGGGGGGGGGGCGTGGCTCATTCGGTTGGAGATGTGCTACTGGAAATCTTCAACTCTTGGACATATCTAACCTTTCTAAAAGTTGGACCCACATGCTCTTACATGAACAGGACATTTTTAACATACTAACTAGTATACATGTATCTACTCCGATATTCAGGGCTTGAACTTCTGATTTTTTTCAACCAGCCAGTCGGGCAGGTAACTCGCAAAAAAACCCTGCCTGACAGAGCCAGTGTAACTCACTTACACTGCGAGTTTTAAATCTGGTCGGTCAGTTGCTTTGCATCTTTTGTAATATCTGCAGGCCTGGAAATACATGTAGCACCCGCCCGACACCAATGTTATGGGCTGGTGGGCGGGTGTTATTTCCAGGCCTGCAGATATTACAAAAGTTACCAGACTTTTTTCACCAAATTTGGTAGCAATGTGACAACAACAAAAATTGGTTGTATAATGAGGCTAATAAATAACCCATTGAATAACAATTAAGGATTGATGATGAAATGAGGCAATTTATAAAGCAAATCATCCCCTGGGGTGTATGACCGCTATCATTGTGGATATCTTCATTTATGTTTACGCAGAAATAATACCAACAAATGAGGATACAGGAATTCATTTTATGTGATGAGCATTAATAAACAAAATCGAGAAATATAAAGTTGTGAGGTGTTATCTTTTTCTTGTCTTGTTGGTTCCAGATGGTCATGATCACAACAAATCATGTAGCGAATTAGTCTTTATTAAAGAATAAATATTTATAGATCTGGAATTTTCAAAATATGCAAAGAACTTTTATTTATTTAATACGGAATCCAAGGACATATTTGCATTTGTAGATTTATTGCCCCAAAACTATATTTTGGGTACAGATTCCACAATAAACACACAAAATCACATACTACAATTGACCATAACACTGGTTTTTGATTGAATAGATCACAATTTATTTTATGCTAATTGACTCCATATACATGTAGGTAAAACAGTGCTCAAAAATGACTAAATATAATGCTTCTATAATAATAATTCCATAACTATATAGCCTCTAAATTTTATGTACAAATAGTGTTACCTATGAGTAAGGCCAAACAAAGAAGGTCTGTCTCAGACCTTTTTTTTTGTTGCTTATCCAAGCTTACGGAGAACTTTTTTTAAACTTTTAAAAAAAAAATCAAAACAAACAAAAAATCAAAACAAAAAAAATCAAAACAAAAATCAACAAAAAGAGGTTTTTTATGCTCGAATCATACTAGCCGGTCGCAACAGGTCACGTAGTACTCGCTAGCTCAAAAGTATCTTGTGCGACCAAAAGTCGCATCGAGCTACTAAATCGCCGGTAGTCGCAGGTATTTCCGGATCACGCAGACGACATCAAACTTGGATAATTGCTGCTGATTGGTTATGCTAATTTCGAAGCAAAATAACCTCTCCCCATTGGTTGTAAAAGTATGGTGTTCATTACATCATGAGCGACCGTTCGTTCGAGTTGAAATGAAGTCAACTAGCCGCGACTGGTCATTTCCAGTCAAGCGATCTCTTGATCGATGTATCGGGAGTTTCTTTATGACGTAAAACTCGTCATAGGAGCGATTTAATCGCAAAGCGACCTTAGTATGTTTTTAGCATTAGCCCCAGCGCATAGACCTACGCGCCGTAGCTCATTTCACATACCAATGCGGGCGGGCTTCTGAGACGGACCTTCTTCTTTGTTTGGCCCAAGATATTCATGAATAGCTCATCACCATTCAACTGAGTGATAATAATACCTATCAATAGCTTTAATATTAGTGATTTCATTCAATAACTCATAGGTGGAACCAGATAAAAGATCATAGGATTGAGAAGATATTTCATCCCTTTAATTACAGGTCAATATATGTGTAGGGTAAAGTCGCCTATTTTCGGTCACCGCCTATTTTCGGCCACTTGGCCAAAATCGTGTAATTGCATCGGTTGTCGCCATTTTAAAAGCAATACCGGCATCAACAAGAGGAGAAATCGTAGTTGGCAAACAATGCACTATGTTAAACTGTGACAAACTTATTATATCCCATAATGCATAATCAAGTGTGTTCTTCAGACGTATCAGTTCATCGTGAGTACAACAAAGTATCTTCTCATAAGTCATGTGATCTCTGCTATAGACCCTATAGAGTCTATGTTTCTACACACACTCTTACAATGTTAGCTCTTGCCCATCGTCATGCCTTGCTGAACAATTGAATGACCGCGCGAACTTTAAATATCAGGTGTATCCATGCTGTGCGCATTCAAACTTACAATCATAAGCGTATTAGCCGTAATCGCTTTTAATGAATGAATAGATCGAGGTCATGATACTATTGATTGAAAAGGTTTGTCGGCATACAAAATAGTTTGCTGGATTCGTGTAACTTTTTTTCATCAAATCCAGGAATAGGTTGTTTCATATTGGTTCAAATTGGTTCAAAACAGTGATCATTAGTGAAAAGAAAACCAAATCTGGAGAGAAGAAACACAGTCCTCCCCAATGATACTGATGAATCCACTAATGATCAGCATTTAGCTTGTCAAATCCAAAGCTCAAAACTGCATGTTTGTAAGGGAACCTGTACAACTTGATACACATGTCATTTTGATTTTATTGCCATGTTTTTAAATCGTGGTGCATTGTTTGCCGACTACGATTTCTCCTCTTGGCATCAACTATGCGGCAGTTTTTTATCCGTCAGCTTATAATGACAAGGTCATTTTCATTACACGATTTGGGTGAAGTGACAGAAAATAGGCACTGACCGAAAATAGGTGACTTTACCCTATGTGTTGTTTCGAGAAAAATTAGACAAATCAATGCACACATGCTGATTGTTGATGTGTGAATAATGGCACGACTCCGCAGGGAGGGATTACTATTGTGAGCATATCAACATTTGCGCAAGTGCATTGATTTTTGATTTTTTTCGAGAAACAAAACTTACGCATGTATTTACCTAATTCATACATGACACTATACAAATCAAAATTCACTATTTGAGCATAATTATGATCATGAAATATCGAATAAAACATGTTAATAAGTTAGCTAACAGTAACACCCGCAGGGAAAGTCGGCAAACCCGCGATGCCTTAATAACGAATCAAAACAAAGCGTGTGGTGCGCGCAATGAACGGCACACACACACGGAGTGCATTAGACACTTTCAATGCTCTCCATTAGTTTCTTGCTTTCTGATTGGTTCGACACTACTGTCGCATATAAAAGGTTAAACATGTGTAGTGTCCTATACTGATCTATTTTAAGGACTTCAAGGGTAGATCTTATAACCAACCATGCACGCTAAACAGTCAACATTATTGTGATGTGTTAACTCTACCAATTTGTTTTTAAGTAACTCTAGTTTATCCAATCATAGCTTATTTATATTTGAGTTTCAGCCAATCGCAATATGGCTATGATATCATTTTTTATTCTTATGACATGATATTTGGGGCAGTCATCTTCTGACCATCAAGGGGTTAAGACCTATAAGGTTTTGGTAGTTCCTCACTCTGTGACTACACTGCTGGAAATTAATAATGCAGATTAATTCATGGTGAAACAATGTTACAGATGAGAGAATGCAACTAAATAAATCTATGGTGATTTAGTCTGGAGTTTGTGTTTATATGCCACTGCCAGAGAGATTAATGTAAAGTTTATTTACAAAGGATTCATGTCCGTAAATAAAAGATAATGGTTTATCTAACATCTAGTACTGTAAAACAACTAGAACTGTAACAACTAGTACTGTAACAACTAGAACTGTAACAACTAACTGTTGGAGCAACTATCGGCGATAACCGTCCCACAGAAATAACAACACTAGGAGGTCCCACAACAAGGAGGAACAACATTACAAATAGATCGAACTTTCGCGAACTTGATGACGACGGTACCGTGAGTGTTTACATGTATGCAGCACAACGAAGTATACGAACGCGTGCGCAAGAGCTCTGGGTGTACAATTCATTGGGATAATATTATTGTATAACTGTATGTATGATCTGGTCATATGAAACATTGTGTATCGTTATTGTATATATATACTGTTATTGTCATTATTGGTTAAAGAAATAATCATGATGAATAAATTGTGAAATCTATTTACTGTCTTTTTTATCTTCTTGAATACGAATTCATCATAACAGCTTAGTTAACATGCCACACTGTGCCTATTCCATCTTGCACGTGACAATTGGGGGCTCGTCCGGGAAATTAAAGACAAAGGCTGTTGACGAGTTCATGTTCAATTAGAACAAAAGACTTAAAAAAAAAAAATCAAATATTTTAGATTTTTTTTTCAAATCCGAATTTATTTGTTTTTGTATTGAAATTCATATATTGTTTTGTCAACTATACCCATGCAATTGGTACATTAATCATTAATCAACATTGTTTCATGGTTGCATTCTACTCTTAATGTTATAAACATTGTTTGGTTTTTATATATTTTGTACTTCAAATTGCGCTTTCCAATTGCTGCGTGTCTAATTACATCTCACCAACATGGATCTAGAGAAATTAGCTAATCTAGGCAAACAGCTTGGTCATACTGGGGATAAGTTGCAACAATTTATTGATCTTGAGAGATCAAGAGATAGGGATGAAAGGGCTAGGCAAAGGGAGGATGTTAGGGAACGTTTGGCGTATGAAAAAGAACTTGTTGAAATGCAGTTGCAATTGGAATCCATGAAAAAGGAATCCGCTGCTGAAGGTCATACTGAACAAATGCGTTCTCGTGCTCCTGCCCCTAGGCTCCCTGAATTTAAAGAAGGTACAGATGATATGGATGCATATTTACAGCGATTTGAACGTTACGCTGATGCACAGGGTTGGAAAAAGAGAGATTGGGCTGTAAACCTTAGTGCTCTTATACAGGGCAAAGGTGTTAGCACTTATAATAGGCTTTCACCCACAGATGCAAATAATTATGACATTCTAAAGCCTGAACTACTAAAGGCATATCATCTTACTGAAGATGGTTTCAGAGAGAAAATGAGATCAGCAAAACCTGAATCAAATGAAAGTGCCAATCAATTCCTTGCCCGAATTAGTGATTATTTGGATAGGTGGATTGATTTGTCTGAATCTCAGAAGAATTTTAAAGGCATTGTTGATTTGCTATTAAGGGAACAGTTTATTACTTCATGTAGTAAAGACATGGCCATTTTTATCAAAGAAAGACATCCTAAAGATGTTAAAGAAATGGCAGTCATTGCGTCACAATACATTGATGCTAGAGGTGGTTGGGGATTGGGTTCCACAAATAAAACCAGTCACCATAAAGGTCAACCTGGTAAGAAACACAGTCCTAATCCTAGTCACCATGTAAACAATAGTAATAGTAAAGTGTCTAATACAACAGACACACCAGTGCGTAAGTGTTTTATATGTGATAAAGTAGGGCACATAGCTAGGCATTGTAGAAATCGTTCAAAGATTCTCAAGGCAGCTGGTTTAGAGGTGAATGACGAGACTGAACAGAAGGAAGAAACAAGAGACCATGGTCAGGATAATCGTAAGCATATACAGGTAAACAAAAAGGTGGTTCAAATGTTAAACCTGTATGTTCTGCATGTACGTGTGAAGATTGTCTCAACAAAGACATAGGTGGTAACTGTATGATACTAGATAAGGATTTTCAAGGTGATAATTCTGAGGAAGGTTTTCTTACTTTGCCATGTGGTCACAAATTGCCTATCATGAGTGCTGCTTGTAGTTCACGTAGTGTTCACAGAATGCCAGTTTCCAAAGGTCTTGTGGATGGTCATCTTGTTAATGTCTTACGGGATAGTGGATGCAGTAGTGTTGTTGTACGGAGAAATCTAGTGTCATCTAGTCAGTTTACGGGTGAATTGAAGACTTGTGTCCTCATAGATGGAACAGTGAGGAGGGTACCCATCGCAGTCATCAATGTAGACACACCGTATTTTGTAGGCGAGGTCACTGCACTATGCATGAATAATCCTGTATACGACTTGATTATTGGGAATATAGAAGAGGTTCGAGATCCTTCTAACCCCAATTTAAATTGGAGGGATAATCGTGGTGTCCAACATCCAGATGTAATTGGAGCTGTAGAGACGAGACATCAGAAGTTAGCTAAAGAGAAGGAGCTGAAAGAACTTAGAGTACCAAAGGCAATGAAGGAAATTGTTACCGCGGATATTCTTCGCAAGGCGCAAGAAGGTGACAGTACTCTGGACAAGTTCAGAGAGTTGGCCCTTTCTGGTGAAAGTAAAGTAACTAGAAATGGTGGTTGTTCTAAGTTCTATTTGCAGAAAGGTATTCTGTTCCGAGAATTTCAGTCCCCACGTGTTAACTTTGGTGAGAAACTTACGCAGGTTGTAGTCCCTGTGCAGTTCCGTACACAAGTGATGAAGTTGGCACATGAGTCTATCTTGGGAGGTCACCAAGGCATCCAGAAAACAACAGATAAAGTAACCAGTAACTTCTTCTGGCCAGGTGTATCAGCTGATATTACGCGGTACTGCAGATCGTGTGATATTTGCCAACGTACACTACCGAGAGGACGAGTAAGCAAAGTACCACTTGGAAGCATGCCTGTTATTAAACTCCATTTCAGCGTGTAGCTATTGACTTGGTTGGTCCTATCCATCCCTGTACAGAGAGTGGGAAGAGATATATACTTACCATTGTAGACTATGCCACGCGCTATCCAGAGGCTGTTCCTCTACGCAACATTGATACCAAATCCGTAGCAGAAGCTCTTTTAGATGTTTATTCCAGAGTAGGATTCCCACGGGAAGTATTATCGGACAACGGTTCGCAGTTCACATCAGACGTCATGAGGGAAGTAAGCAGACTTCTTTCCATCAAGCAACTAACTACAACCCCATATCATCCTGCATGTAATGGTCTAGTAGAACGTTTCAATGGAACCATGAAATTAATGCTGAAGAAACTGTGTGAAGAGCGTCCTCAAGATTGGGATAGATATGTTAATGCGCTGCTCTTTGCGTATCGAGAAACACCACAAGCTAGCACTGGCTTTTCTCCATTTGAGCTACTTTATGGAAGATCAGTACGGGGTCCACTTGCTATATTAAAGGAGCTTTGGACAGATGAAGTGGAAGAGACTGAGACGAAGACAACTTATCAGTATGTGTTGGATCTTCAAGAAAGACTTCAAAAGACGTGTGAGTTGGCGAGAGCAGAACTACAGAAGGCACAGAAGAGATACAAAGCTCATTACAACAAAGGTGCAAAGTCAAGAAAGTTTAAAGTTGGTGATGAGGTGCTTCTGTTACTGCCAACCGACAAGAACAAATTATTGATGCATTGGAAGGGTCCATTTACAGTGATAGAGAAGAAGAGCGACTTGGATTACAAGATAAATCTTGGAAACAAAGCAAAAACCTTCCATGCAAATATGCTAAAGAAATACTACAGAAGAGGTCAAGACGAACCATCAGCAGATGTAACGGCTGGTCTCTTCGAGTTAGCATGTGCATCGGTTATTGAGAATGATGAAGACTTAGACGACGTGACTACTGGATGTGAAAGGTCTATGACTAATGACAACTTGCTGCAACTTCCAGTTTTTAAACAGACTGAGACAGCATCAGATGTCCATGTGTGTGGTGATTTGTCAAACGACCAACAACGCCAGGTGAAACAACTGTTAACTGAATATGACAGTCAACTCTTTTGATGTTCTGGCTGACGATGTAAGCTCACTAGTTGAACCAGAGGATTTCATCCCCGAGGCTACATCTACACCAACCAAAGAATCACAAGAAGCGCAGCGTAAAAAGACCAAAAGTAACAAAAAGAATAACTCCAACAAACTCAAGACAATGATAATAAACTGTGATGGACTAAAGGGGGAAAAGGGAAGACTTGCTTTTCAAGCTACGGTCTCACATCACTGGCCGGACATCATCATAGGATGCGAGTCCAAATTAGGATCAACAATTCCAACCTACTCTATCTTCCCAGAAGGGTACAACATTATCCGGAAGGACAGAAACTTACACGGCGGTGGTGTTTTTATTGCCATAAAGGGCAACTTGATTTCAGTAGACAAACCGGAATTTGACACTCCATGTGAAGCCATCTGGACATGCCTACAATTTGCTAGGGCAGGAAAAGTATACATTGGAAGTTTCTACAGACCCCCAAGCGCAGGAATGGAGCCGATAAATCATCTCCATGATGGAATCACCAAAATAATTCAAGAAATCAAAAATGGCAAATCAAGCATTCTCGTGTGTGGAGATTTCAACTTTCCGGATATCAACTGGGATACAAACCAGACCAAAGTTGGAAGCAAACGGAAAAAGCTCCATGATGATTTCTTGGACTTTCTTGGAGAGACTGGACTTACACAGGAGAACACACTTATCACTAGACCTAGGTCTCAAAATATTCTAGACCTCATCTGCACTTCAAACCCAAACATAATAAATAACATAAGGACGCAGACAGGAGTGAGTGATCATGACATCGTGTTGTTCGACTTGAATGTAAAAGCTAAAAAGCAATACAAGCCGCCACACAAAGTCTACAATTACAAAAAGGCTGACAATGACAACATCAAGTCCATGCTAAACAAAAGCAACATGGAATTCTTCCAGACCAAGCCTGAAAGCCGAACAGTAAATGAAAACTGGAACCTGTTCAAGAAATGCACACAGGAGGCTATGGATAAATTCATCCCACATCGTATGTCTAAAGGCAAACAGAGCCATCCCTGGATAGACAGAGTGTTAATTAGACAGATGAGAAAGAGAGACAAGTTGTATGCCTTAGCCAGGAAAACCAAATCTCGTAAAGTAGAGACCAACTACAAGAAGCAACGAAATCATGTGACCAAGCTGATCAGAGAGTCCTACCACACTTACATGGAAGAAATCCTTGGACCGAGTCTTGACACAAACCCCAAAAGTTTCTGGTCTTTCATCAGATCCCAAAGACGGGAGGCTTCGGGTATTCCTACACTTACAACTGAAGGACGATATCATGCCACTGACAAAACCAAAGCTGAAGCTCTGAACAACCAGTTCGCCTCTGTCTTCACTACAGAAAATCTCGTAAGTCCACCATCCAAGGAAGGACCATCATATGGCAGCATAGGTGACCTAGAGATAGGCCTAGATGGCGTCAGAAAGCAGCTTCAACAACTAAATGTCAACAAAGCAGGAGGCCCAGATGCCATACCAGCCAGGATGCTACATGACTACGCTGAAGAGCTTGCTCCCATACTACACTTTATCTTTCACCAGTCATACTCAACAGGCATACTTCCAGATGACTGGAGAAAAGCAACAGTCACAGCCATATATAAGAAGGGCTCAAAATCATCACCAGAAAATTATAGACCTGTCAGCTTGACCTGTATCTCATGTAAGATCATGGAGCACATCATACTCTCTCATGTCTCTAAACATCTTAGTGCAAACAACATCATCATAGATAACCAGCACGGCTTCAGAGAGAAGAGATCATGTGAGACTCAACTGATCGAGGCTATTCATGACTGGACGGGTGTTCTAAACAAGAGCGGACAGACTGATGTATTACTGTTGGATTTCAGTAAAGCGTTTGATAAAGTGCCTCATCAAAGACTGGCGACCAAACTGCACCATTATGGTATTCAGGGGAAAACTCTACATTGGATACAGGGCTTCTTGAAAAATAGGGAGCAGACAGTCGCGGTGAACGGAACGCATTTAACTTCCAAATCTGTGAAATCCGGCGTTCCCCAAGGATCTGTGTTGGGACCAACCCTCTTCCTAATCTACATTAATGACATCGTAGAAGGCGTTGATTCCACAATGAGACTTTTTGCCGATGACAGCATCCTCTATCGTCCAATCAACTCAGAAGCAGACCAAGACCAACTTCAGAAAGACCTGAACACTGTATTTGCCTGGGCAGACAAATGGCAGATGAGCTTCAACGCCTCCAAATGCCAGCTCCTGACCATCACCTGTAAAACAAAACCTCGGACCCATACATATACAGTTGCTGACCAAACGATAGAGAAGACCAACCATCATAAATACTTAGGCGTCACCATATCACACAACCTCAAGTGGACTGATCATATCTCCAAAGTAAGAGCTAAAGCATCCAGCACCCTGGGCATTATCAGAAGAAACTTGGGTCCTTGTGCCAAAGGAGTGAAACTAAAAGCATACCAAGCACTTGTACGTCCACAACTGGAATATGCAGCAGCAGCATGGAATCCACACACACAAAGCAACATCAAGTCCCTTGAGGCCATCCAGCGCCAAGCTGTGAGATTCATCTGTGGAGAATATGGAAGACGCACAAGCATAACGCCATTACGTGAACAACTTCAACTTGACGAGCTTACACACCAGGAGACTTATGACCCAATGCACAATGTTCTACAAAATCAAAAACAACCTTGTAAACATGGAATTCCCATCATGTGTAAATCAGCATCAAACAAACAGCAGAACTGGCCATCAACTTAGGTACAATCCCATCCAAGCGTCCCGGAACACTTTTAAATTTTCATTTTTCGTTAGAACAATTCCAATCTGGAACCGTCTGCCAGTCCAAGCCGTAACAGCAACAACCGTTGCCAGCTTCCAGACTGCAGCTCTACCAGCAGTAAGAGTTCTACAGCCCACTGCAACCCATCAACACCTGTAGCTGGTCTTGCTACTTTTTACTTGCACATCTACATCTTTGTTTATTGCACCCTGCACATCGGCTTGACATGAATGATGTTTACAACTATCCTTGGACAAGCAGTGCTTACTAGGATTCCAACATTCAAGATTCAAGATGTTCCAGGAAGATCAAAATTGGGTTTTCACGACATCAAGTTAACAGACAACAAACCTGTCCGTAGTCGACCTTATCCAGTACCACATGCTTTACGCGAGACAATCAAAAAGGAAGTGAAGACGATGTTAGAGATGGGAGTTATTGAAGAATCTGATAGTCCGTATGCATCGCCATTGTGCATTGTCGTTAAACCTGACGGAACAAACCGGGTGTGTGCCGACATGAGGAAACTTAATCAAATTACAGTTTTCGATGCAGAACCAACACCAGTTCAGGATGAGATATTTTCAAAACTAGCCAATGACAAGTTCTTTACAAAAATCGACTTGAGTAAAGGCTATTGGCAGGTGCCATTAAGCGAAGAGGCAAAACCACTGACTGCTTTTATCACGCACGACGGTCTATACCAGTTTAAAGTGATGGCCTTTGGTTTGGTAAACTCTTCAGCTTCATTCAGTCGAATTATGAGAAAATTATTGAGAGGAATCCAGTGTGTGGACAACTATATAGACGATATTCTTATCCATACACCAACTTGGGAAGAGCATGTTGAGAAACTGGCAGAAGTGTTTGAGAGATTGAGAAACGCTAACATGACAGCAAGACCAACAAAGTGTTATGTAGGATACGACAGAGTGGAGTTTTTAGGGCACGTCGTAGGTCATGGTCAGCTGCAGCCTAATCCAAGCAAGCTTGAAGCAATCAAAGATGCTGCTAGGCCACAGACTAAGACACAAGTACGTTCTCTACTTGGGTTACTCAACTACTACAGGTCCTTCATACCAAACTTTGCTGCCATAGCATCTCCTCTTACTGACAGAACCAAGAAAGGAGAACCAAACAGGAATAATTGGGATGACAGCCAAGAATTAGCATTCAAGACACTGAAAGCAAAATTGACTCAGTCACCCATCCTCCATCTACCTGATATCAAGCGACAATTCATCCTCAGAACAGATGCATCTGAAGTTGGAATTGGTGCAGTTTTACTTCAGGAATTTGACGGAGAGAAATTTCCTATTGCTTACGCCAGCAAGAAGCTCAACAAAGCACAACGAAACTACTCGGTGATGGAGAAAGAAAGTCTAGCAGTAGTTTGGGGTACGCAGAAGTTTGAACCTTATCTTTACGGGCGTGAATTCATTTTGGAGACCGATCATCAGCCGTTATTGTGCATGCAACGTTCCAAGGTAGCCAATGGCCGTATCATGAGATGGGCGCTGGCATTACAGCCCTATAGATACAGGATGGTAGCCATAAAAGGCAAAGACAACGTTGGGGCAGATTATCTAAGTAGGTCAACTGAGTAGAATTATAGTTAGTGTAAGTATACATATCTTTCTACTACTTTTAAGTGCACATAGTCTCAGGATGAGAGGTGAAAAGGTAAGATTGTGTATAGGAAAACTAGATAGTACATATCCATGAGTCAAACTTTAAGTTAAGTGAAAAATGTTTGCAACATTTTCCTTAAAGGGGGGAGTTAAATGTCGCATATAAAAGGTTAAACATGTGTAGTGTCCTATACTGATCTATTTTAAGGACTTCAAGGGTAGATCTTATAACCAACCATGCACGCTAAACAGTCAACATTATTGTGATGTGTTAACTCTACCAATTTGTTTTTAAGTAACTCTAGTTTATCCAATCATAGCTTATTTATATTTGAGTTTCAGCCAATCGCAATATGGCTATGATATCATTTTTTATTCTTATGACATGATATTTGGGGCAGTCATCTTCTCACCATCAAGGGGTTAAGACCTATAAGGTTTTGGTAGTTCCTCACTCTGTGACTACACTGCTGGAAATTAATAATGCAGATTAATTCATGGTGAAACAATGTTACAGATGAGAGAATGCAATTAAATAAATCTATGGTGATTTAGTCTGGAGTTTGTGTTTATATGCCACTGCCAGAGAGATTAATGTAAAGTTTATTTACAAAGGATTCATGTCCGTAAATAAAAGATAATGGTTTATCTAACATCTCTGCTTCATGTGTAAGTAAATTCTTATTGTATAATATTTTGTACTCAATGAAGCAGAGATTTTGTATTCAATGTGATAACAATTTTGATATGAAACAAAACTTGATTTGTGTTTTCAATTATGTTGTTTTTGTACATTGGAAGAAACAAAGATTTGTTTATTTAATGCAATATCAATTTTGATAAGAAACAAAATATGATTTGTGTTTTCAATTATGTACGTTGTTTTTAATTGTGTAATGCATTTTAATGATACACAACCAGAGTTGCATCAACCAGTGTTTATTTGTAACTACTGTATGTAATGCATAATGATACTCAAAATTCATTAACCAATGTTGGTTTATAACTGTGTAATGCATTTTTATGATACACAACATGAAAGGTTGGTTCCTCAACATTGTTTATTTATAACTGTGTAATGCATTTTGATGATACACAACATGTAAGGTTCCTCAACATTGTTTATTTATAATCATTGTGTAATGCATTTTATATGATACACAATTCAACCAGTGATAGTTAATTTACTAGGATCTTAAGTTATCTAGTCTTGTGTGTTTCATAACTTATTATCATTAATTGTGTTCGTTCCATATAATTGAGTAATGTTTTAAAATGAGTTATTTGATAATTATATGCTACATGTACATAACTCTCACATATAATTAGGACTGGTATTCATAAAATTCACTGTATGTTTTCTATACAGCCGTAAATAATTGTCACGTGCAAGATGGAATAGGCACAGTGTGGCATGTTAACTAAGCTGTTATGATGAATTCGTATTTAAGAAGATAAAAAAGACAGTAAATAGATTTCACAATTTATTCATCATGATTATTTCTTTAACCAATAATGACAATAACAGTATATATATACAATAACGATACACAATGTTTCATATGACCAGATCATACATACAGTTATACAATAATATTATCCCAATGAATTGTACACCCAGAGCTCTTGCGCACGCGTTCGTATACTTCGTTGTGCTGCATACATGTAAACACTCACGGTACCGTCGTCATCAAGTTCGCGAAAGTTCGATCTATTTGTAATGTTGTTCCTCCTTGTTGTGGGACCTCCTAGTGTTGTTATTTCTGTGGGACGGTTATCGCCGATAGTTGCTCCAACAGTTAGTTGTTACAGTTCTAGTTGTTACAGTACTAGTTGTTACAGTTCTAGTTGTTTTACAGTACTAGATGTTAGATAAACCATTATCTTTTATTTACGGACATGAATCCTTTGTAAATAAACTTTACATTAATCTCTCTGGCAGTGGCATATAAACACAAACTCCAGACTAAATCACCATAGATTTATTTAGTTGCATTCTCTCATCTGTAACATTGTTTCACCATGAATTAATCTGCATTATTAATTTCCAGCAGTGTAGTCACAGAGTGAGGAACTACCAAAACCTTATAGGTCTTAACCCCTTGATGGTCAGAAGATGACTGCCCCAAATATCATGTCATAAGAATAAAAAATGATATCATAGCCATATTGCGATTGGCTGAAACTCAAATATAAATAAGCTATGATTGGATAAACTAGAGTTACTTAAAAACAAATTGGTAGAGTTAACACATCACAATAATGTTGACTGTTTAGCGTGCATGGTTGGTTATAAGATCTACCCTTGAAGTCCTTAAAATAGATCAGTATAGGACACTACACATGTTTAACCTTTTATATGCGACAACTACTAAGAGTATGAATTTGAGATATTGCACTCGAAGATATGTGTCAAAAACCAAAACTGTCCATTTTCATTTTAACATCATCTAATCATGGTTCCTCTACACACACAGCATCGATGTAGCACTAGGCAGGTTATTGATAGCTACAACTATAAACCAGTTGATATAGTAAAGATTGAGGATACTTCAACATTGATCAATGCAGCCCATACTAACCCCTGTCACAGGGTGGGGTGGGGGTGTGTGTGTTCAAAACCAAGTAAGAAAAGGAAAATTGCACTTTGCCTCATTCTTTTTGGTGTAGCGGTCTTAATTGTTAACTAACTTATCATATATAATATCTTAAATTGAAAAGAAGAAATTATTCCTTGATTTTATAATGTACACTAATTTGATATTGCTAAGGTAACTAAAGTGCTCAACAAAAGAAAGTCATACACTTTGTTTAGGTCCTTAAGAGTAAACATCCAATTAGTATTTTTTGACCAAACAGACTAGCTAGACCCGGGGGGGGGGGGGGGGGGGGGGGTACTCAGGTATGTAAGGCATATGGGGACGTGCCGCTCTAGTGGGTCGTTTTTTCATGAGACATCCTTAGCCATGGGTAGGCTTTTAACTGAAATATCCTTAGACATGGGTCCTAATTTGTGTCTATTTTCGCAAAAATTTGCCAAAATTAGATCTATTTTCGCGAAAATTTGCCAAAATTAGGTCTATTTTCCTGATAATTTGCGAAAATTTGGTCTAAAATGAAGCAAAACCCCTGAAAATGGGTACCGGTATGGGTTTTGAATCTCCAGCGGCACACCCCCGACCAAACCAAATCCGAGTACCCCCCCACTGGGAGCTAGACATTTGGATGAATCTTTCCAGCACAATTTGATACCAAAGTTGCCACCTAACAACAAAGATAAACCATGATTAGCACCATTTAAAGAAAATTAGTCACTTTTCAAAAGTCACATTTTCAACGCGAGAAAATGCTGTGCGTGGCACTTGAATGCCCGGGAATAAAAGGGATATTGATTACACAGTGCAACTGCGTTGGGTCGTGGTGCCTGAACAAGCGGGCTCTGATTTGATTATGAACAGGTAACATGTGGTCTTTTCTTCCCGCGTAGTGTATTGAAAATGTGACTATTGAAAAGTGACTAATTTTCTTTAAATGGTGCTAATCATGGTTTATCTTTGTTGTTACATGTAGGTGGCAACTTTGGTATCAGATTGTGCTGGAAAGATTCATCCAAATGTCTATTTAGTCTGTTTGTTCAAAAAATAATCGGAAGTTACTCTAAAAGGACCTAAACAAAGTGTATGATTTTCTTTTGTTGAGCACTTTATGAACGTATTTATTACCCGTATCTACCTGTATTATAACTGGTAGGCCTGGGAAGGGGGGGGGGGGGGGCACTCATGTGTAAAAGTTGTAATCATCCGTTTGAATCCACTCTCAAAAACCACCCTTAACGTGGATTCTCAAGAAACGAAAAAGTGACCCTTAAACAAGGATTATAGCTGGACGAATCATTCTCAGAGTAAAGGATATAGGTCTTCAAAACTGAATTTAGACTGAAATTAACATATTAAGTAATAGTATGATTCAGTTTTGTTACTATATACACTCGTCAAAAGAAGTTCCTGGACACTTAAATTAAATTAATATTTAATAGAATATATATAATTATATATATAATTATATATATATAATTGTATATCAAAATAAGCAGAAAGTAATCCTCTAACAGCTTAACATGGAATTTAGACATGATCACTCATGCAGGGCAGATCCCATTCACTTGACAATGGCAAGAAGATTGCACAAAATTGGATAATCCCTCCATTCAAATGATTGTAAATGCTCAATTCTTGCAATTTTCTTTACGCACCTTACCATTGCTTAATGAATGTGCTCAGCCATGCATGAATGAGTACATCTTAATTTCATACAAACATGATAGAGAATTATTGTCTGCTTATTTTGACATGCAATTGTTTAATTTATATTAAATATTTATGTGGAATATTTGAACTTCAATGAGTGTCCAGGAACTTCTTTTGACGAGTGTATGATGCAGTCTTAAAGGTAACCATTTTGGGTTATTTTTACAATGACACGCGACTATCGGCTCAAGCAACCCTTAGTGCGGATTTAGGTTGAAAGACACCTTTAATCTCTGAAATTGGTGATTTTTATACCCTTAGCACAGGTCTGTGCGGGCCCGCTTTGTGGTCGAAAAAGCAACCTTAATCTGTGTTTTTGTTCATGCGGCTGATTACAACATTAATCTGATTGCCCCTCCCCCCTGGCTGGTAATTATTTTGAGCACTATATTCAATTCATGTCACGATCATAGAATTGATGACCACTTCTATACTTATTTCCCTTACAAAATCAATGGTCCTTTCTTTGTCATCAGCCAATAATAATTACCCCCCCCCTCCATTTTGCGCTCTATATACATCAATAATATATTTACATCAATTTTCTTGTTCAATTGGGGCCAAATGACCCAACATGATGATACAAATTTAACACGACAGAACATGTAAATATAATTTCAAAACTATATTATGAATTATGAAAATCAAATATCTTGTAATCATTATTATCTATCTGTATGACTTTTTAAGGCACCTGTAAGTCAATTTTGAATTTCCTGTTACCCCGCCTGTGTCAAAATTGTAGCGAGGTTCAGCAATTTCAGGAAAAAAATGGAAAATATCAAATAATGAATGATTTCGCTATTTTGGCATTCATAACGCGGTTGAAAAAATCAAACGCGGGCGGGTTACGGGAAACATGGAATCAACTTTCTTTAGCCTAAGGTGATGAAAAACAACCCTATTCTATGGGCAAATGGACCTCTTAAAAGATAGGGCAGATTGAGGCCACCCCCCCCCCCCCCCCCCCCCCCCCCCCCCTAAAAAAGTTGTTAAATTTTCAACAATTTTCAGACATTTTTCAAAAAATTCAATTATTTCAAATAAATTGGGTCAGTCTGGCCCTAGAATAGTTGTTTTTTGTCACCTAAGGGTAATTATTATTCCAAAGATTGGATAAGAGATTAAGGACAAACAATCCTTGAATTTAAAATAATAACCTTTGCACTCAACTTGGGAATAACAAACCTTTAAGATAAAAAAATATAATGAGTATTGATATAAAGAAAATGATTGCGAATTGTTAGCTAATTAATAGGCGGCTATATCTTGCCTCACGTCCCGTACGAAATAGCTACAACATATTCTAATTGGTTTGAGCATGGGCACTTGAGTTACGGGACGTCTAGCCAGACATTGCCCAATAGGTCATGAAAAAATAAAACCCTATAACGCCAACAAAATGTATAACTTTGTCTCAGCAGCCCGCATGCATTTCATTTATTTTAAAATTAATTTTAAACTAGTTAGTTTCGGTGATACTCGGCAACCTTGTGACTGAGAATACACATTCAACTAACTTTGTGAGGTTAAGAGATAACGAGAACACAAGCATACAATGTGCATTGATCATGTATGATTACTTTTGTTAAATATAGGCAAAAGCAAAACTATTCAATTGACAATATTTTTATTTTTATTAAAAAAATAATTTAAAAATCGCATAGGACATAGCCAAAGGTTGCTGAGACAAGTATTTTAAAAACAATTGGCCTAACAAACAGTAATAGTACACTAAAACTACCAGAACACCATTTTTGAAATTTATTTATTTAAAAATCTAAAAGAATGTCACCACTATTGATCTTTGATGAACTGTTTTACCAAAAAAAGGTATTTGAAAAGTAGTTTATTGTCAAGGCCTGATGGTTCATTCATCCCAGTATGATTATACAAATGTTTTCAATTTCAAATAATTATTTTAGGACTTGAATGAGGCAGCAACCGGGAGATTAAGTTCCTGGTGCCTTGCATAAGTTTTTGAGGTCCGGAGGTAAATTTTGTCTAAAAGAAGTCAAAGAAGTATAAAAGAAAACCCTTTTCTGTTCAATGTTTGCTTCATTTTAGGCTTGTCTATAATACTAAATTAGCAAAAATTCAAAGTAATTTAATAGACCTTCTGGAATATAAGTTATAACTCGGAGTGTCATGCTTTCGCAATCATGCGAGTACTCATAGGCCCAACAAAAAGGTAATGTTGTCCTCCACAGCTTTCAGAGAGGAGGGACGGGCGGACTTTTTTTAACATTTTAATTAAAACAATTTCTTATACCAGCGGAAGCTCAAAGTTCAGCGAACAAGAAGTTGTAATCACTCTAACAGTCGTACATATATGTTATAAACTCTTAATTTAATATTCAATGCCATTTTAAACTGTAAAAAGAAATCTGAAAGAAAGAAAAAAATCTGGAAAAAAAACCTGGAAAAAATCTGACAACAAATCTGGATAAAAAAAGGAAAACAAAATTGGAGCGGCCCTAAATCTGACGAGCGGGCAGTCGAGGACAACATTTCAATTATTTTTTTTGCCTTATTCAAAGATAGTCTACCTGGCATTGGCATAATGTCGATACACGATATGTGTATACTAAATTAGCCATAGTTTAGTCCCAAAATTAAATCCCCTACCCTTTTATTTTATTTACCTTTTTTTTGTCTTCACAATATATTATATACAGAATACAAGAAGCTAATCTATGTCACACAATACATATTACGAGGGACATTCAATAAGTTCTACCTCCTACATGTACCTCGTATACTGCAAAGCAACCAACTTTTGATAGCATTTTAATTTCGCTAGGACCTCTATTCGCCAAAATTAAAATGCCGTTAATTAAGATTTCATATACATACAGGGTGACCCAAAAAAATGTTAACACTCCGGGCACATAAGATATCTTAAACGGACAGGAACACACGGGTCTAATCTTGATGTATTATGAAAGCTGAGTAAATAAGCTTTCATTTGCATTTTATTGCGTTCCAATTGGTTATTTAGAACAGGAGATACGCTTCAGCAAACATGAGGAAGCAAAATCGGCTTGGTCCAATTTGCATTAATTACAACTATGATTACGAACTTGTAAGAATGCCAAAAACAAGAACATTATGACAGCTCGAGACTTCAGTTGACTATTTGAAAGCTCTTGTTTTACCTGAAGGATTCATTACGTGCAGTTGATTTATGGTTAATTTCAGTGCAATACTAGTTTTATTTCAGTGCAATATTAGTTAATTTATTTAATTGGATGGACCATTTCAACAAAGAACATTAAATGTTTCAATTTCAATTTTAAAGACTGCTTTACTGACAGCTACCCATTGCACATGGAAAAAGAGTATAGAACTTGAACTCATGACAAAATACCTATATAATTCTTGTGGAATATATTTATTTACGTCTTTTAAGCTTGAAAAGAATCGAAAGAATGCGTTGAAAAGAACAAAGAAGAGATTAACTGATGTGTGTGTGTGACTTAATCATGTTGCTTCTTGCTTCGTGCCTTTTAAAAGCTTTACTTTCATACTGAGAGGATAGGACCAAGCTGATTTTGCATCCTCATGTTTGATGAAGCATATCTCCCGTTCTAAATAACCAATTGGAACGCATTAAAATGCAAATGAAAGCGTATTTACTCAGCTTTCATAATACATCAAGATTAGACTCGTGTGTTCCTGTCCTTTTAAGATATCTTATGTGCCCGGAGTGTTAACATTTTTTTGGGTCACCCTGTAGTTTAATATAGCAAGATGATGAAAATTAATTAAATTAAAATGCCGTTAAAAGGTGGTCTTTTGCAAATTCGTAAATTTGAAGGGCCGCATTCTCGTACTTAAGCGAAGTTCCGCGCTTTTCAAATGCTGCGACAGCTGTTCGATCATTGTGTCGCGCGCTGAAACTTCCCGCGCATAATACTAGACGTCGCTTAATATCCGCGACGTAGACGCGAAAAACAAAAGAGCGCAAAACAATGTCTGAAAATGTAAACAAAGGCCAATCTTACGAGCATTTAAATTTCAGTTTTCTTCCAATTTCTTCAGATTGTGACAATATAAATTGAATTTAATATTTTATTTTGATTGTTTATAATAGTGTACTCACTTTTTAGGTCACACGCCTGTGTATTCCGTGAACTTTTAGCTTTAAATGGTGGAAAATGTCAATATTTTACTAAATCTATGTTTTCTAGAAGTTCAAATTTGAAGGAATTTTACGAATTTTCAGACAACATAACTAAAAATATATCAAACTATCAGGTAAGCTTTTACTGCCATTGTGTAGAGGACTTTCAGCGCTAGGAGGCAATTTTTTTATTTTTTTCGATTATGGATTTTAAACACGAGATATGCATCCATTTCTAGCGAAATGTATGCAAAAAAACACGACTTTTACACTTTTCCGATGTTTTTAGCAATATTTCCATAACTAAGCCTTATTTTGGAAAAAGAAAAAATTGCTTCCTAGACAAAATTGTCTCGTTTACAAAAATGTATATTAGAACAAATTACCATTTTTTATTTTATAGTTATGCTGTCTGAAAAATTTGGTGTTTTTGGTTCATTTCTCAAAATTTAGTTTATTTGGTATCACATTGATATCACCATCGGATTCCTTATCAAATTTCCTTTCTATAAATGTATACTTTTATGTACTTTTATTCAATATTCTCAAACTTAGAAGCAAAAGTTGATCACCAAAATAATAGGGTTGACACTTCCCCTAAGTGAGTTAGACACGTATTTAAGTTAAACACATTTTTTAAAATTACATCTAGTTAAAAGATGTGTCTAAAGTCAAAGTCAGACGCCAAGCCAATCTAATTTTGCTGCTAATTATTGCGAAGTATACAAAATTAAAATGCTGTGGAGGGGGGGGGGGGGGGGGGGGGGGGGGTGTACTCAGATATTTTTTTGGTAGATCTGTGCCATCAGCAAAATGAAAATGGACCCAAACATGATGAAAATGGACCCATTAAGTACCAAAATCCGATAATATATATACATATTTGACAGATGTTGCTAATATTTCTGTGAAAAAAGGTAAATTTAAGGATTTTAGACACATAAATTAACCAAAGATAGCTATGAAAAGGGGCTATTCATTTACCAGAGGGGTGAAAATGGGACCCTATTTGGCGGCACATCCCTGTGACCTCATATCCACTAACTACCCTAACCATAACCCCCTGGATTAAATGAAACGTATTGCAGGGTTTAACAGTTGACACATACACATTGTTTGAAAAACATTTGAGCTCGATCGTTAATTCGTTATAGACCTAAATACAGAATGTACTTACAAAAATAAAACAATTCCTTAATTTTCTAAAGGTTTCTTATTCTAAAACATGTCAGGAATGAAAACTTAATGTTAGGTCTTACAACTGTGATAAAACTGTGTTTCAATATTGTAGTCCCGTCCCTGCTGGCATGACCATAAAGGTCATGTTAGCGCGCCCTCATTGAAAGTATGGCATAATTGGAGATTAAAATGATTTATAATGAGTGATTTATCGTCGTAATTGTGTCGAATAATCTTACGTAATCTGCGGCAATCATGCAACCAATCTTCTCGATCATGGAATCAACATTAATTTAAAGTCTTCTAGATCAACATGGAACCATCTATAATCATCGTTAAATCAAAATAAGTATTTATAATTATGTTTTTAATAATCATCAGTAATCATCAGTAATTAGTCAAGATGAACGGTGCGTCTTTCATCGGCGCACCCGAATCCACCGGTCTGTGAACGATCAGAGTGAAACTGAATTATTACACAACAACAAAATGTTTAATTTCTTTTGAGTGAATGTACACTTTCTGACATTGCAATATTTGTGGAATGGTGGGATAGAAACAGGAAACTAACAATAAACTCTTATAAATCCCTTATTTATTTTACCTTTTGTCTTCATGAAATGCAAAGCTAATTCCATATAGTTCAGGATTCAGGAAGATTGAAAGGGATATAACCACCTTAGATCATTTTGTAAATCTTGACACTTTTATCATTAGCAATAGCTAGATTTCCATCTGATAAGAATCCCATACCTTGAGGACAGTACAGTTGGTGTGCTAAGCATGCTACTAACCTGCCTGTGGTGCAGCAGTACTGCTCTATTACACCGGTGTTGGTACGCATCATCCCAGGCTCACTATGTGGCTCACTCCTCACAGTCAATAGACATTCAGTTTGCTCATCATAGCAGATTCCTACCACCCATGGGATATCAATACTGAGTGTTTCCTCTCCAGACTGCATATCCATCACGCTCACCTTACCACTCTTATGTTCACTTATTGCGATATGTGTGTCATGGATGAGAGTCATATGATATGGTTTTATACCAGTCTTTATTGTCCGTATGATAGCACCTGTAGGTTCATGTTCTGTAATGACACATCTGGATACATCCCCAGCCAGGATCCTACCATCAGCCTTGGTTACCACACTCCATACATAAGTCCCAGTGGTATTGTCATTTGTTGTTTTGATTGTCTTTTGGTATGCTCCTTCTGCAGAATACACTTCAATACCTGTGCCTCTTGCCACTAGGAACTTGCCATCAACACATGCAGATACACCATGGGGTTTATTTGTATTGGAGGATGGGAGTGACAAACTCAGATGTTTAGAATACTGTCCATCTTGCTTGCGATATACTAGTACTAGCTTCTTAGCACAGTCACTAAAAGCAAGTAATCCATTTGGTGATCCTATAAGTTCATAGACATGGTCAAATCCATCAATCTTTTGTACTAGTTCAGGCTCCCTCGGACCAGGTCTCTCAACTTTACCTAGTTTCACATCTGTATTGGCTAGTGGTACAAATCTTGCAGATAGTTGTACCAGGCTGATATCAGGCATCACATCCCTTACGGCAAGGTTCTCTATTCTCTCTATAAGGGAGACATGCTGCGTGATGTAAGCATAGTCAGATGATTCAGCAGTCTGATTGGCCACTTCATTGACGGCTGAGACTTTCTTGGCACGCTTGTCATGTCGTGCCACATCTTCGCGCAATCTAGTTAGGTCCGATTCACACACCTCTCGTAGCGAAGCTTTCAGCATGTCTCTTTCTTTGCGTGCAGCAGCGATGATGTCCTCAGCAGCCTGGTCTATACGTTGGTTTTCAGACTTTAGATTTTTCTGTTTGATTTGGATGATCTTCAGGATTTTCTTCGCCCGTTGCTCACTTTCATTCACTTCCCTGGTAGTAACGGTTCTCACTGAATCCAACGTCTGCCTATAACCCTTACAAGTGACTTTTACATCTTTAACTTCATGTGTGGGTCCTTGGTGAAATGCTAGTATACAGCTTTGACATGCCAATTTATTACAAGGTACACAGAAGAGATGGGTTTTCTCGCCTTCATGATGAGCACACTTTGGTACAGTATGCCGAGGTCCCTTGGCGTAATTAGGGTGTTGCTCAGCGAGGTTCTTAAGGCGACGATTGGTTGTCAAGGCCGCTACTCCTCGAGCTGGAACCGGAGTTGTCTCGGGACAGCTTGAGGGACACTTAATTGGCTGACCGGGATTCAAAGTCACCATGGATTGTAAACACACTTGACAACATGTATGCGAACATTTCAACACTTTAGGAATGCGAGGATCAGCAAAGAATTCCAGGCATATAGGGCATGTAACTTCCTGTTCGACAGCTTCAACAAAATCTGGTGTTGCCATGATGTTCAGATGCTTTAGCGATTTTTGATGAGAGATTTGAACTACTTTTTGTGTTTGTGAGCCCCAAGTTCGAGAAATCTTGCAATTGGCGTTTAAACGTCGCCTAGACAGTGAATTTGATATTTGTTTTTGTAGCAGTAAGAGAGTTCTATTATTAACTGCTCACGAGACAAATGGCTATATATATTTCAAGTTACATTTACTTCTAGCACTATATATGATAAATATAGTTAATATCTAATTGATAAATTTAGCGATATATACTGCACCAATTATACAAGTGTTGCAATTTCGACATATAAATGTACAATTATGTCAACAATCACTGATAAGAAACGCACACACGCGGGTGCGAGGTCTGATATTTTGGCAAAATTGTAATTTTATGTGGTTACCACACATTTTGATTTTATCATGACAGATTGAGATAAGAAAATGGTTTGAAATTCTACTCCAATTAATTATTTTGCACATTTTAATTTGAAGCACTTTCATCTAATTGTGGCACCAAGACAACATATTTTTTTGGTGGTTATTTGGAGGTTCTATTCTACCGTTTTCATAAACAAGGCTGTTCTCGAACCACTAGTCTCACCTGCTTTCGCGACCGCCTTCTTGTGCGATCTATTGTAGAAATTAAATCTGAACCGCTCATATAAGAGCATTTTCTAAGTTGCTTCCTATTTTACAAGTTGAAACCTCGATGCACATTTCTTGATGACATCCAATGACTTTGCAAATTTAATCAACAAAAAAAAAAAAAAACCTTCCCTTCACCAAGTCACATTAAGTTAGACCTTACTTGTTCCCCAGATTACCTTAAATGACCTCCAATGACCTTGAAATTTAATCAGCCCAAAACATGCAACCCCCTTCCTTTCATCAAGTGACCCCAGATGACCTTGAATGACCTCCAAAGACCTTGAAAATGTAATCAGCAAAAAAGCATGCAACCCCCTTCCCTCCACCAAGTCCCATCAAGATAGGCCTTACTTGACCCCACTGCATAATCACACATAGACGTAATATGCGCCCTCGCTGTTCCCCTCCAGCCAACACGTAGTATTATCAACCAAGCACAATACCTGTTCAAATGGCCCAACCAAAGCTGTTCTAATTAGTGGCATATCCCGACTCTAACCAAGCGGTTCCAACCCGCGGGCTACTTCCATCGGAGAGTAACTCTGGATACAAGGGCGTAAGGAATTGGTAAAAAACGTCCGGTGGTTTGACCGGAGCAATCCCACGTGTCTTAATGCTCCTTTATCCTCATACAAATACTGTAAAAAGTCACTTTTTAACTGCTATCTAAATGCATTGCACCTGAAGACAATTGATGTCACCCAAAATATCAACTAGGTGGCTATACCGCAAAAAACTAGCCATCTGTTTAGTGATGACAGAGCCTTTACCCCTGCTAGCGCTGAACTTCCAGACAAACTCACCGGGAGGTAGACAAACGGTATATTGTTACTGACCCATATTTTTATAGCAGGAATAATTTCAGTGTCAATACTCATAATATCAAATAGGATGTTAACATTTTACCTTTTGAAAATTAATACCAAAAGATAGTCTACCACAACTATCTACAGGGTGAATCAAAAAACATTGTGCACGATTTGGAGCAGCCATTTGACCTTGATGCGTGCATTGACCCATGGAATTTTTGTTGTTTGTATAAAGCGTTGTTAATCTAGTTTATCCTCCCAAAGTATGAAGGTAATCGAATTAAAAATAAGCAAACTGTGGCAAGTTTCGTAAACTGACCGCGTTTTTCGCCATTCCAATGGGATTTACACACAGTAAAATTGGTTTGGCTAAAATGGTCATTATTATCACATTAATTGTCAAAATGTTCCTGTAAAATCATTCTTTCACTCTGGGATAAGTAATTAATAGTCTGATACTGAGTTGTCAAATGAAAAAGCAAATCTGAATACAAGCATCACCTGTTACAGACCAAGAAATCAAGAAGTCTTCAAGAAGTGGAGGCACGTGTCAGAGCCAAAGTGACAGGCTACACCGCAACAGGGGAATGGTTAGACGAGCTGTTCGTAACATGTTGGACAGGGAACACACATGTTTTCAGCAAAATGGTGGCCATGTCGAAGGAAGGCTTCATTCTCAAAACTTAATATCAGCAAACTACTAAATGATTTCTATTTTGAATTGCAAGGAAGCTAACATTTTATTGTATGCCTTAAAAAAAAAACCTTTAGCAGAAGAACGTAACTCATACCGTGTCAACCTAAAGGCAAATGTATTATTTATTTCTACAATGTTTTACCACCTTTGGCTCATTTAATATACCAGGAACCTGTAATAAATTACAGGCACAACAATACCTTTCTTGTAGACTCTCACTCCATATCATCATGCTGCTGCAATATTCATGTTGTAACTGTGTAAATCCCATTGGAATGGCGAAAAACACGGTCAGTTTACGAAACTTGCCACAGTTTGCTTATTTTTAATTCGATTACTTTCATACTTTGGGAGGATAAACTAGATTAACAACGCTTTCTACAAACAACAAAAAATCCATGGTTCAATGCATGCATCAAGGTCAAATGGCCGCTTCAAATCGTGCACAATGTTTTTTGATTCACCCTGTATATTTACGAACTTCTAATTGTAGGCTACATTGGTTAACTAACACCAATTCGATTTATTGTTTCAAATGTGACAAATTAGTCACAGCAGGGAATCAATTAAGAGGCAAGAAAAGTAACTCGTAAAAATCCTGGCGAGTTTCCCAGGGCTCGCGGGACTGTGTATCACGGGGGTAAATGTATCGCAAGTGAGCTTAATTTTAAATGGAATATCAGTAAATGAGGACAATAAAGAGGCCGATACCAGTGCTAAATCACACACTAAGGGAGTGTTCATAAATACTTTTGTGGGGAGGGGAGTTGGAACAAATTGAGCAATGGACATCTATTTTTTTTGCTAACCCCAAAATAGGGTGTTTTTTCTTGATCCCCCTTTTAAGTTATAACCCCTAATTTTTGTTATGAACAATCAATCCCTAATCAATGATATCACAGAGAAACCCAATTTTAGTGAACTTATTGTTTTGGTAGTTGTGGTCGTTGAAAACAATCATAACTTCAACACTTTCTCTCAATTTTTATGAATGAAGTATCAAACTACGGAGAAGGAATTTGCTCATTAAATGTATATCTCAGATTTACCAATTCATTTCAAAATGGTCCCCCCCCCCCCTAAAAAAAAAAAAAGTTAAAATAATAATGAAAAATGGCAAAGAGCATTATGATGGCAACTACAAGATTTAGCGTAAAGAAAAATTAAACAGACCCAGGTTATTGCCATCATAGAAGCAAAACAGACACTATAATGTGTGTAATCAAAAGAATTAAAAGGTACCAGATAAACGACTTGGTCAGAAGTCACTGAAGGACAAAATTTTATATTTTCTTAGACAATATTCTAAAGGATGCTTTGATCTTTGAACAAGTTCATCAGGATTGTAGATAGAAATTTTGGTGACACTTTGTTGAACAAACAAACCCATTATGTTACGTTACTCACATTTAGACAGGTTCGTCTTTCCGCTCAGAAGACTTCTTCGATAATGACTTGATCCACTTGTTTTACCGCGCAAGATTTGTTCACATTCTCGGTCCCAGGAAGCTCAGTGGATCGTAGACATGATTTAGAGAACAAATACCCTTGTTGCGGTTGGCCCCCAAGTCTGTGTATCCAAATGGATCCATCGCTTCAGTTTGTCGTATTCTTTGTCAAGAATCATTGCCCCTTCCCAGTCAATGGTGTGGTTCTCTTGTGTGATGTGGTCAGTGACAGCCGATTTATGTTGTTCCGTCACAGAATCTTTTCTGTTGGCTCTCGTGAACTTTTTGTTGCTTGCTTTCCATTGGCTCTCGTCAACTATTTGTCGCTTGCTTTCTTGTGTTCATTTAGCCTCGTTACGAACTGTTTCACCAACGTAGATTTTGTCGCACAAGTAACATAAAAATAGAACTGCTGTTCCGAAACGCTTCTCTATTGTCTTTGGGATGGACTAACCCTAAACCCTGCTAAATCTTACAAAACCTTACAACCAGAAACTATCTCCACGCACGTGCTGCTGCATTGCCTCGATGACGTCACCTACCACAGGCATATGTGGGCAGGAAGTTGCTGCCTGCATATGCGCTGGGAGTTTAGCTCAATCGGTAGAGGGACAAGACTTAGGTGCGGATGGTCCCGCGATCAAATCCCGGGATGCTTGGTGATTTTTCGGGTTAAAAAATAGTACTTTTCTCCCCTCTACCCGATACGCACAAAAACATAACCGCAGAGGTTAGGGTGGTTAATAGTCGTTTTAGTGTGTTGTAAGGTTCGATGGTTCCAATTATCATCTTTCATCAAGGGCAGACTGGGAAATGAACACGGCTAGGGCAAAATGTTGTTAAACAGGCCCTCAATCTTCGAGTGTTAAGTACAAGCACCCTGGCATTTGTACAGAAGATACATGCAAATTTATACTTGCCATAAATTACTTGATGTTAAACTGCCTCAAGTTTAAAACAATAAATCACAAGTCTCACTAATTTGTTGAGAATTTGTACACTGGGGTCCCGCTACTGATAAATTTCTTTTACTAAACATCCATAATTGCGTCAATTCTACAATCACATCTTAGTTCAGTAGGGTTAGTTTATCAGATTCTCTTTCTTTGGTTTGATAATCAGATTTAATTGTAGAATTTCTCCTCTACCCCATTCACTGTGAACAATTACCCCACTCACTGAAGTGTGAACAATGTGCAGGTCTATACAGTGAATGTAAGTGCGCCGGCGTTTTAGAGTGTCACGTAAAGCTGTTGGTCTCGTGTATTCAGACGCTCACCCTGAGCACGTTAAAATAGGTGCAGAACTCATCGTAAAGAGTAGGGGATCATCCCGGGTGTGTTACCTGTACTGCCATGTATTCTATAAATATAGAACCCTACACGGTGTGTTTTTTGGCCAGGCGCGTAGCATTTTTAAGAGAGGACCAGACCAGTGGCGTAGCTAGGATTTTTTTCAGGGGGGGGGGGCAAGATTTCTAAAATTTTCGTAAAAGGTTGCCCCCAAAAAATTCTAGTCACTTACCTCCTGAATTTCACGTAAGTGGGTGGGGCGGGTGAAGTCAAAAAAATGTGCACAGTCCAAAAAAATAAAATTGCTCTGTCCAAAAAAAATCGCACAGTAAATGTACTACATGAACAATTTCTCGTTCCCATTTTCCCGCTTCTCCGTCCCCATTTTAGGTGTCCGGGGGCAGTCTGCCCCCCTCCCCCCCCCCCCCCCCCCGCTGGCTACGCTACTGCTTTTGGCATTATTTCCTAGCCCGTTTTGACCCCTGATTACAGAATTATATAAAACATGCCTAGTGCAAAATATGTTCAGAAATGTGTTTTTTCTCGATATATTTATTTGTGTTGTGCAAACATGCCGAATTTGGAAGTTGTGCAAGCTTATAGCCTTATTCTTGATATTATTTTCATTAATTTCGCAATAATCCATGGATTCTCAAAATTGGCGAGAATCCATGGATTCTCGCAAAATCTTTCCACGAGAATCCCAACGGATTCGCGCAGTTGGTTACGAAATTAATTCTCCTGTAGAAAGCTGATGTTTGTCTTTCCAATGATTTTATTGATGACAACAAATGTAGCAATTACTTGTTTCAGTGCTCATCAACTTGTCTGAGACGAATATGGGAGTCTGGGAGAGGTCTCTTTTTGAATGTGCCCAAATCATCACTATTTTGTGCTCACAAGTCTATAATACTTAATAGAGCAATCATGCTACACTATAGTTGTCATAATTCATTTAACACACGACAGAGTTGCTGTCTTGAGTGCAAAATAGTGGGGAATTTGGCACGTTTTGAATGAGTCCTCCCCACATTCTTAAGTGGCTGGGCATGGGCAATAAAACAGGCAATTGCTACAAATAAATAAACAAATGTGATATGTTGGAAAGAACACACCAGCTTTCTAACTTTTTTTTGAGAAATTCAGTTGTGTCCACTCATTCAACTTTAGTTAGTATGATTAAACTTTTAAAAACTAAAGCCTTGTACACCCCAAAATGTTCACGCTTATGATTACATGCAATCATAGATAATCGACACAGGGATGGTCAAGTGGGTGTTTTGTTTGAAGCAATGTATGTTTCGGACCAAGGTCGCTCAACACAAAAGCCGTAGACTTTCGCCCCTGTCATGAAATAACTTCTTGACATCTATAAATAATACGCCACTCTCGTTCCCAGATGCATGAAATCGCTAGGAATCAATTTAAAAAAAGTGCTATTGTCCATCGCGCTAATCATGGGTCGAGTTTACGTGTAATAGAAAACTGGGTGAAATAAGTGTCTATAAACTTCACACATAGCGTTACATCTATCGCATCGGTGAATGCGTGTATTAAATTGTTATGTTTCAAATATTAGAAGTATCTTAACTTTCACCATTGTTTTTTTTATCAAACTTATTTTATGTATCCCGTTAGCCAGTATTAGATACTGTAGTTGCCGCAATAAACTATCAATACCCGTTCTGTTTACCGGGCTTTTCAAAAATGCTAGTCATACAGGTGTTTGCAAAACAGACATAGATCGGCTCCACACACCATTTCAATGTAGATAATCTGGGACTTAACCATCCCTGTGTCAATTATCTATGACGCAATGTACGCAAGCGGCAAAACGCTGCTTCAATGTGTTCGTTCAATTATAAATCCAACTATAGTATGTAAAACTGAACAAAATGCACGCAAGCCATTTGCAATGTGTTTAAGAAAGGTATATTGTGGTGTATGGTCTATGGCGTGGTAGAGTTAGGCACACGAAAGTGTTGTTGCCTAGGACTTGCCCTCAGCGCAGACCCTAAAATATCAAAACTTAAGGTCGCAATTTTTTATTTTTAGATTTAAATTTGACCCAAATTGTCAAAAATATATCATATTCTGCTTAAATAAATGTTTTTTAAAGGTAGATGATTTTTAGATTTAAATTTGACCCAAATTGTCAAAAATATATCATATTCTGCTTAAATAAATGTTTTTTAAAGGTAGATGTTCCGATTATTGACCCCAATTTTCAACTTGATGTTTTCTATTTTACATGAAAGGTCATCCTTAAAATTGGCACATTCCAAAGTTTGAGTTGCATAACTCCAATGGTTCTATTTCTAGAAACACAAGGTCACAAAACATTTGCCCATTGAGTCGTACACAAACTGGTTGGTGGTTAACCCACCCACCATCCTTGGCAGTAATTCACCACATTTTCGCCTTAATTTCTAAATGGAACATTTCTGGCCCCTAAGATTTGACGGACATAATGAGAAAAATATGGGGATTCTTCTGATATCAAAATGGAAACAGGACACTTCGCCTCTCGTACATGTTGCCTCCTGTACAAGTTGCCTCCCGTAAGTATTGCCCACCGTGAAATTCGCCTACGTACAAACTCGCCTCCCTATTTATACCGCAAATCAGCACGAGCGATGGATCAATGTAATCTGTGTCTCAGTGCGGCCGGTGGTAAATCTATCATGCATACCCAATGTCACACATGATCACACAAGATCTCTGTGTGGCGGCCCGGTTGTAAATCTATTATGCATGAGTACATGTACCCCGGTACAGCACACAAGATGTTGTTGGGTATACATGTACATTAAATATCGTAACAATGATTACAAGTTCGAACTGTTCGATATATATGTGTGTAATTATTTCTCATACAATCGAACATGTGCGTTTAGCACGGTTTTCAAAGTGAGAAAATACATTTTACTGTATGCCGATAGCACGGTTTTCAAAGTGAGAAAATACATTTTAATGTATGCCGATTGCGAGTGATAAGCAGAACTTGAACCAATTAAAAGAAATTATAATACGACTGGTGTTAATTTTGTTGGCTTTTGACAGTGATTGAATAGTTGTTATATGTGTTTCTTCTCTTAATATTGTGATCGTTGGATATTTTGGTTCCTTATACACGGATATGCACTTTCCTTTGTTTATTAGTCATGTTTTAATAATTAATTTATAAGCGACTATCGACACTCCGCAACTAATAGCCGGGAGAGGCACGGGGGAAATTCGGCACGGGATATGCGTGCCTGTGTTTGGCTGAACATACCAAGGCGTCACTGCGCGACGGGTGTCCTGCCTCTTATGCGGTGATGTGCCCGTGGTTATTTCCATTGCAAGTAGGCCGAATTATTATGCGTGCTTGGCTGACATGACGTAGCACGGTGGTTGTGAGACCCGTTAACGCCCCGTGCTGTATGGTCACTGCAAGTACCTGAAATTATTGCGCGCGGCTTGGCTTTACATTTGGGGTTGGTGGTTAGGCTTATTATTATAGTCGACGGAAAAAGATCATCTCTGTTCTGTGTTTTATATGTTTAATTTGGAGTTTCCACCTTGAAGATGACCGTAAAGCTCAAATATATATGTTACAATTGTGCCGTATTTTGACAAACCAAAAGATTATTTGGTCGGTAATCATTTGCACGTAAAGTTCTTTTCACTAATTTCTTTAAAAATGTGTCGGCCGGGCCGCGATGTTATTTACCGTAACAAACGTGTGATACCTTTGCCCTGAGACTAATAATTATACCTAGTCTCAGCATTGACGAGTAAAGGTTATATAGTAAACACATGCACATGTACATTGGGATGTACAGCAATGTATACAGTGTTTGGCCAAATGTTAGTTTAATACGGACACGGTTAATAAATTCGCCGGGCCCGTAGAACAGGGTTTCTGTTTTAAACCCCTGAGTGGTAGTCAAAATACCCGGCAAATACAGTAGGCCCCTATCCCCGCGCGTACCGTAGAACAACCCCAATTATCTACGACCGGTATACGGGCGCCGATGGCCCAGGGATATGGTTAAGTTATGCACGGGGGGGGTAATCCAAGGGGCTGGTGGGTATAATTCATAGCGTGAAGTTGCAGGTTTCCCCCCGTACCATACCAAACAAATTAATTAAACTCCCGATGCATGCATGATGATTATATGTTTGGTTAATAAAAACTCTGAGCTCTGCTGAACACTGATGGTAGAGAAATAAGTGACAAAAATGGATGGTGGGAATATGACGGTTTGTACCGGGGTAACCCCTTTTGGTAAAGATTAAAGTATAGAAATATGGACGCTGTAACTTTAATTTGGACACGGACTACTTGTTTACGTTTGTAGGCCTATCATGTGTAAATTATACATCTACGGACTCAAATTTCCAAAAAAATTATATATTATATATTTTTCAAGCAAACACTCCTCGGCTTGAAGTATTATTAGGGCGCTTGTTCAATATGGGGCCGTGGGCCTTTCCATATTTTACTGGTGGCAGGGACTACAATACTTGCCGGTGGTAGGGATTTTACAATACTATAAGTATAACGCAACTGGGTCATCAAATTCGGCACGGGATATGCGTGCCTGTGTTTGGCTGAACACCGAGGCGCCACTGCGCGACGGGTGTCCTGCCTCTATGCGGTGATGTGCCCGTGGTTATTTCCCTTGCAAGTTGGCCCTACGGCCTACCTGGAATTATTATGCGTGCTTGGCAGAACATGACCGTAGCGCGGCGGTGGTGAGAGCCGTTAACGCCCGTGCTGTATGGCCATTGCAAGTACCTGAAATTAATGCGTGCGGCTTGGCTTAACATTTGGGGTTGGTGGTTAGGCTTATTTTATATTATTATAGTCGACGGAAAAAGATCATCTCTGTTCTGTGTTTTATGTGTTTAATTTGGAGTTTCCACCTTGAAGATGACCGTAAAACTCAAATATATCTGTTACAATTGTGCCGTATTATGATAAACCAAAAGATTATTTGGTCGGTACTCATTTGCACGTGAAGTTGCAGGTCCCCCCCCCCCCCGTACCATACCAAACAAATTAATTAAACTCCCGATGCATGCATGATGATAGAGAAATCAGTGACAAAAATGGATGGTGGGAATATGACGGTTTGTACCGGGGTAACCCCTTTTGGTAAAGATTAAAGTATAGAAATATATGGACGCTGTAACTTTAATTGGATACGGACTACTTGTTAGTAGGCCTATCATGTGTAAATTATACATCTACGGACTAAAATTTCCAAACAAATTATATATTATATATTTTTCAAGCAAACACTCCTCGGCTTGAAGTATTATTAGGGCGCTTGTTCAATGTGATGGGGCAGTGGGCCTTTCCATATTTTACTGGTGGCAGGGACTACAATTATACTTGCCGGTGGTAGGGATTTTACAATACTATAACGCAACTGGGTCATCAAATTCGGCACGGGATATGCGTGCCTGTGTTTGGCTGAACATACCAAGGCGCCACTGCGCGACGGGTGTCCTGCCTCTATGCGGTGATGTGCCCGTGGTTATTTCCCTTGCAAGTTGGCCCTACGGCCTACCTGGAATTATTATGCGTGCTTGGCTGAACATGACCGTAGCGCGGCGGTGGTGAGAGCCGTTTACGCCCCGTGCTGTATGGCCATTGCAAGTACCTGAAATTAATGCGTGCGGCTTGGCTTAACATTTGGGGTTGGTGGTTAGGCTTATTTTATATTATTATAGTCGACGGAAAAAGATCATCTCTGTTCTGTGTTTTATGTGTTTAATTTGGAGTTTCCACCTTGAAGGTGACCGTAAAACTCAAATATATCTGTTACAATTGTGCCGTATTTTGACAAACCAAACGATGGGGCAGTGGGCCTTGCCATATTTTACTGGTGGCAGGGACTACAATACTTGCCGGTGGTATAGGGATTTTACAATACTAAACGCAAATAGGTCATCACAATAAGTAACTGAGCAGGTAATAAACATGCTGATAACTCTAAAAGTATAACTCCTACATAAACATACATTTAATTATAAAGTTGTTGAGAAATTTCTATTCTTGAATTTGAGATATTAGGCCCTACACGCTAAAGAATGGTTGATTAAAGAGGAAGCTACGATCCCGAACGTTAGGAAAAAAGTCTGATTTTCAATTTAACACTTTCTTTTCAACATGGGGAGAGTATGTCAGTAAGCGTAACAATGCCACCGGCCGACTCATACAACAGTCAGGCCATCGACCGGTGAATTGGCACTACCACTACAAGTAATCAATAATTTGCCGGTCTGAGCCCCCGTGTTGAAAATGAAAATGTGAAATTGAAAATCAGACTTGACAGTAGGCCTACATATGGGATTGTAAACTTCCTTAATAATCAGCCATTCTTAGCGTGTAATATCTCAAATTCAAGACGAGAAATTTCTCAACATGTTTATAATTTAACATGTTTATGTAGGAGTTATACTTTTAGAGTTCTCAGCACATTTATTACCTGGTCAGTTACTTATTGTGATGACTGTACTTCATGTATGCCTATTTGCTGGTGATAGGGATTTTACAATATACTTGCTGTGGTGGTAAGGATTTTACAATACTATAGGCAAATTGATACGAATCAGCACACCCGGTCAGCACACACGTGCTGACACCCAGAAATTACGGGGTAGAAAATCATCGATTGTATACAGCCATTTCAACTTGCGTTTAACATATCTTTAGTATACTCAAAATAAATCGATAATACCACTTGGATTGCAACTGTATACTGTAGCCGGCCGTGTAGCTATAATATCCGCTCTAAGATTCCCACTCTAAAACTGTTCCAACACGAGCAATATTTGAATTTCATTCATTTTATTTTTATTTTAATCTCTCCCCGCGTTGATTTATAAACAACATTGATAAGCATACAGATAAAGCCAGATTAGAAGGCATTGCAGTTTGCCCAAAACAAACAAATAGGCCTACAATGAAAACATACAACTGCATGGAACCAACTCCTTGATAGAACCAATGTATCACATGGCTAATAAAAGGGTTATAGGAAAGCCTGCTTTCCATAATAAAAGTATTGCACTAAACATAAGAATATAGAAAAGTTGTCAATAAAATGTGCCCATTATTATTATAGAAGAACACTGAGTGAGAAAGATCAAGCCTGCATTTGAACACTTATACTTCCTGCTCATTTTCATTGAATACTCAGGCATGACACTCTCGTCGGTAAGCCATCGGACCATCGACCGCCATTTGCAGTTGTCCATACAAATAATTGGAAAATAATTATATGTTTTATATAGAAATAATAGGTCTATATCGCTTTTGTGTACTACATGTACGAATTACCATAAATTCTACATAGCCACGAAAATAAATTAAAATCGAAACACATTCCTATTACATTTATCACCTTTCCTGCTATATAGTTTCATAGGAAGTGGGCTTCCATGCGGGAGACACAGGTTCAATTTCAGCCCCCGATTTGGTAAATTTGTTTCATGTCCAGTGCTACTTTCGTATTTTCTGAAATATCAACTATGTTTTATATTCATCATAGACATGAAATGGCATGGAGCGAACCAAATCGCCATTTGCAACACATTCACATTGAAGATATTAAGATTTGAATCTTCTTTCAAACTTTGTAACGGCTTAATTAAAACTCGGAGATACTGCTCTAATACCTATACACGCATTCTGTAAAATAACCAATATCTCAATCTTACTTTCCAACCGGTTTGAATTTTTAGGTATTTTAATCTCAGTTTGATCGTGTTATCAATTTCATGCACTTTAAATAAACTTGAATATAATTATGAAGACGGCCTTATAATGTTATTAATTGTTTTCAAAAAGTATTTCAAAAAGTATAATTTAAAGTTATTCTAAGTATAGGCCTATTTTCTTCAATGTAATATACAATAGTTTAGTTGATTTAGTATACTATATATTAATTTGGATAATATATACTGCTTTTTGTTTTTCTTTTCTTTTTGCGTGTGTTCATTTTAACATGTTGATACATTAGGCCTACAGTCAAATTCGGTTGGAAAAAGATTATAAATATCGTTTATTTTAGTGAATGTGTGGTATGCCAATTCAATATTAGAGACAATAAGGTGATAATAAGTATCGAGTCAAGATTATAGTAAACGATTATCTCTTATCGTTATATACAGCACTGTCTTTCATTCTATAGAAAAGTTATAATCTGTCGGTGATTAACTTTAATCTACACGGTTTACAAACAGTTGGCGGGATTGAAAAGTGATTGAGATCAAACTTCTGCCAAACTTCTGTCGCGCTTAAAATAATGGACATGTCTATCTACATACCCATAACCGTAAATGAATTGATTCTCTCTGATATAGCAATGAATTGTTTGTCCTTTTATTTGGATTCAATTGATGCTTAGAACATTTCCATTTGATTGTTGTTTATCCAAACTTCTATCGCACTTAAAATAAGTGAACATGTCTATCATAATAATTACATATAAATTATAACTTTTCACCGGGTTCGCCGTCGGGATTCCGATATACCCAAACCGTAAAAACTATTGATCAATGACGTTCAGTAATTTTGACATTTTTGAAACATTTTGTGCAATTTTGGATTGTCTGCCGACGGGTGGATAATGTTAAGACATCCTTGAAATACACGAAAGAGCATTATGTCATTTTCAACTGTTTAAAATAAATTAAGGGATGCACAATCCGGTTATGGTTCAAATTCTTAGAATAACATTAGCTGATTTATGTTTTCGGTTATGCGACAGACGACAGAAAACACGTTTCAATGCTTGCTAATTAAATTGTGAAAACATTGTGAAATTCAACCTTCTTCAATCCCCTCTGACGTTTTGTAATGATTAGTGATTTGTTGAATTAATATGGATTTATAAACTTGAATGTGTTTGGTTGTGTATCATCAAATTTGTGTATAGCTTGTATATGTGTTTGAATGATTGCCCGATGACTACGATTAATAAAACAGAAGTTCAATGTCAACATTAATTGTTTGAATTGCTTGTTAAATGGCCAATCTGGAGTTCTTTAACTTTAAGTTTGAACACTTTCCACGCGGCTATTGGTTTAACCACGGTACAAAAAACATACTTCTCAGAAACCTTTTTCTAACTCTCATGTCTATCTCAAGGCTAACAGAACAGATAATAGGCATGTTTGTACTTATTTGAATGCATTTTACATGATGATATTCCAAATATGGTAAATGACAATAATTAAGATATTTTTGAAACATTTTGTGCAATTTTGGATTGTCTGCAGACTTGTGGATAATGTTTAAGACATCTTTGAAATACACGGAAGAGCATTATGTCATTTTCAACTGTAAATAAATTAAGGGACGCACAATCCGGTTATCATGGTTATGGTTGAAATTCCTAGAATAACACTAGCTGATTTATGTTTTTCGGTTATGTCGTCTCAATGCTTGCTAATTAAATTATGAAATCATAGTGAAATTCGACCTTCTTCAATCCCCTTTTTGCAATGATTGTTGTTTTGATTTGTTGAATTAATATGGATTCATTAACTTGATTGTGTTTGTTTGTTTGTTTATCATCAAATTTGTGTATAATTGTATATTTGTTTGAATGATTGCCCGATGACTACGATTAATAAAACAAAAGTTCAATGTCAACATTATTAATTGTTTGAATTGTTTGTTACTTTTAATTGGCTAATCTGGAGTTCTTTAAGTTTGAACACTTTACACGCGGCTATTGGTTTAACACAAAACATACTTTTCAGAAACCTTTTTCAGAAACTCTGTCTATCTCAAGGATAACAGAACAAATAATAAGCATGTTTGTACTTATTTGAATGCATTTTACATGGTGATTCCAATGGTAAATTTTGACATTTTTTCAATCAAACATTTTGGATCGTCTGCAGACGCCGGCCGCGTGAAAAGTGTGAAGACATCTTTGAATTACACGAAAGAGCATTATCATATTAAATTGTATTAAATAAAGTAAGGGGACACACAAATACGGTTATTTGAAATTCCTGGAATAACACCGTAGCTGATTGGTGATTTTTCGATTATATAGAGACGAAAGAAAACAAATTTCAAATGCTTGCTGGTGGCACCAAATATTTTACGGGGGCCGGGACACGCATAAAGGATGAGCAAGCGTGATGTTATTATTATGAAATTATATTGATTTGTTCTATAGGCCTATCAGACATTTTATATAATGGGGAACACATTTTCTCGGTTAATTTCATCGAAAGTCTTTTATCAGTTCCGTTTCGATCATGGAAAATCGGTGAATGATTTTTTCACTTTCAGGGTATATAACCCACTTATAGGCCTACTACATCGGCCAAACTTTAAATAAGCCTATGGTATAGCCTAAATGATCCCTGAACATGCTCAAGCAGAACATTGCTTCATAGATTTGCTGTATTTAACATCACCAACAATTGATAGATCTGTATAATTGAGCTTTGTGCCGAACAATAAAGATGAGATCTTGGTAAAAACATTGGATTGAAACCATAGTCATGATAGTGGTCGAGCTAAGAGTTTTTAATTTTAATTTTGGAACTCAGTCATAGCGAGACCAATACATCCGTTTTCAGTATCATGATTATGTTTGGATCCTATATTATAGGCCTACCAGACTTGGACACCTCAAAACATAATAATTGTTCATTATATAGACACAGAGCTTAGGCTTACTGTCAAACTCAAAATGCATATCCCTATATGCTGATTGATAAGGAATACAACTATAGAACACCTTTCACTGGGACACACGCCGCCATATCACGAGCCACGGGTCCGTCCAAAGGCACGCGGCCGGGCACTGAATCGGGGCACTGGATCGGGGCACTGACGAGCAGGGCAAACCGCTGCGCTGTATGGCTATACTTCCGTTCAGTCATGCACGCTAAATAATTTCAAGTAGGTCTACTCCGGTCTACATACCAGTCGGATTTGCAACGGTACCACATAATCAATAGGCTTACACTAGAGGCCCGACCGCGCCGACGCTGCTATCAATGTTAAGCCAAGCACGCGGAATAAATAGGGAGGCGAAGTTGTACGTAGGCGTAATTCACGGCAGGCAAAATTTACGGGAGGCAATATTTGCAGGAGGCAACATTTTCGGGAGGCGGAATTCATTGGAGGCGAAGTGTCTAGCATTCATCAAAATATCTTGATGTGAAAAAAAAAATCATAGCCTCAAAAAAGTGATCGGAACATACAACTTTAAATTAAATATCACACAGGAAACATTAGTAAAATTGACATTTACCAATTTTGTCTTGACATGAAACCTTGACAGACCGCAGTCCGTCACTCATAGTCGACCAACCAACCCGACCTCAAATTTGTTGGGGCAAATACGTCAAGAATAAATATGAGCTTAAACACATCACATGCGATGATCCCAAGCTGCAAATATCCTATGTTTAACCCCACCGCAACCAGTCTGACAGACATGCCAACCTCTGGGATCAGAAAACTGTATTCTGAAACCCCCTAACCTGTATTTTTCATTGAAAACCTGTATTTTTCTAAAACATGCATAAACGACCTTACTTACGAATCGTGAATTATTTCGCAGACGTGCTTGCATTTGGCGGCGATATCGATGTATTTTTTGTGAATATTGTTAAAACCTTAAGCTTTGTATGCAGTGTTCCGATTGGTTAATAGAGTCCCAAATCACTATATTATCCAATCACATACGAGCTTACAAATCAAGTGGCGAAACGAGCCTCGTGTTATCATGTTTATACCACAGGGCTTGTGGCGATAAAAGTCTTTACTTGCAGTCGTTTTTGAAAAGGATTCTTTGCCTTGCAGTTGTTTTTGAAAGGATTTTTCTTTTGGAGGTCTACAATGGTTGGCCTTGCAGTCGTTTTTGAAAGGATTTTTCTTTTGGAGGTCTACAATGGTTAAAAACGTATTTTTTTGGAAAATCCCATATGCCCGTATTTTTAACGAAATACGGGAAAAACGTACTAGTTGGCATGTCTGGTCTGGCCAGGTCAAATTACAAATAGCATCTATGGACATTTTAAACCGCCATAGAAGAGACAAATTAAAATACGACAACACCAAAGATTTTGCTCTTGAAAGATTCTTGTGTTTTTCTTTATTTGTTTCTTATTTGCCTCTTTCTTAAACCAATTTTGATAAACTGAACATTGATGAAGGCAGTAACTGCCGCTCCAGATAATCACGTTGGAATATTACCAATATTGAGAACATGGTACGTATCAAAACTGGACATTTTAAGATTGCGGTCGTTCTTCCTCTGCACACAACCCATCATCATCTGCTGCTGGTGTCAAGTTTATTCCTGCGATGAAATCAAAACAGAAAAGGAAAGACGGTCAATATCAAAATTAAGCAATTGTCACGGGCATCATAGCTTTCAAGAATTAGTAGTTTTGGGAATTTTATATTTTGAAAGTAACAAAACAAACATGGTGTTTCACATGAATATGCCCTAAGTCTCGGATAAGATCAGAGAACGTAGAGCAAGATTTGCAGGACACTGCTTCAGAGGGTCCAATGAGCTGGTCTCCAAACTCATACATTGGACGCCAAAACATGGGAGTTAGAAAGTCTGGTAGACCAGCCCTAAACCTACATTGACATACTTATGTGTGACACCAGATTGCAGGTCAAAGAAATCAAAAGCGTGACACAGGATTGCAGGTAAAAGAAATCAAGACAGCTATGTTGGAAAGGAAGATTTGAAGAAGCATCGTGGTTCGGGAATTTCACCCGCCATAAAGAAGTAAGTCACATGAATGCTATTTTGTTATTCCAAATTAGGGTGAAAGGGGCCAAATATGGGTCCAATCAGGGCTGGAGATGCTATGGTGTGAAACCAAATCCCACACCCTCTGCCATAAGAAGTTTTTTGGTCACCATACGATTGTATAGGATACAAGGCTGAGGATACAAGCATATGTTTGCTGTAGAAATCTGATGTACATGGGGAGATTAGGAGTATGAGTAATAATCACTTGATTTACTTTTATTTGAACAATCCCCTCCTTAGTAGGGAAAAGAAAGTCCACACTTAGTAAGAGGTGATAACTTTGAATATATTAGGCGACGAAAAAAGAAAACCTTGTTCTACACGCCGGACTGACCCATTTTTTTAAATAGAAATTGGTGAAAAGAATGTTCATGTGCAAATGAATACCGACCCAAATATTTTGGTTGGCTTGGTAAAATACTCAACAAAAAAACGGCAACATTTTCACAGATTTGTTTGATTTTTATGGTCATTTTTAAGGGTGAAAAAGTATAACAATAACAAACAGCCAACTGAATGACCCATCCCGAGAGGTCCGTTTGCCTGTAGAACAGGGTTTCTTTTTTAATAATTGAGAATCTTGTTAGTTAAATTTTGATTCCCATTTGCTACCCAAGATGGTAAATTGTTCAAGATTGATAACAATATATATTTTAGATTACACACAATGACACAATGCAATACAGGCACAAGGAGTATCAATTGGCACTCTTGTTTAAGATGTTATTTTCGCATCAATCATAACCTTCTATACTGCACGTTTCATCATACAATTGACCATCTTTGGTAACAAATGATGTATCAAAATTTGGCTGAACAATTAATTTTGCCGAACGGAAGATCTGTATCAATAATTTAAATTTTGTAATTACAAAAGTATGCGATTCAAAGTTAAGGTCTGATGAGTGAAGACTTTCTTTTCTGTGGTGTATATTCAGGCCTCGAAATAAAAATAAAAATCAAAGGGTCCTCTGAACCCTCGCCTCTGAAATTTCAAGGGTCCTCACTTATTTTCAAGGGTCCAAAACATTTGAAATTTGACATGAGTTTTGACTTTTGGATTCAAGATGTCTGGATAACATGTATATATCATAACATTTGTAGATTCCCCATATTTTAAACCCTGCTGTTAATGTTTAAGTACTACATCATAGGATATGTCATCAGCAACATCTTTTGTTTAAAAAAATGCACACAATTTTCTGTATGTATTTCTTTTTTGTGGGTCCTGAGGACCCCCATGATAGAAGAGTCAAGGGTCCTCATTATTTTTTTAGGGCTTTTGACCTGAGGGCCCTCCTTATTTCGAGGCCTGTGTATATTTACCTCCGGGATTTCTGTCTCCCCATCATCAATGGATTCAATGATGTCATGTGGATGGGATCCTTCAACGGTGCAGCCGACAGACTGGGCGGTTCCCAGGATCTCTTTCACGGTTCCGGCCAAGGTACGGGCCATGGATCTCTCGCGCATAATTCGGGCGATATCGATGATCTCATCAAGGGTCACGTTGCCGTTGTGAGATACTGCAGAAAGGAAACAAAAACGTGAAAATTAATTAAGTAAACTCACATGATCAGAGGAAATTTGAGAGCTATCATTCTGTGGATTTGCCATGCCACTCAGTTTGTGGCTTCATCAAAATGTGGCATCTGTGATGCCTATGCTCAAACTCGAACTGTATTATAATCAAAGCAAACAAATCCTGATCAATTAGCCATGTGTAGATCAGGGGGATTCCCCCTTTAGATGGCCCATACAATCATCCTCTCCCCATGTTTAGTGCGGAAGTGTATTTTATTTTGACCAAAGTAAGCACATATCTGACCATTTGGCGTGTTTTGCCTATGATATTAACAATCCTATTTCCACCACTTCTGTAGGGAGTGTGGGTTATATCTTGAGCAGGAGGGCAACATACAGATTGAACATTCACAAATTTGCTATTCAAGCCAATATTATTTTTGCCAGCCAGCCAGCACCTACCATTTTTCACCTTCTTGCGGTCACGTGGTGGTTCCTTCAGAGCCTTAATGATCAGAGATGATGCACTGGGGACGACAGAGACCTTAGCCTGACGATTCTGGATGGTCAGTTGGACAGTGATTTTCAGACCCTTCCAATCTTGGGTTGCCTTGGCAATGTCATCACCAACTTTTTTTGGAGACTGTTGGAAAAAATAAATAAAAGCAGGTTACAAATTAATCGAGAACCCTAAGTGTCACAAAAACCACACACTGAAGAATCCATTCTCGCAGATGGTACCAAGCAACATTGCAATTTGCAATCCTTCCGGTTGGATACTTCATACTTGCAGTGTGAAAAATCTGTTCTTGATGAGAACAATTATTTGAGGTATCAATATGTATTTATAATTACTGAGAACTTGGAAATAGTACACCAAAGTTGAGTTATGACCCCCTGCTTCCCAGTCTCATTACACCAGCCAGCATGGTATGGTAGGCTATGTTTGATAACAAAAGCACAAAGATTTTGAAGAACACAACCTCATAGATAGTGCTTGGACTGACTCCCAGCCTGGTTTGACCCTGGCAGAGCTTGTTTGCCATCCAGACATTTATTCCCAAAATCACTCCTTATCTCCTCCTAGAGATTCGTTTCTCAATGTCGTGAATATCGGTATGAAGTATTATAGCTCTGTCTGGGAGCTATGAAAAGAAAGTATCGGAGTCGGTGTCAGATATTTTGATCAAGATTTTCATTATTTTACAACTTTTCTGAATAAAATTAGTCACACTTTTGCTTTAGATATCATGTTTAATGTTCACAGTATATGTATGTCTTGGCTAAAACCTTACTTAAATTTGGATCGCCCTATCACGACACTGTATACTAGTTTTTGTAGCTAGGTAAAGTAAAACTAAATCATCCACATCAAGTTTACTTACCAAACCAAGGGGACCAATCTTGGGGGCAAGAGTTGATGTAGCACCTACTTCTCCACCAACAGCTCGCAGGAAAACTGTATAAGATAAGACAATAGAGAGCAGAAATAAGTGTCAGTAGTACGATTCATATTTTGTTCAATACGCACGTAGAACACTGGGCATAGAATCTGGATAAATTATGCTAATGAGTACACCAGCAGCCAGCCAGCGTGACCGCTGGGATTGTTTGGAGTACTGCGCAGTAGCGCAGCTCATTATGACGTCAGTGTTTTTGAGGCCAGCCTATCTTTTCACAGACTTGGATTTGTGAGAGGCCTAGCGTCTGTCAAAGTTTTCCGATGATGACATCATCAGGCCTTGATCATTTTAGGCCAAATGAAAACAGACAAAATAGGCCAAATGAAAACAGACAAAATGGCTAAAGTAGTGGGAAAAAATCTGGAGTTTTGGGAAAGTTATGCTACTTTTTGGGTAGGTTTTTCGATAACTACTTGCAGAATTACTTAGAGAATACTTTGAAAATATGCATGATGGAATGTGGTTAAAAATGACATTTTGAAATTAAGTTTAGTCTAGAAGTAGATCTGGGAATTTAGCGATAGTATCTAGACTAGACTGTGTTAATGAATACGTTAATCATTGAATCAGCATTACAAGAAACCTTTTGAAACTTTCAGAAACTAGTTTTGAATATCACATTCTCAAGTCATTTTTACACGCGCTGGTACTATTACTATAGTATTAGGAAAAGTCATGGCGATGCATCTCTAGTAGTCATGAGTATCTATTTATTTATAAGCATGATTTATTAGTATTATTATTATAAAGAGTACCGTTTAAGACTGTTCTACATGCCGCTGGACAACCAGTTCATTTTTCTTCTTATTAAGTTATTGTTAACGCCGATTAAACGAACAAACTGGAAGGGCATATTGCATGCATGCATGATCATTATCTTACTTTGAAAATATTCTTGAATTTGATTGACACGAATGCGTGTTGACTGTTGTTCGTTCAATATTTATAATAATATATTTAGCCTAATGATGAAGGCCTAGCTAGTAGTAGCGATGCTACACAGCGCATTGAAATCAGTGCTGCTATTCTGTAACACGCAAAAAATTGCTCTCGGAAATGGACTATAGTGTTTGAAATATACGAAATACAGCAACAAAATTAAAAACAGTATTGCATGAAAGTATGTTTTACTATAATATTTCCTCAGATTTGAAAAAAATCTGCAGAAAATATCGTTAACAAATCGTGAAAAAAGCGCTCCGAACAGACATCGCTACCGAAAATCGCCATTTTGAAAATCTTGTCAATGATGATATTGCTGGTGTCTCGCATTGCATGGTGGGTGATTAATGTCTAGAAATACGTACAAAAGTATTTTTTCCCTCAAATCATTCAAAAAATGGTTGAAATTGCTTTAATAATGAAGAAATGGGGAAGATTTTGCAGAATTTTTGATGTTTTTTAAATTATTTTTGGAATAAATTGGTGATTTCTTGGCCTTACCCCTCTGATGATTGTTCATGATTGCGATTTTTAGGCAGTTTAGAATGTGCACTTTCTAGTGATACCAAACACATGAGGCAAATGAGACGCGCGAAATAGCGCCCGCTAAAAGTTTGAGACCTCATGACATACAAAATCAGGCACATTTGGGGCAAATTGGTCATTATGCTATTGATTCCTATGGGCATTAAAGGAAATTTGATTTTACTTCTAGGGAACTGGATTAATGTTATTTATTTGTAAGTTGGGTTATTCAAATTTATTTATATTTATTAAAGGGACTTATTATTATATTAATTAAATTATTAGCTATCTTTTTAGCTTAATTTTTTTCTAAAATTGGGTCAATTTTTTATTTTTGTTGGTCAATATTATGTATTTCTTAAATGGACATACGAATGTTGTATTGCGCAACATCAATAATTACTACAATAACTTGGTAATTAAACATTTTAACAAGTTTAAGTTAGGCATTAATGTCTAGGATTAGGTTTTCTGATAATATCATCTGCCAAGTGAGCCAAAAATGAAAAAAAATCAATACATTTTACCTTTAATTACCTAAAAACAATATTCCGCAGAATTTTCCGCATATGAATATTTAATTACTGTTAATTAGCATACGCGGCACCAATTAAAAAAAAACGTCACTTCAATAGATGCGCAACATTATGAGCTTCAAAATGAGGGGTAACTTGATAGCCTATGTCTAATATAAATATTTAAATACTGTGTAGCATCACTACTAGTAGTATAGTTTGCTTCTCTTGTGATAATCATTCATTTCGCTAGGCACTACATTTCAAAACTATACACCAAATGGAAAGTATGAATTGTTAAACCTCCCTGAAATTGTCTGGAGTGTGCATGCATGGAGCGTGCATGCATGGACTGCCTAAAATAGCCAATCGACAGCCCGTCTTCCATTATCAACAGATGCACGAGTAATTTCGATCTTCAATCAAGACCTAAAATTTGACTAAATGTTACACTTACCGATCTTAATCTCATTGGGATCAAATTTGGGAGGCATTTTTGTTTATTGGGGTCTTGTTAAAAACACAAAAATATTTGGTGAAAGTGTCGGATGAGCCCGATTCTGGACACTACCGAAGACGTTGCACTTGCACCTAGCACGTAAATTGCGAAAAAGGCAGATGGCTAAACAAATAGCCTCGACCCCCACGGCATAATGCATATGTCATCAGAGTTTCTCGTGACGGATACGCGTGAATTCTTATAACGAGGTTGTCTTTTGACGCCCTCAAATCATGCAAATACTATATTTTAGCACTACGCAGGCGGTCGTGGACTCGGCAAACAAGTATCGATTTAGGATCAAATAAAAAAGAAAAAGGATTCACCACGCAATTCTTTTCCGTGTCTTTTTCAAAGTGTGGACCGCCCTCGTCCGCCCTCGACTGTCACAAGTTAAGTCAATTCATTGACAGATGGATGTGACCAGAGTCAAGTCTTTCTCAATTATTTACCTATTTTTAGGTATATGCGATCGTTTCCAGGGAACGCCCTATCCTCGGGGGAAAAATTGAAGCAGATTTTCTTGCAGATTTACATTCTGATCATAAATCGTAACATTCCAAATTATAGGGCGATACGATTCCTAATTACTTCAAAATCATGGTATAAGAGTGAATATAAACGGTTGGGTTATTTTTAAACTCTAAATTCACTCTAAACCCATGATTTTGATGTAATTAGGAATCGTATCGCTCTGTAACTCGGAATAAATTTATGATTTATGATCAGAAATATAAATCTGCAAGAAAATCTTGCTTCCAAAATTCTTTTGAGGATTTGAGGGCATCTCCTGGAAAAGATCACATAATATACCTTTTAAAGTCAATCCATTGGGTCAAGAAGTCAAGTCAAATCACTGGTTGGCACAAGTCAAGCGACTGATTTTATATCAAGTCACATCAAGTTCTTGAAGTACTGAAATTAGGCATAATATTTATTTTTATAATAACAACAATTGTTTTAGACTCAACTTACTCAATCAAGTAGCGCTATATTTGCGTTGAATAGGTGACTTGAGTCAAGTCAAGTCTTTTAAATATGTGACCTGAGTCAAGTCAAGGCTTTTGTTGAATATGTGACTTGAGTCAAGTCAAGTCTTTTGAATAGGTGACTTGAGTCAAGTCAAGTCTTTGAATATGTCAAGTCATGTCTTTTGAATAGGTGACTCGAGTCCTGTCTTTTGAACATTAGGTCAAGTCAAGTCTTTTGAATAGGTACTTGAGTCAAGTCAAGTCTTTTGAATATGTGACTTGAGTCAAGTCAAGTCTTTTGAATAGGTGACTTGAGTCAAGAAAAGTCTTTTGAATAGGTAGGCCTACTTGAGTCAAGTCAAGTCTTTTGAATAGGTGACTTGAGGCAAGTCAAGTCTTTTGAATTGGCGACTTGAGTCAAGTCTTTTGAATATGTCAAGTCATGTCTTTTGAATAGGTGACTTGAGTCAAGCAAAGTCTTTGAATAGGTACTTGAGTCAAGTCTTTTGAATATGTGACTTGTGTCAAGTCAAGTCTTTTGAATATGTGACTTGTGTCAAGTCAAGTCTTTTGAATAGGTGACTTGAGTCAATTCAAGTCTTTTGAATAGGTGAATTTAGTCAAGTAAGGGGGCTGGCATTTTCTTCAGAAGGGGGTGGGTCCCAAATATACTGGGGGGGGGTCATAGTTTTTTTGACATGAAAACAGGGGGGGTCATAAAATTATTTCATTGAAAATGGGGGGGGGGGGGGTCACAAATTTATCAAAGCATGCTTGCGTGAAGAAAAAAAAAGGTAGGGGGGGGGGGGTCATAAAAATATGCAGCTCTTGGATAGGGGGGGTCATGAAAAAATTGTCTGGGTCTATCCACATTTTTGGGACCCCCCCCCCCCCCCCCCCCCCTTCCGAAGAAAATGCCAGCCCCCTAAAGTCTTAGAATATGTCAAGTCATGTCTTTTGAATAGGTGACTCGAGTCCTGTCTTTTGAACATTAGGTCAAGTCAAGTCTTTTGAATAGGTGACTTGAGTCAAGTCTTTTGAATATGTCAAGTCATGTCTTTTGAATAGGTGACTTGAGTCAAGCAAAGTCTTTTGAATAGGTACTTGAGTCGAGTCAAGTCTTTTGAATATGTGACTTGAGTCAAGTCAAGTCTTTTGAATAGGTGACTTGTAGGTGACTTGAGTCAAGTCGTCTTTTGAATAGGTGAATTTAGTCAAGTCAAGTCTTTGAATATGTCAAGTCATGTCTTTTGAATAGGTGACTCGAGTCCTGTCTTTTGAACATTAGGTTAAGTTAAGTCTTTTGAATAGGTACTTGAGTCAAGTAAAGTCTTTTGAATATGTGACTTGAGTAAAGTAAAGTCTTTTGAATTGGTGACTTGAGTCAAGTCAAGTCTTTTGAATATGTGACTTGAGTTAAGTAAAGTCTGTTGAATTGGTGACTTGAGTCAAGTCTAATCAAGTATTTTGAATTGGTGACTTGAGTTAAGTCTTTTGAATAGGTGACTTGGGTCAAGTCTTTTGAATAGGTGACTTGAGTCAAGTCGTTTGAATATGTGACTTGAGTCAAGTCACATTTCTAAATATATGTGACTTCAAGTCAGGTGTTTTTAATAGGTGACTTGAGTCAAATCGTCTTTTGAATAGGTGATTTGATTCAAGTTTTTTGAATAGGTGACTTGAGTCAAGTCAAGTCTTTTGAACAATTTTGAAACCAAGTCAGTGGCGTAGCCAGGGGGAATGCCCCCTCCCCCCCACCCTAAAATTACCCTGTTGGTACACAACGCATGCCGTCGGTACCTGCGTGATTTTGACCATGCAATTTGTTTGGCTTTTTTGGTTTTAAAGACAACCACATGGAGTCCCCCATCCCCATCCGTAAATCCGGAAAGCTATCAATTCTTCTGTATATAGCAACATTTGTGTATTAACCTTACCGGTGTAGCAGAAGACATAGCCCCCTGGAGCCTGGAAGTACTATTGCATAAAATGTTAGATTCATCTTAAAGGCATATTATGTGATCTTTTCCAGAGAGCGCTCTCTATTCATTATTTTTTTTAGAAAGTAGATTTTCTTGCAGATTTACATTTCTGATCATAAATCATACATACATTCCAAGTTACAGAGCGATACGATTCCTAATTACCTCGAAATCATGGTTTTAGAGTGAATTTAGAGTGAAAATATAAACTGTCGGTGTTATCCGACAGTTTAATTTCACTCTAAAATCATGATTTTGAAGTAATTAAGAATCGTATCGCCCTGTAACTTGGAATGTATGTACGATTTATGATCAGAAATGTAAATCTGCAAGAAAATCTTCTTTCATTTTTTTTTCGATGTTGAGGGCGTTCCCTGGAAAGATCACATAATATACCTTTAAGAAGAGTGATTCTTCTTACATTGTCAACTCTTCTTTAAGATGATTGTTTACAAATTCCTACCTCAATCTTCATGAAACATATCCCATGTCAAACTTTATACCTGGGTCTAAATTAATAAAGCTCAACTTAGGAAGAATTCTTTAACTTTCTTCCAAACAAGTCTTAAGAAGAGTTTCAGAGTCACTTAAGAATCATAACTTTTATGCAATAGGTATCAGGAGCCATAGTCCACCCTGTACAGTAAAGTATAGGCACGTAGCACTTATAAAACTCTATTGTACATTTCACGGACATAAATTATGCTAATGAGCTCATTAAATGACGTCACTCGCATCATCGGGTTTCCCCGATGATTGAAATACGTTGATTGAAATTCTAGGTCGAGTAAAATGATGTTCTTATTTGTTGTCTGTGAGCTTTTCTGATTTTTTTCCCGTATTGGAGTATTTTTTTATTGAAAATAGACAGTTCAAATTAAACGTTGGTTCCAAGTTCAACTGACAGCACATGTATTAAAGGCGACAGCAACGGCAATATGCAAGCAACATTTGAGAAAAAATGATGCCCGACTTTGCAAGAAAGTGTACGGGGAAGTGTACGGGTGAACATGGCAAACCAAAACAGCCTAGTAAATAATCACCTCCGTGGCGCAATTGGTAAGCGCGTTCGGCTGTTAACCGAAAGGTTGGTGGTTCGAGTCCAGCCGGGGGCGTTGTTACTTTTTGCATTTAATGCAGATCGACAAATCACAGTAAAAATATAATATTGACAAAATCACAGACCACTTACACAAAAATCGCATCTGCGCATGCTCCTGTCATGATCGAAATCCACCACACAAGCAATGGGCGAGTTTTATAAGTGCGTAGGTAAAGGGCACTACACGACATACTAGTTTCACGCTTCATTCCATGTGTCTACGGAGGCTGGACATTGGCTCCAGTGGGCCACGGCTCCTTTCACACCGGTTTGGTTTCAGAGCGCACATAATATACACCCTCGCCTGGTTCTATTAGTATCAACCAAGCTGATCTAATAATAGTCCCCATCTAAGCTGTTCTAATCAGCGACCCATAATCCCCAAAATACATGATGCGATCTGTGAAAACCCGTCGGATGTCGCAAAATGTGAACTAGGGACTATGGTTTTTCTTTCTTTTTTTAAAGATTCTTTTAGAAAATTAATTTCCAATACTTTGTGTCATCATCTTTTATGAAATTTCACCTTCAAAAACTTAATACTTAAGTCACTTTTCTAATTAACCTTATAATGTTATTCTATTAAACTATTAAACATCATCTTTTTTGGCCTGTTTTCATGATTTTTTGTTTTGTAGATTTTTATGACATCACAAACTTCATTCACTCATAACCTTTTTTAGTGATCATAGAAAAATGATGGAAACAGTTTTGTAATCAGCAGTTTCAGCTTTCTTATGATATAAATATCTCAAATATGAAAAACCCCACCATGTGGCGGGTTTTCACAGATCGCATCACATATGTTACCAAGCTGTTCCATCCAGTAGGCAACCCCCAACCATCTCCGACTGTCCACACGGGTGTAAGGAATTCGCAAAAAGTCCATTATTTGTATGCACCAAGTCAGCTTTGTGGGCGGTCAAATCTTTACTATTAGTAAGGCATCGCACAGTAAATGAAGCTGTTGAATACTTGTTTTGTAATGTATACAGTATTTACTGAATGAACCACACTACTCAGAAAGTCAACTTTTTCATATGATTGTCTCGTGTGAGAAAGTATACTTTTTACTTTTTATATTTCAAAAGCATCTTGCAACTTAGGATTCACATAAATGTACCAGACGACGATGGCCACACGATTTCATCGTTTCAATATGGCGATGGGAGTGCACCATTTTGAAATATTTTTAACATTAATCGCCCGGTTAACGATGTAAATAATTTAAAAAATAGCATTTACAATGGAGTTGGTTAGCCAACTCCAACGGTTTTGGATTGGAAAAAAAATCTTCTAATTATGATGAATTTTTCAAAATTATAAGATTAACATTCGCGATTACGCGGTTATTCCAATACAAATTCAAAATACAAAATTCGCGTGGCCATCGTTGTCTGAAATGTACCAAATAAAACTTACCCTCTACTTCTTTACGTTTCAAATATAAAACACAATGTTATTTATATCTTCAACCATTCTTACTTTATTGAATTCCTTGGCCCCATGTTCGGGAGATCCTTAATTACACATTATTGTTGGGGAGAATCCAAATGAATTCAGAATGTCCAAAATGTGTTAAAATATATGTTGAGAATTCCCACAACTTATTTGGGGCATGCTCACTCAACATTATCTCGAATATTTTGAAAACACAAACACATAGAATGTATTTGATATCTTCAATTCAAACAATGAGGGACATCTTCAATTTGGTTGAATAGCCTCAAAATATTGGTGATATCTACAGTATAGTAGGATAATAAAGGACTGGAAATAGCACCCACCTGCCTGCCCATAGCGGGTAACTCTCAAATCTAAATGAATTCACTGCAATAGGTTGTGAATTTGATACACAAACCTTCTAAAGTTAAATCAGTTCCAAATTGGCGAGAAATGTTCGGTTTTTATCTATCCGCGGGTAAAAGTAATCCAAGCGTACGCCCGCAATTATGGTCACATGCAAACGGTTTTGGCCGCACGCGCGCATCACGCATATGATGCACAATACGACGATTCGTTTTTGATAGTGTGGGTATATTACAATCACTTGCACAATGAGGTGGCAGTAGGATCATTAGAATACACTCTGACGTCACTGTGCAGAGTTAAAAACGAACAATCACCAATTACAGAACACCAAGGTTGGTATGCACACAAAACAACTCAGACCCGGTCTGACTTTAGACCTGGTCTATATGAAGGGACTTCCTTCCAGAAAGGATTGTTTTATGCTTAGACGAGCTCATCCTGCATTATTAATGGACCTTATACAGGGGCGTATCCAGGATTCAGCAGGTTTTTTGCCTCTTATAAAGGGGCAAAACATGTCACTGCTATATTTACTGTTGGACTTGGTTAGGGAGAATACAGGGGATATAAAAGAATAAAAGGTCCCTCTAAAAGGAATTTTCTTCATTTAGACCCAGGTCTAATTTGTTGTGTGCCTACCAACCTCAATAAGCTTTCCCACACAGATGCCCTATACTCATCACAAAAAGTATCGAGACACTTAACAAATGAGCCAATGATTAATAATGGCCTGTACGGGTATGGATTAATCAAAGCAAATAACTCAGTGTCACTTTTGAAACTGGACCTACGACCATTGAAATGACAATAACTCCGTTCCGCATCATCGCATCTCAATAATCGAGGTGTCAAAATACGCAGAACAAAATTATGCACTGGGTTATTTGCTTCGATTAAGCCACACCCTTTCGGGATGTTAATTATTGGCTAATATATAAGTATCTCGATACTTTTTGTGAGGAGTTTAGTATATGTTTATTCTATCTAAAGCACCAATTTCAATTATCAAACAAAATACATATGCCCAGTGCAAATATCACTGCTGTTTTAAAATTGACAGCCTATATTTTCTCAGGTGCTGTTGAAGTCATTGTTTTACATAATACGCAAGTGCAGACAAATGTTGTCAAAGATTTGAACACTCCAAGACTTTTCTAACTGATGGGGATAACATACCTCTTGCCCCATTGAGACCTGTTGTCACCAGTTATAAGGATTTCAGTTTTTAAAACTAGCATAAGGCGCATAAATCTGATCCTGTCCACAACATGTGTCCCAGGACGGTAGGACCACAAGTGTTTATATTTTGACACCTCTGAAATAATATTCATGAACAAGTGTTTGTCAAAACATTCAGGGGGTTGGTGGTCGGGGAGGTAAAAACAAGGATTTTCACAGGATGTCAACTAGCAACTATTTTGTCAGTGTTATTGCGCTTCATTCCGTTGAGGGCGTCAAGACGCCATAAATCTAATTGCGGTCCTGGGACACAAGTTGCGGGCAGGGTCAGATTATAAGGCAACCAGCAGCATAAGGCAACCAGCACAACTACTACACTTGAGAGTTTAGAGCCTCAATGTACTACTATCTCCAATAGCTGCCAGATGGGGTTTTGTTGTGTAGCCTATGCTAAGCATGTGATATTATACTAAATGTAACTCAGAGCAGCTATTGTTGATAATGGCCTTTTTTACTTAATATAAATAGGACTTTGTTGCACTAAACTCTTTAACTACAGATTGAACATATATGGCAGTGAGATGTATAGTTTAGGAGCAGAGTACATGGAAGAAAGAATTGGCAGTATATTGTCAGCAATCTTAACACTTTCCACACACGGCAGGCGTCTGCAGACGACATTCCAAAATGTCTCAAACTGTTTAAAAAATGTCAAAATTGTTAAATTTCATAACCATATTTGGAATCACCATGTGAAATGCATTGAAAAAAGTACAAACATGCCTCGTATTGGTTCAGTAATCCTTGAGATAGACTTTGAAAATTGGGAAAGGTTTCTGAAAAACCTGTTTTTGATATGGTAAAACCAATAGCCGCGTGGAAAGTGTTAACACTTTCCACACACGGCAGGCATTTGCAGACGACAGACAATTCCAACATTTCACAAAATGTTTAAAGAATGTCAAAATTATTGAATTTCATCACCATATTTGGAATCATCATGGGTAATGCATTAAAATAAGAACAAACATGCCTAGTAATATTGGCTCGGTAGTTCTTGAGATAGACATAGAAAGTTGGGAAAGGCTTTTGAGACATCTGTCTTGTATGTAATACAACTAATAGTAGCCGTGTGTAAAGTGTTAAGGGACAAGGGTAGGTCACAATGATTTGGTCCTCCATGAATTTCAATATTGTAAATACACCTTTAAATACAAAATATTCTAGAGATTAGGTGATATTCAATCAACGCATGAATCCAGTCCCTCAATCTGATCTGCCGTTTTAACGATGGCAGTCATATAGAGGAACCATGCAGAAACAAGTCAAGAATTTAGTGCAACAAAGGGCTATCTGCATTTCGGCTATTTTGCGAAAAAATGAATTAAAGATTTGTACCCATCATTGTCACCTTCTGGTTTTGACAAGTTAAAAGATTATAATTGTTACAATAGAACGTTGTGCATTATAAATCATTCGGAAAATTAGGTTCATGATCTTGTGCGGATCATTTTGATACCAAAATCTCATTTTGACCAAAAAATGCAGATAGCTCTTTGTTGCACTAAACCCTCAAAGTCTTCTACAATGCCCATACATCTCAAAAACTAAACCAAATTGTTACAATCTAGAACTTAATATTTTATCCGTTTTTGAAGGCCTTTCTTAATTTCACTTCAAATATATATAATTATATAAGAAGCATATTCTCATAAAGTATTTACCATTCATTCATTTCAACATGAAATCTGTTATTTACTAGGACATTTGACAAAATATATATAAAAACATAATACTGATAAAACTTTATACAAATATTCTAGACAATATTATTACATACATATGGGCATGCTACAATAAATTCAAATCCCGAATTCGGAGATTTTAATCAAAATTGTTTCCACAATTGACAATTATTAAATAGATCTAAAAAATAACGTGAAAATATACATGATTCTGCTGGTATACTGTATTTATAAGTGGTAATTTTTGTGTACAGATATTTTCGCAATTTTATAGTTTTTGGAAAATGTGCCAGTCTTTAATTTGACGGTTTCTGCATTGATTATAACGTAACGCTATTGCTAAAGAATATTTTCGCGTGTTTATATTTTTGTTTTCATGTCCACTTGCGAAGTTCACGAAAATAATACCGTCACGAAAATTACCACGTATTGTGCTCCCTTTCTAAACACTGATTATGAACTGGCAATCCTGTCACAAATCACTTCATTGTGGTTGCATAAATCCCTAATCAGGTTTTTCACGGGACCACAATTTTGGAAGGGAAAACACCAACTAAATCGTCGGGGACCAGCCGGGAATCGATCCGGGGAACCTCCCACCCACTAAGCCACGAGCCTAAGCCTCAGCTACTCGGTCGCGTAGTATACTGCGCTCACTATATATAGGTTCGGTTGATTACGTCATCGAAAAACCGTCCCCACATGCGCTTGGAGATAGGTTTAGAAGTAGTATTTTTTAGCGCTCGGGCTGTTAGGGTTAATTGAACCCCCTAACCAGGTTTTTAACCGAGATCACAATTTTGGAAGAGAAAACATCAACTAAATTACCAAAGACCGGCCAGGAATTGATCCGGGACCGTTTGCACGTCGGCTGTTGAGTTGAAACATCCTGTAAAAGATAACTATTTTTGACTTGGATTGGAAAAAATAAATATATGAAGGATTATATTCTGATTTAAGATTAACAAACTGTATTCAAAGAATACAGACGATCTTGCTTAAGAGTGAAAGAGATAGCAAAAAGATAAACACCATGCTTTAGAGCAAAGTGATTAAATAAGCAACATAGCCAAATCAAATATATTTCTAAATTTAAAACACACCTGTTTCTTAGAATTATATTCTGAAGAAACAGTGGCAACTGTGCAAAATGTTTTTATTTTGTTTTATTCTAGTTGATATAGTAATGTTTTTGATAATTGTCAATTAATTAATTACAATAACATAATTACAAATGTGTTTCTGTTTTGACTCTACAACTTAACCCAATAAGGCCATAAAAATTGTTTGATTGGAGGAACATGAAAATAACTTCATGAAGTTATGCATCTTTATTAAAATTCAATTTCAGAGAGGCTTCAACCCGATTTTGAAGTTATGTGTACCAAAGGTTTAAAAAAATCAACATAAATTCATGATTAGACTATCTTTTGAATAGAGTGCACATCAATGCCAAAAGGGCAAAGCATAATAAAAATTAAAAGTCAAAACCTTCCAGAAAAGGAGTCGTTCCTCCGAGTTTCATGCCAATAAGGCAATAGACAAGAGGGAGACATACTCGATGTCACGCTGATAAACATACAATCTGTGAACTTCTACATTTTCCTAGATAGTGTTGGTTACCAGCAAACATTTAATTTCAAACTAGTGGAATAGAAAGTTTATACGTTCAAGGTTATATAAATATTGAACAGCTCAGAAGTATGACAAATTTTTATGATTAGTGCAAAGTTCACCACATTGAAAAACTACATCACTCTCGTCGTGGCTACATTGCTGGCCTCATTTTCGGAGCACTAATTGCTCTGAGCATCAGCATGCTCAGTTGGATAGCACGGCCCTCTTTTGACGTAAGTGCGCCAATTATGAATAACATCTATTGTATAAAAAAAGATGACAGGATTGTGGTAATAGGTTCAATAGCAAACACCAGGCAATGTCGAGGGTTGAGCGCCAGAAGGCCGTAACTTAAAAAATGCTATTCTGAGATCATCAACTTTCAAATATTCGGGACTCATTACAATACACTGTAGCACCAAACTTATAACTCTGGTTTTAGTCAAATTAAGAGTGTTTATGAGTTATCTCTTTATGGTTCTGAAAATCTAGGTTATATGGATTATTTTGGTACCAAAATATCATTTTGCCCAAAAGATGAGTTATGGCCTTCTTGCGCTCAACCCTTGATGTATACATACACACTCCCCGGTGTTGTGCTCAAACCAACTTCTAGGCTTAGAGAAATAAGAGTGCTCAACTGATAAAAGGTCAAGAGCATTTGTATAACCAAAGGTTAGATTTCTCAAATATCGGGTCAAAATTCTGTTGATGAAAGTCAAAAGTGGTTAGAATGAAAAATTCCAGGTAGGTCCACAATTTGTGTTGAGATCAAAAGTTCAACATGTTTATAATTTTAAACTTTCATATATAATATGGGGCTTTTAATTGTTTGTCAAGTAGCGATTTACCCCTTGGACACGGCATCATCCAAAAATCTAAAAAATCTATTATTTGAGCTCTAATTGCTTATATAAAATCGGATAAAACAATTTGTCTGCATATTTTCTTTTCTTTCTTTTCGGTTGAAAAAAGGGATGATGGTCCCATAAAAGATAGGGTTTGCATAGTTGTCACATAATTCTTAAAATTGTACTTAATAGCCAACATACCTTTTTTATTACGGGGGCTATTTTAAACAGAATTGATAAAAAGTAGCCCCCGTGTGTACTTTTTGGCATTGTTTGAGATTTTTTTGGGGGCTTTTTTGTAAAATTTGGGGGCTAATCACCCTTAGCCCCTGTCTATTTTGAGCCCTGGAGAGGAGTACTGCAAACACAACATTTTCACAGCATTAAGTTTCTGCAATAGCCGAGGTACTCATATTTTTGCAGCTTAAATTATCACTAGATTGATACATAATCACATACGGTAATTTAGGCCTATGATATGTGGGCATGAAAACTTAGCTGCACAAGTTGCTAAAATGCCTTGCTTTTCAGTGTAGATATGAATTTTACTCCCTCAAAACCCCTATTTTTCTCCTCATTGAATGATTCCCTATTTTTGTACAAGCTTTTTAAGTAAAGCACATAAATAAATCTCATAAATTACCTTAAGAAAGCGCATGCAAAAACACTACGTTTTTGGTGGAAACAGAACATCGTGAGCAGCTGCTATGGCTGCACCAATATATAGTCACTGTCATAATGCTATGGACAAAATACAAGCTATTTCACACGAGCATGTTTTGTTGGTGTTCGTGGAGCTGCGTCTAGATTGCATGAAATGCGCAAACAACTATGCACGCATACGCGTGACGATTTCACGATTGACCAATCATGACGCGCGGTAATTTTTTTGAAAGTTTCCAGTACGCACTTCTGGGTTTACCAAGCATGCACATAAGCATGTATGCAACACGCACGTGTATGCACGCACTGTAGGAATTATGTCCATATTATTATTATGACGTTGACGATAACAAGTTCTGTTTGATTCCAATAATGCCTTGCCTATTAAGAAACATTTAAGGGTTTAGTGCCATACTATGCCATATGCTGATATGGATGGTGTGGTGTTGTATTTATATAATATTGAATGGCTTTGAGGGTGATACAAGAATATATTGCATGAGCTATACAAATATTGCACGAGTCGGAGACGAGTGCAATATTTTGATAGCTCGTGCAATATATTCTTGTATCATCCGAAAATAAGACATTCAATATTATTATTATTATTTATATAACAGACTGTTTTGATAAAAAACTAAATAAGTAAGTCCGAACTGACCTTCTCTGCGTATATGTTATCATGCGCACAACTTCTGCGCCGCACCAAAAATATTGGACCGCAATATTTTTTGAATATTGGACGCACATCCGGGAACTTGGTGCACAATATTCAATACACACTTTTATTGTACCGTTTGGAAGGCCCATATAAATAATAATTATACTTATTGTTCGAATCACAATGCCTTGAACCAAACTACATGTATAACGCAGTACCCATTGAACATCATTCACGCCGTCATATTCATGATGTTTTGGTCTGAGGGATTCTGAATCTGACAGGTTGACCTATAGTAGTAATAGTAGTTTACATGCTCAACACTTAAGGCCTGCTCATTCTCCTGTCGTCATGTAATGGCTAAAATATGTTTGTTTGTTTACACGGTCGGTCCATACGGACACACGCTTAAGTCCTGATGGGACCAGACTGAAGTAAATCAGTCCCTGTGGCACTAAACGCTCAAATACTCACGGCAAATGAAATTGTAATATCGATCATGCTAAATGACTCTTTAGTTTAGGCCTATATGATGTGACCAGTGTAGAAAATACAAACATTTGTGATATAATCAACCTAAAAGAATCATAAGTTAGGAATATTGATTTTGAGATGACCAAAAAAAAAGAATACAAATTTCCTATTCATTTCATATTATTTTGTCAACCTTTCAATCGTTGATATCTTCAGAAAATAAGCGTCATATGTATAGCATTGGAAATAATCAATATAGCAAATTAGAAACTACAAATGTGATATATTTGAAGCTCAGGCGACGAAAAAAAGAAACCCTGTTGTACGGGCCCGACCCACCTATTTTTTTTAGATATCGGTGACAAAAATGTCACATTCAAATGAACACCGACCCAATTTTATTTTTTAGCTTGTCACAATACGGCAAAATCTGTACAGATTTTTTTTGGATTTTACAGATTTTTTAGGAAAAAAAGCCTGACCGACCGACCTGACGTGAAAGGTCTGTTTGCCCGTACAACACGGTTTCTTTTTTCAGGGGTAGAATTTCCGTGCGAATCCGCGAATCGATTCGCGTAAAATCACTACAGCGTGAATCCAGGTGGATTCGCGTGCAAAAAAATAAATAAATAAAATTGTTTTTTCTTTTTTTCTTCTTTTCTAAGTCTAAAACAGGACCTTAGATGACTGGTATTTGACCCTTAGTCAACAAACATGCCGAATTTGAAAGTTGTGCAAGCTTATAGCTTTATTCTTGATATGATTTTCATTAATTTCGCAATAATCCATGGATTCTCAAAATTGGCGAGAATCCATGGATTCTCGCAAATCCTTCCGCAAGAATCCGTTACCTCGCGGTTGGTTACGAAATTCTACCCCTGTTTTTTTGGTCGCCTTAAGACTAATTTTGCATGATTGCATTATATTGGTTGATTGATTAATTAAATCTCTACTATAATATAAAATATAGGACCAGTAGCAAGCACTATATGCTGGTTCTCTGGACCTGCTTGCATCTCTCCACTGGCTTCATGTTCAGGATAGCACTTGCTTCAAAATTGTTCTGTACATGTATGTTTATAAGTGTATAAATAATGCTGCACCATCGTTTTTGATTGATTTTGTTTCGCTACAAAGTGACCGGTACACTGGTTGACTGGCTTGCCAACCATAGAGATGAACTAATCACAGCAGGGACAGCAGGATTTTTTTTATTATCCCCACCTAAACCCCTTCTCCTGTTTATTGTTTCAATAACTACAGGAGTTAGGGTTATAATGACACATTCAGCCCTCAAATTAACCGAAGGCAATTGCCGTCGGTACCCCACCTAGTTACCTCGATGCCCTCAACTTCTGGCTGTTTTTACTCCATTGAAAAGTACATAATTGCCTTGGTTGAAGTTGGTGCCCCTTTCAAATTGCCTAAAATTGCCTTGCCCTTTCCATTTCTTAATTTGAGGGCTGGACACATTAAATGTCTGCACCACCAGACAATTTGGTGATCCATATTTGTAGCTGCGGTTAAAAACTCCTGCTATGGCTTCTTGGAGTCTATCCTAGCAGGTGTTAAGTTGTCAGTGTGAAAAAAGCTGCTTTGTCGATCAGATTGAGCTAGAAATCAACTCTGTGGGTCTCACAAAGTTGTGTATACTTTTTCAGGAATGAAAAAACCCAACGCCCAGCCATTTGTCATTTTCTTGATGACAGAGAGAAATTTCAGTCGAGAGCTTAAACTGTCTTCATATGGCTTAAACGTTATCCACATGGCCAAAACTATGGGCCAGCCCCACAGACCCCTGATGCTATATTTCCACTGAGTTACAAACAGGGTTAGCACAGTTAGATCAACATCCATATAACATGATGCACATTTTAAACAGTAGATAAAGCGTTACACATCCTACTCATTTGAGGGTTGTCATTGCTGCATGGCTTCCTCCGTCTTCCCAGCATGCTTGTCAACATCCTGTGATGACTCAGCTGTTTGGGGGTCAGAGGTCCCTGCCACTGCCCCATCAGTTCCTTGAATAGCGGAGGATTTGGCCATGGCCTCTTCTTCCTCCAATTCTGCCAATTCTTGCTCTATGAGTTGTTTTGCTAGCTGCATGTTCTGGGCTTCATTGTAGTGGTGTTTTCTCTTGTTTTGGAACTGGGCTCTTTCGTCTGTGGAATCAATCAATCAATGGCAGAAAAGTATGTTAAAATACACGAGTGAATATCATCTAGAGTTTAATCAGCTCTAAATTGGCGAGAAATATTCGGGTTTTATCTCTCTGTGTGCAAAAAATAATCCAAGCTTAGGGCGACAAGAATACGGTGACATGCATGCTGTTTTTACTGCACACCTGGTCACGCATATGATACACAGTGTGCTTGTTGCCTTCATGCACGGCTGCATCCTTCTGAATTTATTCGCTGCTGTAAGGAGGATTCACCAATTTGGAACAGATCAAACCATGCATTAATGGAAGGGGGACGGATGGATGATTGAAGGATGGATGAGAGGGTAAATGAATAATGAATTGGAAATATACTGTAAGAGTCAATATTTTCGCGATAAAATATTTTCACGAAAATGGTCATAACAGGCATTTCGCGATTTTTTATTTTCACGATTTTCAACATTTGTGAACAAAAGTCAATGGAATTCAATAATTTTCACGAGTTTATATTTTCGCGGATGAGGATTGATTCGCGAAATTCGCGAAAATAAAAACCCTGCGAAAATTTCTACTTTTACAGTAGGTTGATGATGATCTAATGAGCAGGGGTCAAAATAATTCATTACATGGGCCATTTCCTCCCCAAAATCGACTAAATTCATGAGGGAGCCCCATTTTTTTAGACAACAAGGGCTCTTTTCAATATATGCTCCTTGAGTAGGCGCAATAATCACTCAACTAAATGATAGAGCTAATGCTGCAGTTCAACTTTGATTGTGTCACCCTTGTAAATCGTTTCGTCAAATCTTGGAGAAAACGGCCTGTAGCCCTGCTCTGTTTTGACCGTTGCTAACGAAGTATGGTAATGAATGAAAGAATCTATCAATGAATGAATCAATCGATAAATAAACAAGGCGGTTCTCGAACGGCGTGTCTCGCCTGTTCATCAAAAGTGACTTGAAAGAAATGATGATGAAACATATGATACAATGTAGCACTGTCACAGAGGTATGCATTGTAGTTAATGCAAGGGATGTAATACCTTAAGGGATGCTCAAATGTTACCCAGTACTAAAAATTTTGCGGAACACAAACTAATCGTTTCCGCTTTATGGCCCTTCAAAGTTGAGATAGATGGTACCCCACCCCCTTTGGACTATGCAGTGGCGGCGCCAGCATCATAATTTGGGGGGGGGGGGGGGGGGCAAAAGGAGGCAAGACATTTTAGGGGACCCCAGACGATCTTGAATGACCTCCAATGACCTTGAAAATGTAATCAACAAAAAGAATACACCCCCCTTTCCCTCCACAAAGTCCCATCAAGATAGGCCCTACTGATCTATTTGACCCCATATTTGACCTTAAATGACCTCTGATGACCTTGAAAATTTAATCAGCAAAAAGAACACACCATCCCCCTTCCCTCCACCAAATCCCATCAAGATAGGCCTTACGGATCTTATTTGACCCCAGATGACCTTGAAAAATTAATCAGCAAAAAGAACACACCACACCCCGTCTCTCCACCAAATATAATCAAGATACGCCTTACGGATCTTATTTGACCCCAGATGACCTTGAATGACCTCGTAAAATTAATCAGCAAAAAGAACACACCATCCAGCTTCCTTCCACCAAATCCCATCAAGAGAGGCCTTACGGATCTTATTTGACCTTGAATGACCTGATGACCTTGAAAAATTTAATCAGCAAAAAGAACACACCAACCCCCTTCCCTCCACCAAATCACATCAAGATAGGACTTGCGGATCTTATTTGACCCCAGATGACCTCAGATGACCTCGAAAAATCAATCAGCAAAAATAACACACCATCCCTCTTCCGTCCACCAAATCCTATCAAGATAGGCCTTACGGATCTTATTTGACCCCAGATGACCTCCGATGACCTTGAAAATTTAATCAGCAAAAAGAACACACCAACCCCCTTCCATCCACCAAATCACATCAAGATAGGCCTTACGGATCTTATTTGACCCCAGATGACCTCTGATGACCTCGAAAAATTAATCAACAAAAAGAACACACCATCCCTCTTCCGTCCACCAAATCCCATCAAGATAGGCCTTACGGATCTTATTTGACCCCAGATGACCTTGAATGACCTCCGATGACCTTGAAAATTTAATCAGCAAAAAGAATACACCACCCCCCTTCCCTCCACCAAAGCCAATCAAGATAGGCCTTACGGATCTTATTTGACCCCCGGTGACCTTGAATGACCTCTGATGACCTTGAAAATTTATTCAGCAAAATGAACACACCACTCCCCTTCCCTCCACCAAATCTCATCAATATAGGCCTTATGGATCTATTTGACCCCATATTTGACCCCGATGACCTTGAATGACCTTGCAAATCTAATCAGCAAAAGAACACACCACCCCCTTCCCTGACATCAAGTCCCATCAAGATAGGCCTTACGGATCTCTAGATATCGCGTTACAACGCGTCACAAAAGTTTTAAAGCATATTTGACCCCAATGACCTTGAATGACCTCCAATGACCTTGAAAATTCAATCAGTAACAGAACGCACCACCCCCTTCCCTACATTAAGTCCCATCAAGATAGGCCTTACGGATCTCCAGATTTCTTGTCTCTTAGGTCGGACAGACAGACAGACAGACAGACAGACAGACAGACAGACAGACAAAAAAGTGGCCACTAAGTCTCTTTCTGAACAAGTTCAGGCGAGACAAAAACCAGCATTTAATGTGTAATTTAATACAATTATCTCTACCATTTTATGGACATATTTTGTCTACCTCTGCCAGACTTCTTTACCATCTATCAATATCCCTGACTTCCTCTGATTGCATTGTAAATAAACATATTGAAAAATACTTCAACTTCTCACTCCAGATAAGCAAAATACACACAAATCACTGTCCCAAGCTTAAAGGTGTATCACTTTTTTTGGGCTATGATTTTTTTTTCACACCAAGAAATTTTGATATCAGGAGAATCCCCATATTTTTTCATTATGTCTGTAAAATCTTAGGGGCCAGAAATGTTCCATTTACAAATTATAGACTAAAATGTGGTGAATTACTGCCAAAGGTGGTTAACCACCAGCCAGTTAGTGTACTACTCAATGGGCATATATTAAGGACAGGGAAAATGCTCAAAAGCGCAAAAGCACAAAAAAAAGCACCTTTTGCCCAAAATAGCACTTTTTCATCACACAGCATTTTTTTTTCAAAATTGTCTAAATATTTAACAAATAATGTCCATCTACCTAAAAATCAACAAGTTACATAACCGTGGAAGTGTTTATTCTACACTTAGTTTAGTTTGAATGTAGTTTTGAATGAAAAATGATGGTTTTGACAATGAAAAAAGAAATACGTCAACATGGAAACATGGAATATAATCGCTTTTGGATTTATTTTTAACGCATGGCATAATTTTGGTGAATAAAAGCACCTTTTACTAAAAAAAAAGCACCTTTTACCTAAAAAAGCACCTTTTGCTCCAAAAAGCACTTTTTCCAAAATCAAGCAGCACTTTTAGTGCTTTTAAAAAGCGCAAAATCCCTGTCCCTAGCATATATCTTGCGACCTTGTACTTCTAAAATAAGCACCATTGAAGTTATGCAACTCAAACTTTGGAATGCATCAATTTTGAGGCCGCTGGAGGTTTGAAACCATGACCCATATTTAACGGGTTTTTTTAACCTCAAACTGCTGCTTTGACCCTTATTATCTGTATTTTGGGGTTTTCTATACCTAAAATGACTGATTTCACTGTGTTTACATGATTTTTGCAAAACACGACCATGTTCGGGGTTGTCACTAGCCGGCTAAATTTGACACGAATTTGAATAGTAATATTTCTTAGATGACAATAATAGCTTTTACAGCTGTTCTAAGGAATAAAATAGACCAATTTGTCATTTTTGTGCTTTAGGGTTTTTCAGCACTAAATCATACCGCATGTCTAATAGGGATTTCTTGCAAAATGTGACCCATCTCCCCCCTGAGTATCTACACCCTGCCTGCTTCCAAGAAAATTTAACAGGCCCCTATACTATTCCCTTCCCCGGCCCATTGTGTGTAACAGGCCCCTATACTATTCCCTTCCCTGGCTCATTGTGTGTAACAGGCCCCTACTATTCCCTTCCCTGGCTCATTGTGTGTAACAGGCCTACTATTCCCTTCCCCGGCCCATTGTGTGTAACAGGCCCCTACTATTCCCTTCCCTGGCTCATTATGTGTAACAGGCCTACTATTCCCTTCCCCGGCCCATTGTGTGTAACAGGCCCCTACTATTCCCTTCCCTGGCTCATTGTGTGTAACAGGCCCCTACTATTCCCTTCCCTGGCTCATTATGTGTAACAGGCCTACTATTCCCTTCCCCGGCCCATTGTGTGTAACAGGCCCCTACTATTCCCTTCCCTGGCTCATTGTGTGTAACAGGCCCCTACTATTCCCTTCCCCGGCCCATTGTGTGTAACAGGCCCCTACTATTCCCTTCCCTGGGCCCATACCAACCTTTTTGTTCCTCTGTTAGATGTTCTTCCTCTTCATCACTGCTGGATTCCTCACCCGCATCTTTTTCCCACCACCTTTTTTGTATACTGTCACACTCCAACCTGTGAGGATGAGAATAATGTAAAACCACTTAATTTTGCGATGGATTTAATTTCACAAATTTCGGGATAGATGCGGATTCGGGAAATTAAATACCCGTGAAACTAACAATTTTGCATTGAAAGTAACAGTAACATTTCCAGATTCGCCAAATTAAATGCCCGCTAAAATAGCAGTTACTTTAAATTTGCCAAAATAAAGTATCCACAAAATTATAGTGTTTTACAGTAGTAATATTTTGACCAATAGAAGTTATTCATAATTGGCGCATTTACTTCAAAAGAGGACCGTGCTATCCAACTGAGCATGCTCAGAGCAATTAGTGCTCTGAAAACGAGGCTAACGATGTAGTTTTTCAATGTGGTGAACTTTGCACCAATCATAAAAAATGATTCATACTTCTGAGCTGTTCAATATTTGACCTTATTACATTCGTGAAATAAACTTGAAAGTATAAACTTTCTAATCCACTAGTTTGAAATGAAATGTTACGGTTCATTACATTGCAGTAAAAGTACCAGATTGTATGTTTATCGAGTATGTCTCCCTCTTTAGACACGAAATCGCCAATTATGAATAACGTCTATTATGTAAAATTTAAATCTTGAAAAAAAGAAAGATATAACTTGGAAGATCAGGTATTAACCGACATTCTGGTTCTTACTCCTTAGAACACTGGGTACACTGTTTGAAGACACTTGTGTTTTTGATACACATTTTAATGTAAATTAATCTTTAACAACGATTTATTCTTTTCATTACCCATCAATGGTTCAACCAATGTCAAGACTCAGAACACTTTCACACCTTTTTTCCCTGTGATGGGATTCTATGGATCAGGTTTTACAGAAGTAATAACTAAGCCTCCATATCAGTGGTTTGGGCATGATTCAACAGGGAACTCTATGTGCGTAAATTAAAAAGATTAGGTTCGAAAATGGAGAAATGAAATTTTGTTTAAAGATAAATTTAGGTCATGTAATCAGATAATTGGGTGTGTAATTTTGAAAAATGGCTGTGCAAACTATTTTAAATGGCCTCCTATGGCTGTGCCAATGGAGAAATGATAAGAATATCGTCGCTGGTATATTTTCAGGCCCTTCAGCATGTATAAAGTAAAACTTTCCAATGGTTATACACACATAGGAAGTATTACTTTATACTGGGGGTTCTCAACTAATTATGGTGGAGGGCCAAAAATATTTAAAGAAACACATCTCAGGGGCCAAATTGCCTTCTTTAGTCCTTTTTGTTATGTTTTTATTTGTTTTTAGAGATTTTCAAGGGCCATTCAACATTGCTTGATGGGCCGGATTTGGCCTGCAGGTCACTTGTTGAGAAACCCTGCTTTATACATTATGAAGGGCCAGATGGAGATAAAAGGTTGTAACAGAACAGCGTCGATATGAACTTACTTTTTAGACAATGCATCTTGACATAGCTGCTTATCTCCCTCTTCATCACTCATGGCTTCATCGCTTATGGCTTCATTACCATCCGTATAAACTTACTTTTTGGACAATGCATCTGGACATAGCTGCTTATATCCCTCTTCATTGCTCATGGCTTCATTTCCATCCATATATTTGAACTTACTTTTTGGACAATGCATCTGGACATAGCTGCTAATATATCCCTCATTATTGCTCATGGCTTTATTTCCATCTGTATATTTGAACTTACTTTTTGGACAATGCATCTGGACATAGCTGCTTGTATCCCTCATTATTGCTCATGGCTTCATTTCCATCCATATATTTGAACTTACTTTTTGGACAATGCATCTGGACATAGCTGCTTATCTCCCTCTTCATCGCTCATGGCTTCATCTCCCTCCGCATATTTAACCTTATTGAACGGCAGGGTTCTAGCCAGGACCATCTTAGTGCCGGGTAAATTTACTGACGGCGAACGGAGAAAGTGTAGCGAACGAAGTGCAGTGGATCATGGCATGGGATCCAGAGGCCTTTTTAATGTCTTTTTAGGGTATTTTAATGCACTCTGAGGGTTACTGCCACATAATTTCTTGTTTTATGAGGCAGTTTAATGATTTTATCCACAAATTGTTAAACATTTTTTTTACAAAATAGGAACCTTTTTTTTAGAGTGCTGGGCAGATATTGTCAGTGCCGGGCGGCCCCGCCAAGTGCCGCCCACCGTAACTAGAACCCTGTTGAACGGGGTGGGGTGTCTGGCTCGTCAACCTTCATATGACTTACTTTTTGGACAATGCATCTGGACATAGCTGCTTATCTCCCTCTTCATCGCTCATGGCTTCATCTCCCTCCGCATATTTAACCTTGTTGATCGGGGTCTGGTTCGTCAACCTATGACTTACTTTTTGGACAATGCATCTGGACATAGTTGCTTATCTCCCTCTTCATCGCTCATGGCTTCATCTCCCTCCGCATATTTAACCTTGTTGAACGGGGTGTCTGGTTCGTCAAACTTCATATGACTTACTTTTTGGACAATGCATCTGGACATAGCTGCTTATCTCCCTCTTCATCGCTCATGGCTTCATCTCCCTCCGCATATTTAACCTTATTGAACGGGGTGTCTGGTTCGTCAACCTTCATATGACCGTAGTCTTTGTCTGCTGGGTGAAATGTCTGTAATATATTCATCTCATCCCACTTGATTCCTTCTCTGGAAAATGGAAAAAAGGGGGAAAATATTGAATCTTACAGGGTAATAAGGGCAAAAAAGGTTGTTGTGTTGCCCTCAAATGCCATAAATCTGGTCGGTCGGTCAATTTTCCTTTTTTTTTTTTTGCTGACAAATATTACTGACAGACTGTGGTTCATGTCAAGACAAAATTGGTAAATGTTAATTTGTGGTGGTCCTCATTCCAGTTTGTGGCATTGATATTTTCGGAACAGGTGAATTGATTTTCGGTTTTTAGCTTCAGGGCAGGGTCAATGATATAGCGCCAACAATAGTTACCCCAGCGAATAGATGTTCAGGGTTTAGCTGCAGGGTCAATTATAGAGCGCCCTCAATAGTAGCCCTGGCATCCCTGGCAATATAATTGCAGCCTTTAGCTGCAGCGATATAGCGCCCTCAATAGTTGCCCGGGCATTAGCATTAGCTACAGGGTACCCGGGCGAATACAGACGGCCATAAGGACGTCCACTGCTTTAGTCAATCACAAGTTTTTTCTTTTGTCTGGCGATACGAACTTGTTTACCGTGCATCAGTGCGTTTTCAATCACTCGGTGATCAATTGTACATGAAGATGTAAACACGGGCCGCCAATCGATCGCCCAGTCTACTTGCTCTTGAGCTATGCTAGTCTTGTTCCCTGCACCCCAATCCCCGCGACGAAACATTTCCGAAAGATTGACACAAATTATGAAAAGTATTTTTTTAGTAATGTTTGAAACAATGCCAAACAATCTTAATGTCTGTAGTCTCATACTATTTAGTGGGTAAAACCATGGTAAAACCAATATAAAACAAAGAAACCTTTCCTAGTAAAACCGGTGGGCAATACTACATGTACTATTGATGACAACCGACCAAGTCGTTTAGTTGATATTTGATCGATCAAGTGATTGAAAACGCACTGAGCTGATGCACGGTAAACAAGTTCGTATCGCCAGACAATAGAAAGAACTTGTGATTGACAGAAGCATTGGACGTCCTTATGGCTGCATACAGCCGTCTGTACGGGCGAATAGTCTTTGCCATTTCGAATTTCAAAATGTTGACGCTGACGCTGTAAAGTTACTGTACTGTAACTTGTAAGTGTATCGAGATAGGCAGACTAGCACTAGCAGTAGCACGACTGGTCGTTTGATCTTTCGAGTTGCTTTGAGCGATTTGCGTTTCATAATCCACTTGAGCGAATCCAAATCGCCACAATCTGCGACTGGCCTTGGCCTAAGGTTTTGTCAACTTGTTTATGTTTAAAGTGCCGAATTTGGCACCATTTTAATAATTTAATAAAGCTTTATAATTATTAGGCCTATATTTTCTCCAAGATTTCTCCACAAACTAATAAAAAAACTCACTCGGGTCTGTTAGCTGGATCATCGTAAAATCCTGGAGATTTCAAAATCCCCTTTTTTGCTTCAGGTAACCTAACTTTGACAGGTTTTTCATCAGTTTTCTCAGAGTTCTCCGCCATCTCAAAAATGTTGATTTCTCGCAAAATCGGGAGTTAATTACATTAACCTCTGACCCATTAAACTGGCTTTTAAGTTAAAACAACTTATGCCTAGGTCATGAAAAAGTTTAAATCGTAAAGTGGTGAGATCAATATAAAATATGCAATCATATACTAAAATTTAGTTATTTTTCTTAATGATTACTTCTTAAATATTATAGAATATGAAATTGTGTGATTTTTATCTTGAATATTAAATTAGTGACTGAACAGTGATGTTATTCTAAATGAGTAATCCACTTAACCCGGTTAATATGGTAACTAACTAAGATAATGGGTCAATATGGTTCAAAGTTCAAGAAAAATCAGGAAAAACCCAAACAGATCACGAACAACGACGACAGAAAGAGATTTCATGATTTTGCTGCAGTTCAACAGGAAAATAATGAATTCATGATAGCTTTATCATATCTTCGTGAGACGAGTCATTTCGGTAGCTGAAATACGGGTTGGTCAGTATTTGATACAACAATTTAATAATTAAATAATATGTTCATGATGTTCACGACTGATTTCCAAATTGAAATTCATGTCTCATGATTCTGCTGTTTGTTGTTGAAATGTCATTTGTGCTTGCAACAACTGGCAAGCAATTCAAGAATTCCTTTTTCTTCTCTCAAGTTCAAGCTTGCTAAATAAAGTAAGCGTAATTTAGAACGTCATACATGTACATTTTACTTTTAGTCTGTTAGGAGTAGGCCCTATACAGTTTTATACTAGCTAGTCTAGTCTCTAGAGTAGACTCTATTCACGCGGCAGCCATTTTCCAAAATATGCCACCCAAGCCTCGTTCCCGTTTGGTCTATCTGCGCCTCGCGCTGCACAAATAGAACTGCGCGAGAAGCGTGGTACCAAAGCACGCGGCGTACGCATCCTCACGCAAGTCACGCAGGCGCAGGTATACGTAACGAGAACGAGGCTTGGGTGGCAAATTTTAGAAAATGGCTGCCGCATGAATATTGTCTATAGCCTATAGACTTTTTTCTGTGACAACTGGCAGTGCGTTGTAGTCTATAGAACAGCGTCACAACAGCGTTATCTTTGAGAAGTCGACGTGGCGCGGCATATCTGTATCTGTAATCTGATTGGCCGCGATCGTATCTATGGGTCATGAATGTCCCCGCCCACATGCTTAAATTTAATTAACTAGATGCATGCGTTGGCGGTTTTAAAAAGTACCGAAATATAATCTGACAACCCTTACAAAAATGCAATCACCACAATGTGGTTGCAGCAAGGTGGTACCAGGTTGCGCAAGGTGGTTGCAACTGCAAGGTTGCACAAGTTTGTCGCAAGGTACATTACTGCCCCCAAAAAGTACATTGGTACAAAAAAGGTACATTGGTAAAAAAAAGGTACAGTGGTACAAAAAAAGGTACATTGGTACAACAAAAAAAAGGATTTTTTTCAGATAATGAAGACTTTGAAGTCCATGAGAAATATGGTGCATTGCTTTTACGTGGTTGTGTTTTAATCCTTCAAAGAGACGGCTCCGAAAATGAGGGCGCTAAAGCTAGGCTATTTTTTTCAGACAGAAAAAAAAACAAAAACCCCAATACGGGGCCAAAAGTGAGGCGGGCGCGCTTCAAGAATCGAATAAAAAAATTAAGGCGCCTTAGGAAGAAAAAAACCCAATTTGTTTCCAGTAGCAAGCCTGAAAAGTCAAATGCGAAATACATTTTTTTATTTTATTGTTTTGCTCAAATTCATAGTGGAGATTCACTTAAAATGGTTTTATTTAGTCAAATCTGTGCATTTTTGTTACTCTTATTATACTCCCTAAAATGTGATATTCGCCGCGAATTAAAGTTTCACTTTCGTGTTTGTGGTCAATTGCCATCTTGAAACATGTTGGACACAATTTTGACAATATTTGTCCCCGTTTTTTCTATTAAAAAAATTAAATGCGCAATCACTTTGACCAATGGAAATAAGCCCTTTTTAGGGCTTTCTTTGGCTATCCTTGGCGTTAAATGTTTTCTTTTATAATATATGTTGTGTACATTTTTGTAATTTTTAAGATTTGTATATTGATCTGATGTAATTGTATCTCTGTGTTTTGATATGCCAAATAAAACTAAACTAATTAAAGCTAAGTGTCTCAGTGAAATGCACGCGCACTACTGGAAACAAATTTGTTATTTGTATGGCATTTCTCTATATTTTTAATTTTTATTTGATACATACATGGTTTAATTAAAGTGTTTTTGTTGAGACACATCATACACTGACTGTCTAAATCTTCTTTTTCATATTTCCTTTAAATTTGTCCTCTGTTAATTTCATTCTCTGACTTTGACCAATTGTTTTTTAAATATCTTGTTTTAATAAGGGTATATATAATGCCTAGGCCCTAGGCTAGGCCTATTCTCAGTCACTTTAAGAAATTATTGCATTTAAAACATAAACAATAGTACATGTATCCATGACTGTGCGGTAGTGTAAGGATAGCTCAGTTGCTATATTGCGTTTTCCGGTGGACCACGGTGAGATGAATATATGGGGGGGGGGGGGGCAAGGCAGCATGAGGGGGACAAACCTGTGATCAGGGGGCATAACCGACTATTTATTAGTATAGAGTTTGTCAGCGCATGGGGGGGGGGGGGGGGGGGGTAAGCCTTCTGTCAGGGGTCACCCACTACCCCACGAGTCCCTGTAATACTGTGCTAATTGGCATAGACATTGAGGGCCGTATTCTCGTACTAAACACGGTTTTAGCTTAAAACCGTGTTTAACTAAACGTGTGTCTAACTTAAACGTGAGTTTATCCTTTAAACGACGTGTTTAACAAAACATGATTTTAAACTCTGCAAATCTTGTTCCCAGAGTGGTCCTGCGCTGATTGTATACAGGTATCTAATTCATTGTGGCCCTAATGTGTTACAATAGATATCGACCGAATGCCTTAAATACATGGTACGGTTGAGTGATCATTTAAGGCATACAGTTAGTGCGCATGTTTAGTTAAACACATATTAAACTACCCCCGTACCCATGTTTAAAGTTAGACACATTTCAGCGAGTTAGATGCGTGTTTAAGTAAAACAAATGTACGAGAATTGCGTTTAGTTAAATGCTGTCTAAAGTCAAAGTTAGACTTGTGTTTAGCTTAAAACCGTGTTTAACTACGTACGAGAATACGGGCCTGAATGTTTGGCTACGACGCGAATATTTCAATTTAGGTGATATTCGTCCCAGGTTTCAGAAGTATTTTTTCCTGTTCATAAAACTACCAATAAAGACCACAGGTGTCCATGTCCCGCCCCATGATTTGTTACCTTACTTTCTTTTGATAAAAACACTTTAAAGGGAGAATGTGAGTGTGGTATTCTAGGGTTTTTATGTGTGCAAAATTTTGGAGAGAAATGTAAAATCCTCACTACTCGTTTAGAGGGTGAAAAGATGACGCATAATTGATTATATATTTGACTTAACTGTCCTTCCCCGTCCTTGTGACGTGACATGATGCTAAGCCTATTTTCGTGCTACTTTCTGTTTGTTATGTCATAGATCTTAAAGATGTATTGGCCTACATGTATCTTAAAATGCCTTGGCAGCCTGCGCACGCTGTACAAGTGATGTATAGGAATTATTAATACACTCGATGTAGGCGCATACGCAGGGGGGGGGGGGGGGGGGGGGGGGTGTTTAGGTTGTACAAGGTATCTTATGGTTTGCATTTTATGTTAAATTAAATGCAAATTTCTCATTTCATTTAAAAAAATATCTTTCTTCTTACATGCAGATCCTCATCAAGAAATACCACTCTCATCTGATATAACCAACCATCTATCCAAGATGTTACCCGGCAGATCCAAAGCACCAGCTGAACGATATCGCATTCTCTGTGGCACCTGCCCCGATGAATCCTGCAAAACCAAGTTGTACTTTCCATCGTACGACACCAGTATAGAATGCTCCAACTGTGGGCAACGCCATCCTCGTTCGGCTATGGGCGACACAGAGGAGGTCACGGATCCCGAGGTGGCGCTGCACAACATGGTTCGAAACTTACTGGTGGGTAACTTCACGCCCAAGAAAACAGCCGACTCGATCAAAGTTCTCGGCCTGTCAAACTACCATTGCAAACTGTTGAGTCCATTGTTGACCTACTATGGTATGGATAAGCAGAACAAAGCTAGACCTTTAAGAGAAGTCAATCAGAAAGATGTCTTTGACTGTTCCGTGTTAGGTAGTCGCGCTTTTCTCATACAACCGGAACACATCGGAATCATGGGTTACGGACGTGACCAAACCGGAAGTGCAAAGTACCTGTCGCAGACTCTCCAGATGATCTACAACTTTCACGATGGTCAAGAAGTCCTGATCCCGATCCACGCTGACGGAGACGGTCATTGCCTGGTGCATGGGATTTCCAGAGCGCTCGTAGGACGAGAGCTCTTCTGGCATGCGCTCAGAACAAACCTAAAAACGCACTTCTTGGACAACTTGGAACGCTACAAGAATCTGTTCTGCGATTTTGTGGATGCTAAGGAGTGGGAGATCATCATTGCTGAGAGTGATCCAGACTACTTGCCAGGACCGAATGAGGCGTTTGGGTTACAGAACATTCACATATTTGGATTGGCTAATGTGCTTCATAGACCTATCATTTTACTGGATTCTTTGAGTGGATTGCAGAGCTCTGGAGACTATACAGGTTAGTTTGATTATTTAATTAGAAACACTCCATACATCATGATATTGGGTGAAATCTATACCTTTGATGCACACTGTAATTAACCCTAACGTTTCTGAGTACTACGTATCACTACTAGGTGCTGGTAGCACGTGCTCCCTCAGTCTCATGGCAGGCTTTCATATGCTGACGAAAATCTTAAGATCCTCAAAGCAGACTCCTTGACGCGATCAGGTGGGGGCGGGACTTCCACACAGGTGACCCAAGTTTGATTCCCGGGGCTTCCCCTGTAATTTAATCCATTTTTCTCCCACTGATGGTGTTGGGTTAATGGCTAACTAAAGTTAAGAAACAGGAATATGATACCGTAATATTAAATGTTAATAATATTTATTGCTTGCTTTTACATTCACGCAGGTGTGTTCCTACCTGGTTTGGTGCCCCCTGAGCAATGCCGCGGTAAGGATGGGAAGTTTAACAAACCACTATGTGTGGCATGGAGCAGCTCAGGACGCAATCATTTCATTGCACTGGTTGGGGTCAAAGGTAAGAAATAAACCAGGTTTAGTATCTCCTGAGCAATGCCGCGGTAAGGATGGGAAGTTTAACAAACCACTATGTGTGGCATGGAGCAGCTCAGGACGCAATCATTTCATTGCACTGGTTGGGGTCAAAGGTAGAAATAAACCTGGGTTAGTATCCCCTGAGCAATGCCGTGGTAAGGATGGGAAGTTTAACAAACCACTATGTGTGTCATGGAGCAGCTCAGGACGCAATCATTTTATTGCACTGGTTGGGGTCAAAGGTAAGAAATAAACCGGGTTTAGTATATCCTGAGCAATGCCGCGTTAAGGATAGAAGCTTAACAAACCACTATAAGTGGCTTGGAGCAGCTCAGGCCGCAATAATTTCATTACACAAGTTAGGGTCAAAGGTAAGAAATAAATCTGGTTTAGTATCTCATAAACAGGCCAGAGTGAGCTTTTAGATGGAGCAGGCCAGGATGTAATAATTTAATAGGGTTAACTTAAGGTAAGGAATAAATTGTTTGAAATCTGCTTAATTGTGCTAAAAAAACGGACAAATATATTTTATATGTATTGTATATCACCTATTATATAATGGCTAGGAAGGAACCATATGCTTGGTTATGGATGTAAGAGGTGCGCAGCTTATTATACTTTGCACCAATCTGAAACAGGCTTATGTTTCTGGCTTCACTAATAAAATGCCAAGATAGATTTTACTGTCTTTAATATTGGTTTGGATTTCATAGCAGAGTAGAGTCTGCTTATTCCAAGCATGTGCAACTATTCTACCACCTGGTTCTCATTGTGATTTGGAGACCCATTCACGGGCCGCAGTGATTGTCAAACATTCCAAAACACGTCCGGAGGAGGAGTAATTGGGGAGGGTAATTAGCTTAGGAAGCAACATCCTCAGTTCATTGCTCATTGAATACCCGCTTGGTGTAATTTCCTCTTTTTACTCGCTGTTGCTGCTGCAAGCGCCGTACCAGGGATTTCAACTCGCAATGACGCCTCGAGTTATATTTACTAAATGCAGCGCGTCACCCTACTAATTATAAGGGAGCCCACCACTAAATCAATCCCTCATTTGTGTAAACCTAGAGAGTTCCTGTTAAATTGGGCCGCATCAATGGGTATTTTGGGATTGATTCGCGGGCCCCAGATTAGAGGCCGGCAGGCCGCATGCGGCCCGCGGGCCGCAGGTTGCACACGCTTGGCTTATACTTGATCTGTGTATAGAGACAATGCACAACTTGTATGATACAGTACAGAGTACAGTCACTTGTATATGATGCAATGATCGTATAATGATACATGGTCAAAAATCTAGAAATTATGTCTCTCAATCAATGGTTCATTACTGACTGACTAAGATGGTGTCTGGTTTGCCTAAGCATGGAAACCCAATATAAAAAAAGTGATTGTCTTTTTATTGGTTCATAATCTAGTGGTTATCCATATATAATGGAGGTCGAATGGTTTATAGGTTATAATGATTCATGCGTAGGTGAAAAAACAGCCATATGTGTGATTTTGTAAACCCATGAACATTTCCTTATATCTACTTCTTTCTTCTCCAGGTCGCCCTCTGCCAAGGTTACCACGCTGGATGTTGACAAAGGCCTGGGGAGTGCCGCATGATCTCATACCATCCTATATAGAGTTTGACCAGGATGACATGTGTGTTGTTGGTGGTGATAGATCATTGCAGGTGGGTTGCATCAGTTTCAATGGATGGGATTACTGTCCAAAAGATGATTAACCCTAACACCCTAAGCATGTTTTTGACAATTAAACTATCTGCGGAGAGAAAGAAATCACATTTTAGGGGAAAGATCACTGTTTGCCTGCACCGGGGATAAAACCCTGGCCGCCCGCGTGGCAGGCGGACGCTATACTGATTGCGCTAATGGGGGAGCTCAAAAAGTTAATTTTTTTAAGACCATTTGACAGCTCACCGGATCGTGCCACGAGATGCATGACAATTACGCATGGCTGCGTGAGATGTAAACAAAACCGTTCGGCTATACTGCGATACGCGAGGAGTTGCCTATCTATGATATCTATGCCTCAAATGGCAAACTACCCCTCAGCTCACCTTCATTTAAAACGGTTCAATTATGTTACTAGTCAAAATCATTAGGGCATTAATAGATCCGATAAGCATGGTATCTTCTGCTGTTTTATCAAACATCAATCATATTTATCCAATATTTCCCTGTACAGGATAAATATATCCAGCGTTTGGCAACAGCTATGGAGGAAGTGTTTCTAGATAAATACGGTGTCCACCCTTCTGTTGTTGCAGATGTACACCATTACATTTACAAACAAAAAGGTTAGTACTGATGGTAACGTTAGCACATTCTCACAAATTTGATGGGAAGGCCAAAAAGGTACTTTGATACCCGGGAAGGGGGAGGTGGATCTGAGGTTTTTTATGAGGATGTGCCGGCAAATAGGGTTGCCTTTTCACCTGTCTGGTGATGACCCCTTATTTTTCTTATATTCTGGTAAATGTATGGGTTCATTATTCGTCAATGGAGCCTTAAAAGGTTTTTAGTGGTGTAAAAGGTCATTAGTGGTAAATATGTGGGTGGCAAAACGATAAAACAAAACAAAATACAAACAAAAACTTAATGGTATATAATTTTGTTGTCATCGCAGCCAACTGGTTGAATTGTCTCACAACATTACACTGCAAATTATGAGCGTTCACTTTTGGACAAACTAAAAGTAAACTCAAAGGTAAACGCAATACTAAACACTTATGTGAGCCCAACAACTAAATAAGCTGTTTTCCATGCAGCCTTTAATCAATACCATTATATCACAGATGTTTTCACCACCATTTACGTTTACTTTTGTGTTTAGAATTGCGTTTACTTTTGTGTTTAGAATTGCGTTTACTTTTGAGTTTACTTTTAGTTTGTCCAATAGTAAACGCTCATAATTTGCAGTGTTACAAATTACGTAAATTATTATACATTAATAAACAATGCAATGTCAATGCAGCAGCTAAATCAGCGCCAAGTTGTGACATACAAACAAACATTCTTAACCCCTATAGTAACATTTAGTAGGCAATGTAAGTGCCTTGTCCAAGGTCACACACACACGTTGGCAACGACAGGGCTAGAACTCAAAACCTCATGATCATGAGTCCTGCGCTGTTCCACTGAACCACACATCAAGGGTTGAGCGCCAGAAGGCCGTAACTCAATTTTTGGGCAAATTGATATTGTAACAAAAATAATCCATATAACCTAGATTTTCAGAACCATAAAGAGATAACTCATAAACCACTCTTAATTTGACTAAAATTCAAGTCATAAGTTGGGTGCTACAGTGTATTGTAATAAGTCCCAAATACTTGAAAGTCAATTATCTCAAAATAGCATTTCTTGAATTACAGCCTTCTGGCGCTCAACCCTCGACATGCTCTATTAAGTGGGAAATGTTCATTTTTCTGTCACCCTCTGTACTCTAGGCGTTGTGGGTGTACAGCAAGACATCATAATAGACAACACACGGAGAACTGTGCAAGATAACCAGCTCTATCGCTGCCTCATGTGTAAAGCGGTGTCGCAGATAGTATCGCATCGCATAGCGCCTGAACGTCTGGGGCCAGGAGGGGACCTCTATGAGGAGGCCAAGAAACTCTATATGACGCTGGATCCAACCAAACTCTATTCCATACCAGCAGAAGGTAAGGCCTCAAATATATAATGGTTTGTTTGGCATCCCAAATGACATCAGAACATTGCCTAAATCGCTGTTGTGTCATTAGTTCACACATGTTCTGTATAATTTGTTGTTGTTCTATACACCTTTTCATACTATAGAGTAAGAAACAACAATGAAAGGGCTTTCAGTTATAAAAGAAATACAAATTCCCAAGATTGATATCCAGTAGTTTCAAGAAACAATAGTAATACACAAATGGTTTTACAAAAACTCTGCAGATATCATAGTAAGTTCGATTTCTCTTCCCTTCTCTTCCACTTCCATATTTTGATACCATCTTCAAACAGACTTAAGGCCAAAAAAAAAAGAAGTTGACTTGCCCTTTCCGACAGACCCGAATATTTGGAAATCTAGGGTCGCTATTTTTTTTCTTTCTTTTTTCAAAAAACAAACAAAAAAGTTTAATTTTTTTTAAAACAAAATTGAAAGAAGCACACAACAATAAAGAAAGATGAAAACATGTTTTTGAGTAGTATCTGCTTGTTTAAAAATCATGAAAAAAATATTAAAAAAATCAACAACAAATAATCAACAAAAAGAATTCTTTAAAACGTGTTTTTGTGTAGTATCTCCCTGTAAAATAAAAAAATATAAAAAAATAATCCGACCGTCCGTCAACTTTTTTTTTTACCTAATAGGTGTATAAATAGGAATCATTGCTCAGAGGGGGTGCAATTTCAGTTTGGAAGATTTATCTGTCAGTGGGTAAAAAGACTACAGGATCAGGAGTTCGTCAATGTGCAAGAATCCATTAAGATTCTGCAAAGGATTTTGCAGGAAACTATGGATTCTCCTCCATTCAAATAGTGTGTTAGACAGATTGGATTCTCGCAACTTTAAAGATTGGAATCTTTGGGAGAATGTATTCTCGGATTCTCCTCAAATTTCTGACTCTGGAGTAAATTTAAGTCCATTTCCCCCCTCCAAGTAAAAGATGTTTGGGAGGGGGAGATGGTCAATAAAAGTCTGCCCTCTTTCACTCTCTCTCGACTATGGTTATTACACACACTGGACTACTGTGACCTGTAATATAGCCACTTGACACATTCATTTGGATAATTGTAGATTTTGAATGATGGTTGTTGCTTATACTCTTGTAGCATGGTATTATTTTTCTGATTGATTCTTTCAGATATTAACTGTACATATGACCCTGTGAAGGATGTATTGGTTGTCAACCCTCGACCGCAATCCTCACAGTGTGCATGGTGCCAGGGGTAAGTCACAGCATTTCTTTTGTGACAAACAATTGGTTTGAATAGATTAACCCTAATATCCTTTTGAGTGTCTGTTGGAGTAACTCTTTCAGAGGGAATAAATGGGCCTAATAAATTCCGGAAATGAGGCCATAACAAATCCTGATATTTGGAAGAAAGAAAAAAGAAGAAAAAAACAAAAACAAAAACTTTTTAATATTTAAAAATATATAAAATTATTATTATTATTTTATTTGTTTGCATTTCTGGAATCGGATGATGATATTTCAGCATAAAAAAGGCAAACATCAGGTGTGGTTTTTTTTGGGTGATACCCTATAGTCTATTCTCCAGACAAGCCTCCATAAAAGTTTGATGCCACGCCCAAACCATCGGGTTGTTTGGCCAAGCTCGCATAAAAAGTTCAGGAAATGGATCAATCACACACTTGCATCCCTGCTAGTATGTAGTCTGAGTGGGAAAAAAAATGCCTCCATCGTTGCCGGGAATCGATCACAGGTTGTTGACATTGGAGTACAGCTGTCTCTGACTGCTGTGCCACTTTCTGTCAATACCAGAAGCTCTTACCTAATTGCAAGATACATATATATAACGTGATCAAGGGAAATGGGTTACAGTTATTTAGGGTATAAATGTAAAGGTTGAGTCAATCAAGGTAGTAAACACAGACTTGCATCTTGTACACTCAATTCAAAAAGGAGCAACGTAACAAAACTCCTGACCAAATAAATTGGATAATAGTTTCTGTGCTCATAATAACAGGCCCTTACACCAATATTTTTTTAAAAGAGGGAGCCCCATATGGTCAGTTCTTTACAGAAGAAATGCCTAACAACTGTTCACTTGATGACAGACAGAATGAACAACAAAAATGCTCAGGTGAAGAAAAGAGCCATGTGTGTAAACATAGAGAGAATTTCCAACCTAAACATATAGAAATTACAACGTTGGAAAATTCCCTAAGAAATTGGCTGTCCAGAGTGGGGTTCCCCTATAAGTAGAAGTATTACACACACAAATGCAGAACAAGTTAATCGGACAACTATTTCTGTGTTCATCATTACAGGCATTTATAAAAGTTTTATTTAGATACATTGTTTAACATTATTATTTTGAATTTCAGAAAATATTTGAGACTGTTGAGTGCAGATGGTTCAGTGTCATATCTGAATGGTGATCGCACTGCAAGTCCAGCTCCCAAGTCTAAATGTAACTGTGGCTACAAGCATTATTGGGATGGCAAAGAGTATGACAATCATCCAGCAATGTAAGTACTTTGATATCAGGTTAGAAAACACACACAAACAATCTCTTCTATATGCCTGACTGAACCAGTGTTTTGAGAGTGTTTGTTTTTTCACAAATTATTGATTTTGTATGTGAAAATATGTGAAACTTAAAAACTTCACAATTTGTATTAAACCAGAATTTGTGATTTTGAAATACCATGTGCAAGGTATGCTTTTTAAAACAACAACAACATATCTGACCAATCTGACTTGAAAGATCCATCCACCCATATGAACAGATTATATTTGTTGACTTTTCAAGGATTCTTATTTTCAATTGTTTTAAACTTTTGCATGAAGACATATATATAAACACATTTAAAAAAAAGTTTAGTTAGTCTGTGTCTAAATATTTTAGAATTTGGTGATATTATTATAAAGTGATTGATAATAAACAAACAATGAATAAAAAGTGAACGAAATGGTCAAGCTACTTATGTATTTAGTTAACTTATCTTCTAAGGGATATGCTCTCTCTTTGAATGTTGCTTTTAATACTAAGAATTTTAAGAAATGACATGATTTGTAATTTCCCGAAGGCAAAATCTACCAGTTGACTTGTAAACAAATGAATGGATGCACGTCACAGTAGTTTGACCTTGCTTAAAAGTATCCAAGGTCAACCTAATTCTTCAAATTGTCAAACAGGCAGCCGTGGTGCGCAGCACGTAAGCACGACCTAGTGCTCTGATTGGTTACTGGAATTGTGTGCATTTTCAAGCATGCGCAGTGAGCTTATCAGAGTGTGACTGTATGTGTCTGGCTGTGCCTAGGAGGTTATGTGCCGTACATCTATTGGCCCAATAGATGGGCTACCCAGTAAGAAAAAACAACTTGCCTGACATGTACTGTTAAAACCAGAAATGTTTGTGTTCATTCAAATTTCGTGAATTTCGCGAGGAGCACTTACTTGCGAAAATGACACGCTGCAAATATTTCCAATCTACCTTCTAGCAGTGCAAAGTTAACATTCACAAAAATATCATGCTGTGAATTAGGCCAGTATTGCTGATTCGTGAAATTTTAAACTCGCAAACATTTCTGGTTTTACAGTAAACTTACTGGCTGGGCAAATTGACAGAAAAAACTTCCTAAAATGTTGATATGATATTGATATAGTTTGATCAGTGTCAAATTGGCGAAGCATCCTTACAGCAGCGAATGAAATAAGAAGGATGTGTGAATCATATGCGTGACATGTGCGTGCGGCCAAAACCGTGTGCGTGTGGCATAATCGCACATGCACGCATGGATTACTTTTTATGCCCGGTGAGATAAAAAACAAATATTTCTCGCCAATTTGGAACTGATCAAACTATAGTAGGAAAATCACCCTCAATTAACTCTTCTCTTTGCAGCTTTCCTGTCAAGATGACATGGAAAGGAGAAACGGTCACAGAGGATGTCGTCTGGTTTCAGAACGAGACCGTCTCTCACCTGAACAGCAATGCATTTGAGGTAGCCTCGGCTTTGGTACAGAAGTATTTCCCGGGGGAATTTGGCAGTGAAAAGCTGGTACAAGAAGTTGTGGCAACTATACTGCAGAATGTAAGTTGTTACAAGTCAATGAGTCTATTAAATCGATGAAATATCATACAAAAAATAAAATATATAAATGTAAACAACTAAATTCATCATGTAGATAAATCGATATAAGTAAATTTGTTCTTCTTAACTTGGGCAAGATACTTAGTCTCAATTGCCTCATCAACCCGAGCGATATTTTGGGAGCTGTTAGGGAGTCACAATATAAGTAGTGCTGTCTGTGCACTGTTGGCAGGTAGTCGCCTGAGTGTAGCGACGAAAGGGTTCTGATTAAAAATGGCAGCAATAATAATTGGCCAAAAGCGCTTTGAGACTGCTTGTTTGCATAGTGGAAAGCGCTATATAAGAACTGTCTATTATTTATTTTTACTATTATTTATTATTATTCCACAGACTGCCAAAGCAGAGGCAACCTATGAACCCATCTCTCTGAAAGATATGCCAACAGAGCATGGAGAATCTAGCAGTTCAACAGGGGGACACACTACTACTGTAAAGGAAAAAGCTATCAAGGATGATGTTAACAAACATGTTGCAGCTAAGAAAGGAGGGTCACCTAGGGAGAAAGGAGCGTCACTCCCTGGCGGGCAGATTCCTTCCAAGATAATTCTCACTGGCTATGCTGTAAGTGTACGGGATGCACAAATGTGACGCGATCAAGAGGAATGAGTCGGATGTCGGGGAATCCTAAATTGAGATATGGCCAATTCAAAATGGCGGCTTACATTAAGTTTTGATGGAAATTCATGTATACAATTTGACATAACTTTGGAACAAAACGTCGTATCGACATGGGGTTTTCAGTTTCTGAAAGCTCTAGGTGTCTCCATTAAAACTGTATTAAAAACTCATTTTCGACCAGGGTCGACATCCGACTCATTCCTCTTGATCGCGTCACAAATATGTTTTTGGTAAAGGTGTTCCAGGTGGTCTCAGATACTTCCTACTTTTTGCCTTATTACTGTAAAAGTGGACATTTTCATGCTACAATATTTTTGTGTTCTTTATGCTTGAATTAGCCACCGGGAAAGTAATAACATGTGAATGTATTACTTTTGCATATAGGTCTAAATTATGATGAAGCTACAAATTGTGAATTTTAAAACACGCAAAAGAGTTAAAAATTGGCAAAGCACAAATGATTAAACCTGCGAAAATTACCACTTTTAACTCTGATCTAACCAAGTATCACAAATAACTGTGACAACGCTATTTTAGTAGCCCCTAATTCTTCATATATCACATTGTGCAATCATGGCAGTCTATTTATGGGGAAAGACACTTTGTATAGTGTGACCTACACCTAGCACAAAAAGTCCCTGACCAGGCACTTTGATGTTGGCTAATCCAAAATCAATAATCCATACGAAAAATCTGAGATATACATTTCATGAGCAAATTTCTTCTCCGTAGTTTGATACCTCATGCATAAAAATCAAGTGGATATTGTTGATGTTATGATTGTTAAATCGACCACAACTACCAAAACAATTCTTGCACCAAAAGTATGTTTCAATGGGATATCCTTGCTTAGTGTGTGATTACGCATTGAAAATGTGTGTGTACCGACTCCCTGTCGATGCCTGTTACCCATTCATGCCCATACCTGACTGGTTGAGATAGCACACAGTGGACTTTGCAAATCAATGATATCCCTATAGGAAACCAATTCTAGTGCAACTTTGTTGTCGTTACTTGTGGTTATTAAAATCATCATAACTTCAAAAGTATCAAAATCGATCTTTATGAATGAGGTATCAAATTACGGAGAAGAAATTTGCCCATTTAATGTAGATCTCAGATTTTGGGTACCGATTATTGATTTTGGATTAGCCAACATCAAAGCACCTGGTCAGGGACTTTTCATGCTAGGTGTATACAGTCATCACAAGAAGAAACTGACCAGGTAATAAACATGCTGATAACTCTAAAAGTATAACTCCTACATAACATATTTAATTATAAAGTTGTTGAGAAATTTCTCTTCTTGAATTTGAGATATTACACGCTAAGAATGGTTGATTAAATGAGGCAGTTACGATCCCAAACGTTAGGGCAAGTCTGATTTTCATTTTAACATTTTCTTTTCAACACGGGGAGAGTATGACAGGTAAAGCGTGTGTGCCGTATTGATCAACCGTAACAATGCCACCGGCCGACTATCCAATAACAAGGCCATCGACGGGTGAATTGGCACTACCACTACCAGTAATCAATCATTTGCCGGTCTGAGTCCCCGTGTTGAAAATGAAAATGTGAAGATGAAAATCAGACTTGACAGTACATTTGGGATTGTAACTTCCTTAATAATCAACCATTCTTAGCGTGTAATATCTCAAATTCAAGAAGAGAAATTTCTCAACATGTTTATAATTTAATAAGTAGGAGTTATACATTTAGAGTTATCAGCACATTATTACCTGGTCAATAACTTATTGTGATGACTGTATAGTCTTTTCAGAAATGCATCTGTTCCAGATAAAGCTATAAAGTCTGTAACTCAACCTAAGAAATTCTATTCTCCAGTCAGACGTATCTTTTCAAAATTTGCTTTATGGAATGCCCGATCGATAAAATCTAAGACATGCATTATCGCTGATTTAGTAATTGCCAACCGCATCGATATTCTTGCGATCACAGAAACCTGGTTAAATGGTGACTACAGAGATGATCACACATTAGCAGATTTGACTACCACTTTACCGGGCTATCAATTACATCATGTACCACGAAATGACAGGAGAGGAGGTGGTGTGTTGGTTTATTTGCATGAAAACTTTAATGTGCGTCTGATGCCATCCACAACATATGACTCTTTTGAATATATTGACTTATCCATATCAGCAAGATCACAAAGTCCATTACGCCTGATAATTATCTATCGTCCACAGAGAACAAAACACAAACAATCTACTGCACCAATGTTTTTTCGTGAATTCTCCCAATTTCTTGAATGTATCTCTTGTACACCAGAGAATGTGATGATTGCCGGTGATTTTAATTTTCATGTGGAGATTATATCTGATCGTGAGGCATCAATATTTCGTGACATCATTGATTCTGCTAACATGAAACAGCATGTAGTAGGTCCAACTCATCGTGATGGTCACACCCTTGATCTGATTCTTACCCGCGCATCTGACAACTTAGTGTCAAATATTACTAAGACCAGTTATTTGCCATCTGATCACGCTGCCATCAAATGTTCGCTGTACATTGGACGACCAGATCCGGTCAAAATGGAAATAAAAACACGCTCATTTCGTGAACTTGATGTCAACGCTTTTCGTGATGATATATCTAATTCTCCTTTGTGTGCATCTTTGGCTTCTTTCTCTGCATGATATTGGTTTGTTGATCTCCAAGTATGAATCTGTCTTGTCAACATTACTTGACAAGCATGCTCCTCTTACAACGCGAACAATTACATGTAGACCCCATGCCCCTTGGTTTACGGAGGATATTCGCAAAGTTAAGCAAGAGGTCCGTCGGTGTGAGCGTAAATGGTGCGCCTCAAGACTTGAAATTCACAAACTTATCTTCTTGGAGCAAGCGCACATCTATAACCAATTAATTAAAGAGGCTAAATGTGACTACCATAAGAAGCAATTTGACGGCTGTAATTCACGACAACTTTTCCAAAAAGTGAATAAACTTACCTCACCAAAATCTTCTAAAGTTTTACCATCTGAATCTGACATCCCACTTGTTGAACGCTTCTCTAGTTTCTTTGCCGACAAGATTAAGCGTATTACGGATGAGCTCCACAACTCTCCTAAAGATCATCTCTCTGTGCAATTTTCTGAATCCACCAGTGCTGTGTTGTCCAAATTTTCCACGCTTTCAGAAGAATCAGTCACAAAAATCATCATGAAATCGCCATCTACATCGTGTGGATTGGATCCAATACCAACTTGGCTTCTGAAACAATGTCTACCAGAACTCATTCCCATCATCACTAGAATCATCAACTCTTCGTTAGAAGCAGGCCATTTCCCTGATGCACTGAAACATGCTCACATCACACCGCTCATCAAGAAACCTAAATTGGATCGTGAAATTCTAAAAAACTACAGACCTGTTGCTAATCTTAAGTTTCTTGCCAAGACTGTTGAGCGTGCATGTACTGGCCAAATACAAGATTATTTATCAGAGAACAACCTATATGGAAAAATGCAGAGTGCCTATAGGTGTAACCATAGCACAGAAACAGCGCTTCTTTGTGTCTATAATAACCTACTTCTCGCTGCTGACAAGGGTCATGAAGCCATTCTCATTCTTTTGGACTACTCGGCTGCTTTTGACACCATAAATCACCAAGTACTGTTAGAGCGTTTCTCAAATAAATATGGATTCACAGGTTCTGCACTTTCATGGATTAAATCGTATTTCACCAACCGTTCACAATCTGTCATTATAAATGGTCGCGAGTCATCGGTTCATGTTCCGCATGAGGGTGTTCCTCAGGGGTCAGTACTTGGCCCTTTAGGCTTCACAATGTATTCATCTCCATTAGAAGATATCATCGATTCTCACGGCATCTCCAAAATGACTTATGCAGATGACACTCAGATATATATTGTATTGAAAAATGATGATGACAGAGTAGGTGCAATCTCGCGACTGGAAGCTTGTGTGACAGATATCAAAACCTGGTCCACAGCTAATGACCTTAAATTGAATGATGACAAGACTGAAGTTCTCCATATTACATCCCGCTTTAGGAAAAATTCTACGATTTCATCAGTAAAAATCAATGATTCTCACATTGAGCCAGCTTCCAGTGCCCGCAACCTTGGCATTATCCTTCAAAACGATCTTATGATGGATGTTCATGTTAACAACATTTGTCGTGCGGCTTCTCATGCTCTTTATAAGATAGGTCAAATCCGGCGTTATCTCGATCAGCCAACAACTGAAAGACTTATTCATGCTTTTGTGACTTGCCGACTCGATAACTGCAATAGTTTACTTTATGCTCTCCCTGATACGCAAATCTCAAAACTTCAACGGATTCAAAACTCTGCTGCTCGACTTGTTACTCTGTCTAAGATTCGCTGTCACATTTCCCCTGTCCTTCGTGACTTACATTGGTTACCGATCAAATCTCGCATTATCTACAAGATTCTTCTGATAACATTTAAATGTACTCGAGCTCTTGCTCCTATGTATCTGCAAGATCTTATTCAACAATACGAGCCCACTCGCAATCTTCGTTCTGGCTCAAAATATCTTCTTGCGCATGTGTCTTCACCTTCTACTTCATATGGTCGCCGTTCTTTTCAAGATGCTTCTGCTGAACTTTGGAACAATTTACCATATCATGTTAAATCCGCCAAAACTCTTGAACAGTTCAAATCATTGCTAAAAACTTACCTATTTAATGTTAATGTTTAATTTATTTTTGTTTTGTCTTTTGTTACTCATGTTACTGTGTGTTTTTGTTTGTTTGTTTGTGATAGCGCATAGGGACTTAATTGTGTTATGCGCTCAATAAGTATGGTTTTATTATTATTATTATTATTATTATTTTCTCATTTTCTTTTTTTAATGGTCAAAATTTGTTTTCCAAAAAAGTCTCATATTAAAGAAATATTAAAGAATATTATAAAGATGGTGTATAATCCGTAATATGTATGCTTTATTGATACCAATCACTGCAGAGCAAAACCTTACACAAGGAAGAGCTCACTATGAGCCAAGCAGAGAGGAACTTGAAGAAGAGAATAGAGCAGACAGCACCTGTAAGTCAACAGAGACAAAAGTCAGCAGAGAACGCTATGAAAACAGAGAGCAAGGGATCAAATCAACCGGCAAAGATTACTACTGCTGATAGCGGACAGGGAAGTGTTGCAGGAGGGAGTGTTGAAGGATCGTCAGAGCCAGAGAGGAATATGGCGCCACCTAGAGTTAAAAAGATTCGTGTCAGTACTTCTGACGGGAGACAGGTGGGTAGTTAGTGTGGAACAGGCATGCGCAAAGAAGATTTCTTGAGCAACACCAGCATGCTTCACTGGTTCCCATTGACATTACATTGCAATGAAAGGCTTATTTATAATGGTGTTAAACGAGGGTCTTTAAGAAAATCCTGCTGTAAGTAAGTAGTACAATTGATGTGACTTCAATTCAGTCCTCTCTTGTTATTCTTAAAGACCCTCTATTTTTTTAATAACACCTTTTAGTTGGGATTCATCTTCTTTTCATATCTGTGGACAAGATGCCTATCTGTACCATGTATTATGAAGGTGGAAGTCAGACATGTTTTGCACTGTTTGTTTTTTTGGGAAATTCCTGTTGACAAGGTAGTGGTGCTAAGCATGCTGGACTACACAAACATCTTCTTTGAGGCATGCTATTCCACAGTTTTGTTCCATTAACCCTTACACAGCTATAAATCGTCGCTGTTCTGTCAAAACCTGTTCTAGGGCAAGAGTACTTAAAACCTTTTTAAGTACTTTTAAGTACTCTTGATGTGTGTAAATTTGATACAAATTATAACAGATCAGGTTAAATAAAGACTTCAAATTTCATTTCAGAATCGAAGCTAAAAGCTAGTTAATGTATACCTATGACCTGAGCTGTGTGGCATTTATTACTTTGTTACTTTTGCCATACTTTATTGTAATATCTTTTAATTCTTAGCAATAATTTAGAGTTAATGAAACCCTAAGTTACCAAAGTTGAACTCAATTTAATCTCAGGATGTACAGTGCATGCTGGGTATCACGTTCAAGGGGTACTATATTAAACTACTGTAAAGTGGTAATTTTTGCGCGATTAATTTTTCGCGCTTTGCAGATTTTCGATATTGTGCATATTTTTAAATTCACGATTTGTAGTTTCAATACACAGACCTATTCGCAAAAGAAATATATTTGTGTGTTATTATTTTTGCGGCAGCTGGTTTCGAGCGCGAAAAGCGCGAAAATAAATGTAGTACGGAAATAAATGTAGCGCAAAAATATCCACTTTTACAGTATTTCCACTTTTCAGTATAGTATAACATTTGACATTCTCTTGTTCTTGTTGTTATCGATACAGGCTACCATAGCCTTGGAGACAAGTCTGACGTATAGTCAGTTACAAGCCAGGATTGAAACAGAACTTCAGATCCCAGCAATACAGCAACGAATCAGGTGCGGTTTTCCACCTAAGGAGTTAAGACGACCCGAGGAGGGTCAAGAGAACGACCCGTTACCTCTTCAGAACGGGGATAAGGTCATGGTGGAGATGTTGCCAGATCCCAACAGACCAAAAGGTAAGACCTGGGCCCTATTGCATAGAAGTCAAGAATCTGTTTAAGTGGGATAGGGGGGTGTCAAGTCTCAGGTATAGCCTCCGTATAACTGCCGTAACTTCTTCATTATTCATTTAATCCATATAAAAGTATACATTTTTGGAAAGGAAATGAGAAGGAGTGATTGTTTACCTCAAAAAAGTGATTTTTTTTAACCTCAAAAATGCTATTTTGGTTAAAATGTTTAAAACTACAGATTTTGATGTTAAAAAAACCCAAACATTCCTAAAGAATACATTCTTTATAAAAAGAGTTGAAAACCTAAGAAGAATAACTCATCTTAAGATTGAAACTGAACTTTTATGCTAGGGTTGTAGCTACGCCAGGCGGCGCTGGGCCTGGAATTGGGCTGGCCGCCCGGCACTAAAAAAACAAGAAATTATGTGGCAGGAACCCTCAAAGTGCATTAAAAAAGCCTAATAACATCCCGGCCCATGAGCCGCGAGAATTATGCAACCAAATAGCGAAATATTGAGCCCAAATAGCGAAATATTGAGCCCAAATAGCGAAATATTGCGCCCAGCACTCAAAATGCTCTGGCTACAACCCTGTTTTATGCAATAGTGCCTGGGTTGTTAATCTAGCAGATATTTGTGTACTTTCCAGGCACAGGGTCATGCAAGTCTGGAAATCTAGTTGATTTAGATATAAACTGCAACAAGACACATGGAAAAACAGCTTTAGTTAGTGGCACTGCAGACTCTTGTCTCATCAGTCAAAGATATGATTATATGGAGTAGACAATAGTGCCAGTAGTTTATCTTTACTTTGTAATGATTTAGAAATAATTTGGTTAGGAATTGTACCGGGAACCTCAGATACGCTAGGCAAATGAGCTGTTGAGGGTGATTGCTATCAAAGCATTAGAAATTCATCAAAAGGACCTCCTGTATACTTGAAAGATCAACAGAGCTTTTATGGACAATCGGTATCAAATATGCCACGTTCCCAAAGATAGTCTATTTTAGATGCTATATAAGGAATGATGTGGCTATATGGGATGGTATAAGCTGTGTGGTTTCTCTTTGTATTTACTTGATTGGCCTGGTTTAATGTTGTAATCGCGGAATAGGGGTGCTTTTTTCGACCAAAACGTTGGCCCTTGCTAAGGGTATCAAAATCGGCAATTTCAAAGAATAAGGGTGTCTATTTTCGACCAAAACGTGGGCCCTGTGCTAAGAGTATCAAAATCGCCAATTTCAGTGAATAAGTGTGTCTTTTTCTACCTGAATATGCGCTAAGGGTTGCTTGGGCCGATAGTCACATGTCATCATTGTAAAAATAGCCCGAAATGGTTAGGTCTAATAAGATATATTTACCTACAAAACTGAATCATACAATACTACAAATGTTCCTTTCAGTCTAAACTCTCTTGCTTTGAGTCTAATTCGTGAAGCTATAATTCTTGTCAAGGGTCAATTTGTCCTTCTTTGAAAATCTGTGGTACGGGTAGCTTTTGAGAGTGAATTCAAACGGATGATTACAACTTTTTTACATGAGTGGCCCCGGGTTGATTGGGTGCTTATAATATTATCTCCAGTTCTCCAAATATATCTTGATTTGATTTTTATTTTATTTGGAAAACTGTATAGAATCTCGTATGGATACTGGACCATCCTATGGGAAAGGATCTAGCATAGGATCAAGCATAACAGAGCAGAACTCAGCATCCGACATAGCTATGGCTAGTGAAATAATGAAGAACTTGGAGAGAATACAACAAGGCAACAATGCATGTAAGAAGATTGGATAGGTCTCACCATAATGTTTAATGAGTAAATTGGTTTTTCTTCAGCCAATCTTTTTAAAAGAAAAAGAAAAATGCAATTCTATTTTTTTTCCAGTGGGGTTAGAAAGTAAGAGAAAAAAGAAGATCTCGCATTGGTGTATTCAAAAACGTAAACTTTCTAGTCATAGTAAGCTATGGCAACTTTCTTTGCCTGGCTCACTATAACAGTGTTGGTATTGTCTGCCTTAGTAACCCGGACAGAATAAGCTTACAGTGCACAGCTTTATTCTGTGTAAAAAGGTGACGTCACAGGGGAAAGAAGCAGATAGTGCTACAATATTGACAATCAGTGACATAAAATTACTGAATATCTATCTAGGTATTAAACCTGAGACCCCAAAATAAGTTGACAACTCTAATTAATTTTCTACATAATAAAATTCTCAGTTAAAAATAGTATACTTATTAAACAGTCCACCATGTTATCTTATTTTCAGCTGATGAACTAGACATGCAACTCAACACTCTGCCCCTTTTAGCCACCCTGACCGGCTTAGACCTGTGGAAGTATGCCCAGCGCAACTCACACTTGTTTGAGAATGGTGGGCTGTATTATCGCATAGTGCAGAGAGATCTGGGACTGGTGGATGGCAAACACTGTACTCTTCCTAATCTAACTGATAAGGTATGTACAGTCTTTATCTCTTTCTCAAGACAATGATATCAATAGACTTTTGGAAATACACCCAAAGCATCTCTCACTTATTTGAGAATTGTGCGCTATACTTAAATTATTGCATAAGTTAATCAGGTTTGTTAGGATAAATATGTAGAAACATTATGTTCATGGATCACAACTCTGATGAAATCTGACTGAACAAGACAGATGAAACGTTAGTTGGTGAGTAAATCTCCATTTATTCACCTCAATGACTGGTTTTGATCAACATAATGTTCTACATATGTCCGCTGTACTATCGCATAGTACGGATAGATCTGGGACTTGTGGATAGCAAACACTGCACTCTTCATTATAAGGTATGTATTATATAGTCCATCTCTTTCTCAAGACAATACTATCAATAGACTTGGAAATACGCCCAGACCAACTCATACTTATTTGAGAATTGTGCGCTGTACTATCGCATAGTACGGAGAGATTTGGGACTTGTGGATGGCAAACACTGCACTCTTCCCAATCTAACTGATAAGGTATGTATAGTCTATATCTCTTTCTCAAGACAATGATATCAATAGACTTTTGGAAATACGCCCAGAGCTTATTAGCACATATTTGAGAATTGTGCGCTGAGGTATAGATAGTCATTTCAACTTTCTCAAGCCAATGATATAATTGTGATATTAACTGATACGCTCTATAATTTGTGATTTGTTTTACTATTTCCAACAGAAATTTTACTACAATGGAACCGACGATCGTCTGGAGCTCTGTTTGGAACCGTTGGGTCACTTCCCGGTCATGGTTGGCATAGATGACCCTCAAAAACTATCTGAATTAGCAGCTGGACAATCCACTTCAAGGTCAAGTCACGAGTCGGAAGAGGTCATAGGTCGGGGGTCACTGAGTGCAGGAGGAAGTGGAGTTGTTAAGCACAGCCATCAGAAAAAGGACACTTATGTTGCATTCGGTGGAGCTGCTCATACGTTATCATCAGCAGCGACGGCGAGGGAACCAGATGTTAGGCCAAAAGTGAGGAATGAGAGTATGCAGTCGAGATACGATCAAAATGAGATATCTAAATCAGCACATAATACAACGGGTGACTTGAGCGGAGGTCTTGGTCTTTCGGACATTAGACAATCTCATTCCGTTGACGGGGATCAGGGTGATATCATGAGGGACACCACTGCAATGGAAACAGACGCCGGTGCTATAAGTAGATATATGATAAGCGATAATGAAAGCGGACCATCCTCCCCCATGGAAGTGGATCAGTCCAGGGAATTCTCAACAACAGGTGCAAGTAATCAATTGCCAGGTGGCGGTATGCCATCGGAACAATCCGCAGGTGTTTCATCTTTTGTAGGATCAGATATTAGAAACACTACAGCAAGATCCGAGCTTGAACAGGAAAGTGATACCGCCATAGAAAACCCAGTGTATATATCTAAAAAACTAGGGCCTGGGTACACTGTGCTCATGAAACAACCAGCTGCTGGATCATCCCATTCTACGGAACAGGGAGAGGATGGTGATGGAGGGGACACATGAGGAGAGAAAATGAAAAAAAGATTATCTACATTATTTTAAAAGAATTTGATTCAATATGTGTGTTCTCATCTATATTTTATAGAACAAATCTGTGATCGTTTTGAAAATAGATATTAAATATCTAGTCGTTAATTGTATTTACATTTTACGAGAAAAGCAATATATAAACTATTAAGATTTATCCGTTTTACAACTTTCAATAGTGAGGTCATAAAGCTTTACACAATCATTCTTTAGATATAGTTACAATTTATTCTGAAGTTAGAAATATCTCTTTCTAGGATAATTTAATATAACTATTCCAGTGATTACAGCTCTTTGCATGCATTCCTCTTATTTAAGAGTGTATGCACCAACATGATAAAAGATTAGGTCCAGTTCTTGGGTGCATGTGATACAGTAGCGTGTGCAGGAATTCCCTGGTGGGGGAGGGGGTAGGCAACTCTCCATTCTCCCAAATGACAAATGACTTCACACCATTTTTCATGATTATCTATTCTTGAAAACACACGCACGTAGGGCATGAAATTGTTTAAATATTTACACAAATCTGACCATAATTAATTAATGTATATTTTGGTTTTAAACAGCCTTCTTAAATGATATTACTGAGCACAAAAATTGGCTATTTACTACTAATTTGGTTTTGATTCCCCATTCCTTTGACCGATGCCTTGAAATTGCACATACATACATAAATAAAACTGAAATGGGTGCAATTTATTTGAATGATAGTCAAAGATGAATGTGATGTGCTGATCACTGAAGTGTGCTCTGATATCACTGTGCAGAGGTAGACATATAGGCCCTAGCATGGGGGAGGGGGTCAGTGGTTATGGCATAAACTTAGTGGTAGATGCATGGACTATTAGGGCCCAGCCTCTTGCAGTCAGTGGTCATTAACAAGGGGCATCATATATCATCAATATATTGACATTTTTGGGACAAATTGTGTTTTTCCACATAATGGAAGCAAAGGTCAATTGGCACATCTTTTAATTTAAGAACGATAATATATAAGATAATAAGACCTGGAAAATATCAAAGTGTAGTTGGGCATGTGGTAAAATTACATCGGTTGGCATTGACAAAATTATAACTATCATACTATACTTAAATAGAGGGGTTATTTTCAGGTGACCTCAGATATATATTTATACTTGGATGCTTATTTAAAGGTCCTTAGATAAGCATGTTAAATCTCTATATGTGACGTGATCAAGCGAAATGAGTCACATGACGGCAGGATTTAAATTTTGGTTATTCGTCCATCATTCAAAGGCGGGTGAAAAATGCTACAGTATGGTCCAAACCCTACTAAAATCGAACTTCTAGTTTTAAAGTTACAAACAGCTTACCAACTGAGAAAACAAAGTAAAATATAAGAATTTGTAACTTCTTTTTACCTATAACTTAAAAATCAATATTCCCGACATACGACTCATTCCGATTGATCGCGTCACATATATTATGACCACTGAAACCCACAGGCCCAGCATTTATGCACACATTTCAACATTCCAAATTGTACATATATTATATGAACCAATGCTCCTGGTAGGCTCAGGATTTATTACTGTGACCAGTCATTGATGCACTGACGATATCACAGTCTCGAGGAGGAAGGCATAACAGACAATGGTCCACTGCCTCATAAAAACACAGGTCGAGGTGTCTACTTCACGAATGCATTGTGTGTGTATCATATAGAATGTATCTTTTATTGTATATTTCATGTACATAAACACTTCAAAAGAAGTAAGTTCCCCTTTATGGTTTCCCTTATATTTTCAAAAATATACATTGGGTTGAAATGGGTTCTGTCAAATTGTTATGAGTTCAAATCAACAGGTTATGTCATGCTTGAGTGAGCTTGTATTAAATGACAGAATGTCCCATTTCAAAAGTTGTTATGTTTAGTAGTGTGTAAATCCACCACGTTGGTGTATCAATTGACGACATCGATTTCTCATAGTGTTGATGAGGCGCGCTATATTGTGGGCGCTATATCATTGACCCTGAAGCTAATAACCGAAAATCTATTCGCCTGTTCCGAAAATATCAATGCCACAAATTGGAATGAGGACCACCACAAATTAACATTTACCAATTTTGTATTGACATGAACCACAGTCTGTCAGTAATATTTGTCAGCAAAAAAAAAGAAAAGGAAAATCGACCGGCCGACCAGACTCAAGATTTATGGCACTTGAGGGCAACACATGGAAGTCCAACGTTATTTTAGCAACTTTTGAAATGGGACATTCCGTCATTCAATATGTGCTCACTCGAGCATGACAGAACCTGTTGATTTGAAATGTTGGTCAAGTATTGGTATGAAGCCCATAATAATTTGACTGAAAACCCCATTTCATTCCAATGTATTGTTTTGGAAATATAAGGGAACCCCTAAAGGGGAACTTACTTCTTTTGAAGTGTTTAGATCGTGTCCACCTATAGTTTATTCTGTTCCAAATTGGAGAGAAATATGGTTTTTTTTAATCAGTAATAAGTAATCTAACCGTAAGCCCACGCTCTTCTGTATTAATTTTTGCTGTAAGTAAGTTCCACTAATTTGGAACTGACTGAACTATAGTAACGTTTACTACAGGAAGGGAAAATATTAAGATTTCATACTTTGAATGATTATGGAGTACAAGGATTTAACATTTTTACAAAAACCTGGTATACATGCATGTCTTCTATTTCATTGAATTTAGATATTTTTCTGTGGCAATATGCGACGATGCAATAATCGATGCTCATACATACGTCTTATTATATTATTAAATATTAACAATTTATAATGGCCTAGTAGAAGCATGATTCTAGCAGAATCTATGACAAGCAAAACTAAGGCCATTATAAATTGTATTTCGGCTGTTAGAGACTCTCAACAAAGGCTTTGTATACTTAAGTGCTTGTTCACCCATGTAAACACAGTCCCCTGTGGTCTAGTGGGTCATCCAATCGCCGTGAATGTGAGAGGGACCGGATTCGAGCCAGTGTATTTTTAAGGTCTTTGTTAATTAAAATCACGCCAGTTTGTTCGAGTGTATATATTATTTATTATATTGTTGTTCAAATGCCAAGGTGAATATGACCAGGGTCCTATTGCATAAAACTTAACCCCCTGAGAACTACCGGCCGATTGGTTAAAAAGATGGATACATCATTTATTGCACCAATGAGAGACATTGTTAGAATAATTGTATCCCTGATAAAAATGGGAGTGAAACATTTTACAAGCTGCATTTGAATTGGCTATTTATATGAGTACATCTTGTAATAAACCAATCAGAACCACCATAAGATACACAGGTAGACCCCAGGGGGTTAAGATTCATCTTAAGAAGACTTACTCTTCGTAAGTATTCAACTCTTCTTAAGAAGATTGTTTGAGAATTTGTAAGTTAATCTACATGATATAAACCCGAAGTCAAACTTTAGAACTTAGCCCTTCTTCCAAAAGCTCAACTTAGAAAGAATTCTTAAATATTCTTTTTTACCAGGCTTTAGACGAGTTAAGGATAACTCTTCCTAAGTTCACTTAAGATTAATCTTATCTTTTATGCAGTCATGCACATTTAGACAACAAAACACTAACACTGTATATGTAATCCTATGAGAGCAGCATAGCAAGAAACTATTGATAATGGCTACCTAATTGCCCCGACCAGAATAAGCTAATGACAAGATATGATAATTTCTGCCCCACCGTATTGTCCTAAGGGTTGTTTTTGTGTATTTTGACCAAATCATTCTGAAAACAAATTGATTTTTTTTTTTGGTTGATTTTTGTTGTGAAATTTTTTTCATTGTTTTTTTTTGGATTTTTAATTTTCTTTAAAATGTCAAAAATTGTTCAAATTCACCCAAAAATTTCACAACAATTTTGAAGAAAGAAAACCAGAAAAAAACAATGCCTGACCAAACCGACCCTACTAAAACTTCAGCGGTTCATTCGCATGTAGAACAGTGTGGTTTTTCCGTCGCTTAAGCTTAAAAAACACTGTTCAGTCTGGAGAGGGATAAATATTCTTGTATTGATAAGATTTGTTAGCCAGTTTGATGCAAGTATGTGGGGAAGGTATCATGGTCTATTATAATTTTATAGGCCTAAGTCCTTAAGAAAAATAATGGTTGTATTTTTACTGTATTCCCACCTTGATCAATGACAGAAGTGACGGAATGGCAGGGTTTCCACTTTATGCCATTTTTGAGGTTCTTCATATCCATGTGGATGTCCCATGTTTGTTGCATGTATACCACATGGGTATCACATGTATACCACATGGGTATCACAGGCAAGCAATGCAGGTCTCACATGGCAATTTGTGTATCACATGTATGCCACAAGGGCATCTCCTTGATAATTGATATCACAAGGCTGCCACATGGGTGTCACAAATGAATAACACCATATTTTACAGTTAAACTCTTAACCCATTTTAAAATTTCATGTGGCCACAATTCAATGTACAATTTAAGATTCCTTACGATTGGTGTTTCAATTTCACAAACTTTTAGTCATTCGTACAATGGGTGGTCAGCATGCTGATTATATGGATCTCAATCAAAAAGTATGTAGCGGAGTCCCAGTCACGGTATAAAATGATAACCATGCTAATTTAGTTGTACCATTCAGATTGTAAATTGTATAAAATTGCAATCATAAAGTTTTATGTGCAATGCACATCTTTATTTATAACATACGGTCAAAAGTTATTATAGTGACCATGTCATATAGTTATCATATTTTTGTGCAGAATGTTTGTTTGTCAAGTTTTACTTGATTCATGGTTCAAAACCATTACATTAAGACTTTGAAAACAAAATAGAATTGTATTTTGTTTTCCTTTTCATTTAGGCCTTTTTGTTATATGAATTGGTTTACTTAGGCAACAGAAATAAAGCCTGTTATACAAGCCCGACCGAACTATTTTGTTTCAAATTTTCTTTTGTGTGGGGGTGTGTGTGAACATTTTTGGGAAATTCATGCAGATTTTTTGCAAATGTTTGATTTTTTAAAAACATTTTCGGATTTTTTGAAAATTGCTGAAAATTCACCAACATTTTGAAAACAAACAATAAAATGCCAGACCGGCCCTGTCCTTTTGCCTGTAGAACTTAGCAAGAAATTAAAATGACTACATGTACTTTTGATCATAGATTAAATATCAAAAAGTTCATGTTCATGTGAGATAAGATTTAGATAAGCTTGGTTACAGAAGCTGTCATCTCAAGTTGTGAGGTGACGTCAGCACATACTCTTGTCATGGTCACAGCATATCAATGCCAGGGCCAACATTCTTCCTTAACCACACAGGTGCAAAAACCATTAGGCCAAGAAAAATAATAAGCGTGTTTCTCGTCCCCGCCCTCACCAATTTTTTGAGATTGTCAAATATTTTTTTAAAACTTTGTTTCATCAATTATTGTGATGAAAAGAGAATCAATTGTTGTGATGAAAAGAGATGATAAGAAGTGCTTGGGTATCATTTATAAACACAGTCCACACAAGATTTCCAGGCTAGAGCAATGAGGAAAAAACTTGAAATAATGAGGGCCTCCCCCGTTTTTATGATTGATGACAAAGCTTCAACAATGGGAACTTAGCATAGAAATAAATAACAAATTTGTGACAAATAATGAGGACCTCCCTCACCACATTTTTAAAAAGTCCGTACAAGCAACACATTATTTTTTGTTAATTGACCTTACATTGACATTGTAGAACAATCAATATTCAGCTGTATAGGTCACTTAATCATTATTACTTAATGCCATGATAACTGCCTGCCAATTGGTTGACATTTAGGATGCGTCAAAATATTATGCCAGTCAGAGACGTTGTTAGAATACTGTAAAACAACTAAATTTCATGAGAGATTTAATTTCGCGAAATTGTGGATTCGCAAAATAAAATACCAGTTGATAATTTTGCATTGAAAGTAACAGTAAAATATCCAGATTCGCAAAATAGCAGCAATTTCACGAGATAGTGTTTTACAGTAATTATAATTTGAGATTGGCATAAAATATTTATGAGCAAAATTGTAATTGGTTATCAAGATGATTATCATGTAATTGACCAATGGGAATTCTTGTTCAAAAGACGAGTAGTACCCAGGGGTTAACTTTAAAACATTTTTTGAGTATTTCAAATGATGTAATTGGGAAGTTTCACACATTCGAACAAAATAAAACAAATTAAAAATGTATATATAATGCGAGTGTGTTATTTAAAGTGTGACTGAGATCAGAATCAACAAGACGCAATCAATTGTTCTTGGCCTAATTCAATGTTTCTCATGAATAAGTATCCAGGGTGAGGCACAAAGTAAAGGCCCATTGTTAACAAAAACATCCGTTTCAGAACAAGTACACTAGTGGTGTTTGAAATATTTTATAATTAGACATGCATGTTCTTTAAGCCTGCTGTCATGTTGGGGTTGGGGTGGGGGAGGGGGGGGGGGCGGGTGGTCAGCTTGTCCTGAAAGATTGCGTCCAAAATTGGGAGAGCCAGTAACTTTCGACAAACCAAATAATGTTCTTATCAGTTTACTTTTATTTGTGCAATTTGCAGACTAATAAGGTTTTTGAGATACAGGATGTGGGGGGCGGGGGGGGGGGGGGGGGGGGGGGGGGGGGGGGGGGGGGATTTTTGTGCAAAAGACGGGTAGTGCCCAGGGGTTTTAAACAGTAACAAAACAAATACATACACTCTAAAAATGAAGCAGTTCACATTATTTTTATAAATTATTTTCTCTCCTACTTTTCTGACCCAGTTTTTTGAGAAACTCAGATCAGTATGGTATCCAAAACCATAATTCTCAACATAGATAGCACATCACATCAAACGTTACCACCAAAAACACACCAGTTCACACAAATCCTTCTTTAATGAGAAATGTTTATTTTCAAGATAACTTGTATTATAATTATTAGTGTACAAGGAACTATATTTTATTTCTATACAAATGTTCAATTAAAGTACAGCCACAGCATGCATACCTTACATACAATCAAGGATTTTAGAAATTTAGAAAAACAACCATAAATTTTGGTCAACATTTATTTAATCTTGCCATTGATTTCTCTGGCAGTCTAATGCAAACCTTATCGAAATCTTCTCATTTTAAAAGTTTTGAAAATTACACTAAAAATCTTAAATATTTCTTTTAGATCTAGAATTGTCCTTATATAAATACACCAATCCTCTCTCTGATTAATTCACTAGAAAATTACACTCTTAAATACATGATGCGACTTATACCGTACGGTTACATGCCAACCATAATATCGTAAGCCATTGTATAACAATGATAAATTATGGGGCGTTGGAAACTGGTCCCTGCTTCTTTTCAATACCTAGAGCCTAATTGTGCTATCTTTAGAAATAAAATTGGAGATGGGCCTAGAATTTTACATGATATTCCATTCTTGCACAGATTCTCAACAAATGAGTAAGAATCTAAAGAAACCCCGTCAAAATATGTCAGAATTCTTTTTTTGCGATGTTCATAGTGTGTTGCACATAAATAGAAAGCTGTTGTGTTCAATTTTACAATGATACCAAATTTGTAGCAATCACTTGTCTTGGTGCTAAGCCACGTGCTTGATGGGGATGTCAGAATCTGAATGTGACAAAATCATCACTATTTTAAAGACAGTAGAGCATCAAGTACTTCATTGAACAGACGACAAAGAGTTGTTCTTTGGAATTTGGGATATTATGAACGAGGCCTCCCTACATTGTCAAGCAGGTATGAGGTATTGTTGGAAAGAGGAACACATCATCAGCTAACACAACATGAATATATATAACAAATTATCTGACAAATTGGAGATTGACAAAAATGTCCATCTATTTTAAGTAGTACAGATTCTTTTAAGCTTTTCAGCTTATAATAAGTGAGAATCTAGATTCTTGTCAATTTCAACCATGGGATTCAACTTGGAATCTCAAAAATGTGTGCCAAAATGTCACCATTTCAAAATATCCCTACATCTTCACTGTAAGTATCACCACTTAACCCTAACCCCTCATGGGGGTTTGTAAGCAATAAAGCTAACAGGGGGAAATATGGGACAAATAAGCACAGAAAAAAGGTGTGTGCCACTCCAAGGAATCAAACCCAGGCTGCCGCTGCCGGAGTCCAGGTGATCATGCATCACTCTCCATAAAATTACATTTTTGGATGTTCCTTTTCGTGATTGCGCAATGAGATAAACTGGGGAATGGGGGTCCACTGGCGCGATGCTTCTGATGGATTTTGTTGGATTTAGCACGGTTAGGGTTATAATGTGAAGATGTAGGGATGTTTGACCCACCTCTTACACTGACCGAGGGCTTAGAGCCAGAATTGTCTATGTCCAAATATGGTGTTTTGAGAAAAACATGTTTACAAGTTTGATCGTGTCTAAAGAATAAAGGGCATATTCACATTAGATTTTCCTTGGGCGCCCTCTATTTTGAAATATTTGGCATAGAAACTTCTGGCAGAGAAAGTATATCCATGTACATGCTTAATAATGGACTTAACTCATTTGAGCCCAAATTGGACATAGACAGTTCTGGTTCTAAGCCCTCGAAGCCAGCCAAAAGGCCACCTACCTTTTTACCATACCATATATAATAAACCATTTGCGTATGTACAATATATTCAAACCCGAAGTATCAACCAAGCACATGTAAACACAGTTCTGACAATCATAAACGTAGACACCGCTAAATCACAAACAGGCTTCACCAAGTTAAATTTGAATCGCCACAAATTGAGGTAGAAAATTGACATCTCATGAGTCTTGCAACAAACTCACACGTACAATTTACCACCAGCCACATTATTATTATCACACCTGTTTGTTGGGTTGAAGCCATAAGTTCCACTAATGAACTCCTCAAAAAAAGATTGGACATTTGTTTCAATCATCAATTTTTCTAACATTTTGTGATACAGGGTGTCTCAGAATGATCTATACCGAGACAATAACAATTACGGTAATCGCATAAGTAGATCAATATCTCAGATTACACTCACTAAACTCGGCGAAAATATAAATAAAAGGATTAAACCTAAACACATGGAAAAAATAAAAGATGAAATTAAATAATATAAATGATTAAATGATTTGATAATTAATAACTTCATGTCTTTTGAATCTAAAGCATATAATAATAATTACCCACGAAGGAAATCTTAATAACAAACTACATTTTACATGCCAAAATGTGTTCACAAACATTATAAAATAAGTTCAATAAGGCCACGAAATAAAGTTTAACGAGGCCACGAAAAAACACCCTGTTCTTTGGGCAAACAGACCTCTCAGGTCGGGTCGGTTGGTTGGGTGTTTTTTCTTTGTTTTTTACCAGTATTTTCAACAATTTTGGGAACATTTCAAAAACATTTTCGCACATATTTTTTTTCAAATTTCAAATAAAATTTAAGATTTCCCAACATTTTTTTGAAGAAAAAAATGGGTCGGTTGGGCCCGTAGAACAGAGTGTTTTTCTTCGTGGCCTATAATCTCAACAAAACAACAATTGCCAAATATGGCAAAAACATAAATGTGCAAAATCTACTTTTTATAACATGAAAGATCCTAGTGCAAAATAAAGATATTGCTTGGTTATAGATTAGAAAATAATAAAATTAGAAAACAATTTGGAAAATAAACGCATGCAAATTTTATTGGTGCAGCTTTATTTGTGCTTTTGTCCAATCTGAATTATAACTGATACCGTTTGCTAATTATTTTTCACCCATTTTGGTGATATTATCAACAACTTATCATCGAAAGCAGCAAATAGCAGTTTGGTATGATTTGTGCTCTTTTTATGGCAAGTCATATAAATTGTGCAACTTGGGATCACCGCAATATTCAGCAACTTGTCATCAATAACAACCCAAAATATAAAAGGATTCTGCCTGATTTGTGCTGCTTTTATAGCAAGTCATATAAATTGGGCTACTCGAGAGCTCTGTAGGCCTATTACAGCAATATTCAGCAACTTGTCATCAAAAGCAGCCCAAAACGGGAAGATTCTGCATGATTTGGGCTGCTTGAGAGAGTTCTAGGTCGCACCACCTCAACAATCCAAATAACTAGCAAAACCGATTATATTGTAATTCAGACCAAACCAATTGTATACACATCAAAGATGTAACAGAGGTAAAGTAAAATGTCCTGAAAATCAATTGACCAAATGCGAACGTTACGCAGCGACCACGGTTGAGCGCTTGCGCGCGGTATTAAACATTTATGAGGTTTGTACGGAGAATAGGATACAGGGTATCACCCCCCTAAAGTTTTGGTTTTTTCCTCTTTTCATGCTGAAATATCATCAATTCTGGAAATCAAAAATACAAAACAAACAAACAAAATCAAAAATCCATTTCCGGAAATTATTGTATGGCCTAATTACCGGAACTGTTACACCTCTGACACATAAAATGGAATGATTACATTAATTATTAATATATACAATAGGTAATTCAAATTCATAAAGTGACGTAGTCATAAAATGATGCCAGATAATAAAAAAGTAGTACATGTAGTAGAAAAAGCAATATTGATCCTAAAAGGAAGAGGAGATAGTTATTGAGATTTGGCACAACGTGGTATTTTAGATGATTCGATATCAAATCTGCTTGATGATGGATTTGTTAATTGTTAATGTTTAAGTTCAGCCTATACAAAAAGTGTATTTTCATCAAGGGCTTGAACATCAGATTTTTTTCAAGCCGTCAGTCGGGCAGGTAGCTCACACAAATATTTGCCCCCGACAGAATTCCACCAGCCAGCGTAAGTCACTTACTCTGTGAGTTTGATTGAAAATGTTGCCATTCGGTCGGGTACATTTGCATCTTCACCCGCCCGACGGAAAAGTTACACGCTATGGGCGGGTGCTATTTTCAGGCTGGTTTCCATCACTCGCTGCACACAAGTGCCCTTCAGAAATTGAAATATATGGCATAGCCCTATTAACTATTTGATTCTGAAAAATCATTTTTAAACTGACGCTCTCAAAAGCCCATTGTTTTAGGTGATCCACATTGAGCACTGATATGTACAGAATTGAAGTCAAACACTTGTTTCTATCTATACTTTGTCCAACTATCTCTGTGCAGTGATGTCAAAGCTTATTCCAGCGTGCGCACTGTGGAATCCAGACACTTGTGAATAAATGCTGCATGGATCACTCGAATATGCTCCAAGGTGCACAGAGGTAAATGAACACAGTATAGAACTTTACAAATTCTATTTTCGACAACTAAACTGGTATGAACTTGTGTTAATATAAAAAACCACGCCAAGTCGATCAAAGTATTCGAGTACAACTTTTGCTAAATGGATTATATAGTTAAAATGTGCTGATACAGCACAATATAAGTTTTGGTCACAGAAATATGAGAACAATTAAAAAATTCAAGTTCCAAAGTAACAAAAATAATGATGTCGTTAAATTCATTAACATCATTTTTCAACTTGGAACTTGACCTTTTCAATACTTAGTAATACCAACACATTTTTCATTATGAGTAAATATTGATTATATACACAATTACATGTTTCAACACAATTACTCCGTAACTTCACTATGATTCTGCGCAGGGACATCAGAGTGTATTATAGCACATGTATTTAATCTATGCACATATTCTGCAATTTGTTTGTAAATTCATGGGTACTTTACGCAAGTGCATTACAATTATCCACTCAATGAGGTGCATTGGAATACACTCTAACGTCACTGCATAGAGTAATCCGGGTACTTTTTACCGTTTGCCGTTGACAACAAACCAGACGTTCTAACTACCTATCAGTTTTACGCTCTACTCGACCATACCCAAGGGATCGCGTCACACTGATTACGCTGTGTAAGAGGCCTTCATTTACCTCTTTGGTTTGTGGTCAACGGCATGTGACGTCACTCCGGGCTGACCTATAACGTTTCGTCATGACTTGGTCAATCTAATTACATCAGAATTGGTATATACCACTCAAAACCTTGGAAGAAACGGTTTTGCCAGTTTCTTTTCAATGTTACAAAAGTGTATCATATAAAAGCAAAAACTCAACATGTATGCACCCTCGTCCCTGTTTGTCATGAAATACCAATTTCGACAGCTGATCAAAAGCAGAATAACCAAACTCTTATTGCATTGAAATTGTAGAATCATCATTACTGTTGGTATCAAAAGGAATCCCAAGTTGTCTACCAACGTTATTTCTCAATTTCTTGATTTATTACTATAATAATTACCAAAATAAACTCTGTTCTGCTGTTCTCCGTCGGGTGTCTTTTTAAGGTTTTTTTTGTGTGAAAATTTGGTGAGTTTAAAAAAAAAATCAAACAATTTCAAAATGTAAAATAAAACCATAAATTTTGCGAAAAAATGGGCCGGTATCAGGCCAGTAGAACAGTTTTTTTGATTTCTTCAGTCGCCTTATGATTGTCATCATTGTTTTGTTCGTGTTTTTTGGATATTAATTAGGGTAAAGTAGCCAGTTTTCAGTCAGCGCCTATTTTCGGTCACTTTGCCCAAATCGTGTAATGAAAATGACCTCGTCCTTATAAACTGACGGCTAAAAAACAGCCACATAGTTGATGCCCGGTATTGCTTTAAAATGGCGACCACCGACGCAATTACATGATTTGGGCGGAGTGACCAAAAATAGGCGCTGACCGAAAACTGGCGACTTTACCCTGTATGGTATATTCTCACTTTAACACTCAACTATGCCTGATATTACATGAATATGTTAAAGTTATCCCTATCTTCAATTTAAAAATAAATATATATATTATTATACCATCTACGAAGTTGAAAAGATCCAACAAACTACTATAATTTATTTCTTCATATACATTGTTTTAACCGCCTTTTGTGTCACATCTTTCACTCTCATTAATCAAACGCTCACTACTGTAAAAGAGGTAATTTTTGCGATTACAATTCCGCACTTTGCTGATTTTCAGCCATTTAACGTGTTTTTAAATTCGCGATTTGAAAGTTCATTACATACACACAAAATAAATATGTCCGCATGTTTTTATTTTCATGGTAGCTGGTTGGAACGCGAAAATTAATGTAGCCCAAAAATGTCCACATTCACAGTACCTGTTCTGAGTATGGAAATAGCCTCAAATTGGTCTCTAATAATATGATATAAAGCACATGACAGCTCTCATTTCAAATGAGCGCCTAAAAAAAAATCCAATCACAAATGTTTTCTCATATTAATAGAAAGCTGATGTGTTCATCTTTACAACGATACCAAATACTGTAAAAGCCAATATTTTCACGTAAAGATTTTTGCGCGCATTTTGATATCATAGACATTTCGCGAATTTGCATGAATGTTGAAAACAATATTTTCGTACCTCCGCGAAAATGTCAGCTTTTACAGTATGTAACAATCACTTGTTTCAGTGCTCAGCCTTGTGCTTGACAATACGAGGAGGTCTCAATCTAAATGTGCCAAAAAGAGGACTACGCCAGCTTTCCATCGATGCGTAACACAATATGAATATAATAGGAAATATCCAAAAAATTGGTGATTGAAAACCTTTTCTTTTCTTTTAGTTTACAAAAGAACTGTAAAGTAATTGCTGCCTTTTGTTTTAATCCATATTGAGGATAATACCTTCTGAGGAGGAGGCCAACTCAGTACAAATGATGAGTGAAAAAACAATTCCCCTATGAACAATTAAATGGCATGATTTAATCACCTTTAAAGAGCCGTCAGTATTTCTGGTGAAGAAATTTGACTATATACACCTTTAGGCTGCTTAAGTACATATATGAACACTCTATGAATGCTTTAGCTCTGGCCACCAAAGGCTACTATAATGAGCCTGTAGGCCCTGGGGTCACTTAGATACTTTTTTGGTGGGATGTGCCACCAGTAAAATTAACCCAAACATTTACCAATTTTGGGGGTAAATGGACCCATGTTTTTACCAGAAAACCATAATCTTGCTACATATTTGACAGATTTTGCTAACATTTCCATAACAAACAGCAAATTTAAGGATATTAGAACTCCCGATTTTCAAACATTTCTAAAATATCTGCAGCAAAATAGCGAAGTTCCTAGAAATTACACTCATAAATTTACCAAAAATGGCTATGAAAAATTCATTTCCCAAACTGGTGAAGAAAGGGACCCTATTTGGCGGCAATTCCCTGTGACTTCATATCAACTAAGTGCCCCCCCCCCCCCACTGGTAGTGATCACTTATCCTAACTGGACTGCTCTCAGCCAAGGCCAATGTCTGGGTTGACAGGCCACTAATTAGTAATAACAGCCCTTTAAATGAAATAAGAAAATCCACCAACTCCCAAAAAGTATCAAAAATACTGAATATCTTTGAAAACAGGAATGCTGAATACTGACTAATAGTTTGGGTTATGCCATAATACTCGCTGTTTTTTTACACATGCTGAAAAAATATAATAATGTCTCTTTTTGGGACACATAAACTTGATGTGTCCATCTAGATATAAAACCACCCACTATGTTATGTTGTCATAGATTTTCATGTGCTAAATACCTATTCCTATGACAATAGCAAGTACACTAAGAAACATATTTCCAACTCGCTGTATGCACACTGGTTTGAAAATGTTTTAGCACATTTTAGGACACCGTGAAAATACTGCATTGATTATAGGCCTGAATGATATGGTTCGATGTGATTGGCTGTATGTCTTGACACATACTGTAAAACCACTTAATTTTGCAAATTTTGCGGGAATGTTTATTTGTGAAATTAAATACCGGCGAAACTGACAATTTTGCATTGAAAGTAACAGTGAAATTTCCAGATTCGAAAAATTAAATGCCCGCTAAAATAGCAGTAATTTTAAAAATCGCCAAATAAAGTACCCACGAAATTATAGTGTTTTACAGTATCATCATACCCAGTGAACCTGCTTAGTTTATCACGTGCGTTTATATTATATATTTCATAAAGATCAGAAAATAAACCGATAAAATATTTCATGTCTGTACACGCAACAAACTTTTGAAACTTTTCTTCAATTATCAGCTTCATATCATTAGGAGGGAAACACCTCCAGTGTATTTTTGGCCCTTGAACATGCTTTAACGTAAAAACTGCAAGAAGTGACATATGATGTTTTGCGTTAAACACATTTGGGGGCCAATGCCCAATTAGAAAATATCTATATGTTTATTTTTCCAAAAGGGTATGGTAGCCTTGGGGGCCAATGCCCAAATAGAAAATATCTGTATGTGTATCTTGCCAAAAGGTATGGTAGCCCCTTAAAAATAATCTTTCTTTTTTTTTAAGTCCAGATTTTTTTCTTTTTCATCTGGAAGAGTTACATATCTAAGTAACATTATTATGCTACTGCCACACACACTGGCTATCAGCAACCACATTATAAAAATGGAATGACGGCAATTTTCTTAAAAACCTTGTTTCCAAGGCAACATGGACTTATACGGGAGAATAGAAAAAGAGAAAAACAAAGAAAAACAAACAAACCCAAAATGAGTTTGATCATGGAGTTGTCCCTGAAGAAGATCAATGGTGCTCTCATAAATTATTTCATAGCACACTTTTGGAGACATGACGGTTTATAAAAGATCATAGGCTTTGTTGGTGGTTTGTGTTGTCTAATATATAACCCGATGGGCTCAAGTTTTCTGCCCTCTTGTTTCGGAAGATGCAGACCGGAGGAAAAGCGGGTCAATTATTGTCGTCGATGCGCGACTCTTTATCGACCGCATCTTCCTCTGATAGAAGCACTGGCGGAGTGATTTGACGATCATTGCACAGTTGTTGAAGACCCTGGCGGAGTAAAAGGAAAACGTTACTGAGAATCAATCAAAAACAAAGGTTCAACAACCCTCTGGGCACTACCTGCCTATATAACGGTGTTTATGATTGGTTAATTACAAGATCTACTCATTTGAATAACCAATTGAATCACAGCTTATACATAAATTCACTTCAATCTTTATCAGGGATACAATTATTCTATCAATATCCACTATATTGGTGCAATGATGTATGTATTTTTTTGACTTATTTCAAGGGGAGAATAACAATCAATGGTAGGTTTAGCAGACGACCTTGATGTTAACACTTTCCGCGCGGCTATTGGTTTTACCAAAATACATAACAGATTTGTCAGAAACATTTCCGAAATGTCAGGGTCTATCTCAATGATTACTGAACCAATACTAGGCATGTTTGTACTTATTATAATGCATTTCTCATGGTGATTCCAAATATGGTAATTATGTTCAATAATTTTGACATTTTTGAAATATTTTGTGAAATTTTGGAATGTCGTCTGCAGATGCCTGCCACATGGAAAGTGTTAAGGGGGGACTTAAGGAAGTTTTTGATTTGATTTTTTGTATTTTGTGAGTGCTGTTATTATTGAACTATTAATCAAATGTATATAAAAGTATACATTTTTGGAGCGGAAAATGGATCAGAAAATCCAAATTTTGCGTCAATTTTGACCAAAAAAAGTAGATTTTTTGAGAAAATCACAAAATTCGCTTTTTTGAACAAAGCTAACAAAAAAAATTTGAGTAAAAAATGGCCAAATCACTTTATAATGATGTTAAGATACTAATGAAGGGACGATTTCTTTTTTTAAAACCTAATCTAATATTTTTGAAAATTTTGACCAAAAAGTGCCAAAAAACTTCAAGTTTTTTTATTTTTATTTTTTTTACACTTTTTTTGTCAAAATTAGGTTAAAATTTTTTTGTCCCTTTATTAGTGTCTTAACATCATCATCAAGTGATTTGGGCATTTTTAACTCAAAATTATGTTTGTTAGCTTTGTTCAAAAAAATTGGGTCAACAAAATTTCCTTTCCAAAAAGGTATACTTTTATATACATTTGAGTCATGGTTCAATAATTACAGCACTAACAAAATTCAACAAAAAACTTCCTTAAGTCCCCCCTGTCCCCCCTTAAGGGGACAAAAACCTGTTCTACTAGCATAGGAACATTTCTACACTCTGTATCCACTCAAGTTGGGAGGTGACATCAGCATGGTATTTAGTTGCAGCACTTTTGGTGCCACAGCCAACATTCTTCTTTGACTATGTGGATGCAATCGCTGTTGCGTTGCTTTTACCCGTGCGATATTATGATGCATTCACTATGTGCTGAATAAAGTTTTCATGCCAGACTAGTTTCGTGACACCTTACATGAAAGTAGAACTAAAAAATGGCCAAATGTTTCCAGGTTTTTTTACCAGTGGGCCCAACAGACCCTGTTCTATAGGCAAACAGACATTGGTCGGTCTTTTAAAAAAAAAAATTACGCATAGTTGATACCTTTTTAACAATTTTCAAAATTTTCCAAAAATTGTAATTAAAAAAAATCAAATATTTCCAACAAATTTTAAAAAGATGTTAACACATTGTAATCTCCCCCCCCCCCCCCCCCCCAACCCCAAAAAGGTGTCTGTCGGGGCCCCTAGAACAGAGTGAGTTTTTGTTGTTGCCTTATTTCATAACCACTACTTACCTCCCCATTATATGACAGCAAAGGAGACACTTCACAGATAACCGGGTACTCATCAATGTCTGTTGCCTTTTGACTGAGAAAGAAAAAGGGGGGAAAGTCATCAAAATTAGTCAGACGACCCAATTAAAAGAAGAGATGTGCTGTGGCTGTGCAGTTTACCATTCTCATTTCTCTCTCGTCATCCACCACCAATGCACATTCACTGTGCACGTCGCAGCAGACATCACAAGTGCATATTTGCATGAAGCACCATCAAACCCAGGGTATTTTTGTCGAATTGTTTTGACAAATTACGTAAAAAAAGGTTAAAGACTTTCATCAATTGATAAGCTAACCACAACCATTAGGCCAATATGATGTTCATGCTATGAAAGAATGCTACATTCAAAGATGATGTAAATAATCCCAAGTCAATGTTGTTAATGTGATGAGGAAGGAGTTGGTCCTTTTTATACCAAGGTATATGTTTTATTTGATCGATGTACACATGCATGTATAGAAACGTTGCCCCAAAAGAAAGTAAATACTTCTGTGAGAACTACATTGTATTACTGTGAATCTGATTGGGTTTTTTTTAATGATTTTGTATGTATTTTTTTCCCATTTAGGAATTTCATTCATCAAATTTTGATAACCGGATCGCTACCATAGTGGGTAAATGCTCTAAAAATGGTTTATGAAAAATAATGCATTTTATAAAGAGCAATTATGCAGGCCTATGATGCAATATGCGTGCATGCCTAGATCTGAATCAAATGACTTTCTTGCCTCTATGCAAAAGCACTGTGCGATCACTATTTCTGGGAGAATTCAAATTTCCATGAAATTTTTATACATCAGCAGTTTTGTGCACCAACAAGCGTATTTATGCAAAATCTCAAATTTAAAGAAATTATATAATTTAATCGGGTTTAAGCTTCTAGCACTCAATACAATAATAACGTGACTACCATGAAAGGAAAACTCATATTTACATTTATTTAGGACTTCGACAAAAACTGAGTACTTTCTTTTTGTACAATACGGCGCTATGAAGCCGTGATTTCAACCAGGGAGTCTATACTAATAGAGAGGAAATCTGAATTATAAGAACTTCCCATATGGGCATATACGCGCGATGTGCCTCTGAGTATCGGTGAAGAGTGGCGCTATTCCTTGGCAACGCATCGCCATGCAAGATGATTGACAGCTCACCGCATGCACCGTCAATTCGTAAGGCGCACAATGTGATTCTGACAAATTAGTTTGAGGGCGCCAGTGCATTTGAAGCTTCATTATCGGCAATGGTGAGCGAGCGGCATTAGGGTGAGTCAGAAAAAACAGGCACTTTTTTTTGGAGAAAAAGGCAGATGAAATGATTCTGTTAAATGCAAGATATAAAGACATTTCATGCTATTCATTTGCCTGAATAATAAACAACATATTCAGATAATAACTCAAAATAAAATGTCTTATGTTGTTGTTGCAAAAAAATTAAGTGGTGAATTATCTCAAAATGTGGTATACCACATCTGAAGTATGTTATTCTGTCACAATATTTTAATACAATATGTGATCTTTTTCAATTTTTTTCACATATTTTTTTCTCTCTTATAATAAACTCATAAATCATGTACTCGTAAATCTATCTTGACTGTATTTTCCATGACAAACCATCACAGAACTTTACTAAATCAAAACGGAAATCTGCTTCTTAATTTAAGGAATTTTCAAGAAATGTGTTTAAATTTTCATCATAAAGCATTCTGTTCACTTTTGTACAGTTGGGTAACCAACCTTTAACAGAGGACATGAAGCTATGCTTACTTAGAAAACCAATTTAAGAGTCAGTATTATATGGTTCCGTATGGTTGACGGCAAATAACTATATAATTTCCCATAAAATATACAATTATACGGATGACTAAACAACTAGCAGATAACGAAACATTTCAGGGGATATGTCTTTTGCTTTCGAACCATTTTGTAAATTAACTGTTACAACTGATATCTTAAACTACTATCTGCCTACATTGAGTCAGTGGCGGCACCAGCATCATAAATTTGGGGGAAAAGGGGGGAGGGCAAGATACAATTTAGGGGGGGGGGGGGCAAGAATTAAAAAATGCTCGCGAAGTGCACACATTGTTTTGCCATTTTACGCTAAAACTGTCAAATTTGGTCTAATTTTAACTAATCTGGTAAACAAATTGCAAAATTTGGTCTAATTAGACCTAATATGGTGAAAAAATGCGCGCGTGGCATGCAAACATTTGATATTTTATGCTAAAATGGTCAAATTTTGTCAAATTTTAACCTTTTTGAAATTATTTTTAGGGGCAAACTGGGGGGGGGGGGGGGGGGGGGGGGCAGGAAATATATTTGGGCCCCCTCGCACCACCACTGCATTGAGTACAAAAAAGGTTTGTAAAAATGTGAAAACCATTTGAAATAGTAAAGACAAAACCGCAAACCCCAGGTGGTGAATAAGAAATGTGATGATAATCTCCTTGTTTGGTAATGGATATATAAATGTTCAGAATCCCGTTGTTTGTTTGTCCATAGGTCCCCTCCAAAAGGTAGGGTCAGTTGGTCAGACCTATTTATCAATCACATTCATAATAGTATGCTGGTTCCCTGCCCCCTGGATCCCCGGACAAACTTATCCATAGGTGCAGGTACAGGGTTCGCATTTGCCGACCGTAACTGTAAGTTCAACACATTACATTGTCGCTCTGTTATGGCATAAGATAAATAATGATCAAAACACTGTAGCTGAGATACCGCATCGAACGCTGAATGCATTGTTGCGCTGCCATAGCTACGGCGGGGTGGGGGACGCGCTATGACATGCGTGTAAAGTCCGGTGCTGTGGTGAGCGCAGAAACATGTTTAGTTTGGGCCAATCAACAAATTTGTTATCATTCTAAGCGTGAAACTGGCTTGATCGAATTTATTTGTGGATCTTTTTTTCGTCAATCATGAATATGCATGACTATCATGCCAGCAAATCAGCTTTGAGTGGCAATCCGTGCCTACCTGCATCTATGGATAAGTTGTGTGGAGCCCATTGATGCAGGGAACCAGCATAGTATAATAGTTGCTTAATAAAAGATGTGAATGGAATATTTTACTATTAAATCACTTCATCCGTGTTTTAAAACAGTTTAGAAGAGTAAAGAAACAGTTTAATAGTGTTTTTCCGGAAAGCAAATTCTGGAGAAAAACCCCAACTTTCTCTAGAATTTCCGAAATTATGGTCGGTATTCAGTCAGTTTTCAAAATTAGGGTAGGTCAGAAATGGACAAACAAACATTATTTTTGGCCGTATCTTTAAGGATCAATGTATCGTTTGGTCAAAGAGAGAAATGTAAGAATCCCTTCATCCAAACATGCTGTACCATCCTCCCCCATGCAAACCATGTGCCATAGTGTAATGGAATGGGAATCAAGCGATATAACAAAATGACGCTATACATGTGACAATTGGCTGTGATAGCCGTTCCCGGTCCGGCCTGATTCCCTGGCTGATTTTTGCTGAAAGAATGGACCATGATGAAATGAAACAAATAGAACATGAGTTTATATCAAATTGCTTTATGTCACAACTACTAAAAATAAAAATATAAAAATATACCCTGCCCCTCGACAACAACAAAATGGAGAGTAAAAGAAGGTTTACCAATTAGGTTGTGATACATATAAGGTTGACTAATTAATCATGTGTTTTATTAATAATTTTTCATTTATTGTTTTTTTGTTTTGGAATTTAAACAAAATAAAATCTGCATGTTCTGGGTGAGTTAATTTAATTTAATAGTTACTAGTTATTTTTCATGGGGCCCATATGCAAAATGTTTCTTTGCAATCCTGTACTTCACAATAACATTTCTTTTTTGGGGGCGATTAAACAAATATAAAAAGCATTACAATAGGTATTAAGTTTGTAGTATTTTTTTCTAAAACAAAACTTTTTTCCCTATGTATAAATATGCAGCGATGGAAATACCTACATGACTTTCCACCCGGGTTTGACTAGGTAGGAAGTACACACTTTGTTGACTTAGAATATTTTTAACCTTAACTTTTACAAAAGGAAATAAATCAGTCGAAAAAATGGTCTTAGTGGGAATCGATCCATGGAACTCTGCATTGTAAGGCACATAACTCAACCACTAGACTAGCGAGGGTGAACTGGCCAAGACATGATTTTAATCCCTCTTATCATTACGGAATAAAGCAATACTGCTATTATGATCAGTATACACAATATTATTAATAGAGCTATGACACACATGAACGTCAACCCCGGGTTGACAGTCATGTGGGTATTTCCGTTACTGCATATAAATACTTATATTAAGATTTGTGGTATTTAAGCTCCCATGCCTTGCTTGCAACACATACGTAAACAATAATTGCCCAGTACAAAACAACATAGCTACACCTGCACCCGATGTTGACTACATCCCCATGTCACTCTATATGGGGACCATCTTTTAAAGACCACTTTGAAAGCGTGCGGCTTTTGCGAAATTCCACATGACCTGAGGGGGTGGGCACTCATGTATAAAAGTTGTAATCATCCGTGTGAATCCACTCTCAAAAACTACCCTTAACACGGATTCTCAAAAGAAGGAAAAAGTGACCATTAACAAGAATTACAGCTCCATGAATCATATTCATAGCAAAGGATAAAGGAGAGCGTTTAGACTGAAATTAACATACATGTATGAAGTAATGGTGTGATTCAGTATTTTTAGCAGATTTGTGTTATAGACTTAACCGTTTTGGGTTATTTTTACAATGATGACACCATGACTATCGGCCCAAGCAACCCTTAGCGCGGTTGAAAAAGACACCTTTATTCTCTGAAATGGTTGATTTTGATACCCTTAGCACAGGCCCGGGTTGTGGTCGGAAAAAGCACCCTTATTCCGCATTTTCGTTCACTCAGATGATTACAAAAATATACCTGACTGCCCACCCCCCCACCGACCTGAGCATGCACTTTTGTGCCCGACAACAACACAACTATGTAATTGGTCAAATTCATATTTGAATATGTCATATGATTGTTATATGCCACTCCATGGGAGCCCCGCCACCCCCAAGGTTGATAGCTGCGTAAAACCACCGGCGCAATAATGATGCGTAAATAAGATCATGTTTATTCATATGCTGACCAGCGCACTCTTTTATAACTGTTTTTTAGTCTTCGCATTGAGCGCCCTCGCTCGCAGGGACAGTTCTTAAATAGTGAAGAAAGGAAGGATTTAGTCTACACCCGACGTAACATTATCTTAAGAAAAATTGTGCTAACATTGAAATGTTTCTTTGATCAAGTTCATCTGTCATTTTCTCCAAGTCTAAACTACACTGAGCCAAAAAAAGAAACTTATACAATTTTAACAGATCACCAAATAAAATTCTGTGCATGAAAATGTATCAAATTTGGATACAATATTACTGTAATGTATTGCTTCAAATGGCAGTCAATGACCAATTGTTTGCTTCAATGACACAAGAGAAATCTGCACTGACCCAGACAACGTCTTGCATGACAGGTCACAGCAAACAATTTCAGCAACATAAAGTTAAAAACTTTTCATAGAGTCAAAACAAACTCATCCAAACAAACAACGAATTCATTAATAACGGGTATGTCCACCTCCAGCTTGCAGGCAAGCTGTGCATCGCCAGACCTCTCCCGGGACCTCTCCCCAATCGAACATCTCTGGGATGAGCTGTCAATAGACAAACACTTATTGCAGCACTACATGAAGAATGGAACAATGTTCCCCAGGCTACCATCAGGAACTTGATTGGAAGCATGAGAAGGAGATGCACAGCTTGCCTGCAAGCTGGAGGTGGACATACCCGTTATTAATGACTTCATTGTTTGTTTGGATATGAGTTTGTTTTGATTCTATGAAATGTTTTTAACTTTATGTTGCTGAAATTGTTTGCTGTGACCTGTGATGCAAGACGTTGTCTGGGTCAGTGCAGATTTCTCTTGTGTCATTGAAGCAAACAATTGGTTATTGACTGCCATTTGAAGCAATACATTGCAATAATATTGTATCCAAATTTGGTACATTTTCATGCACAGAATTTTATTTGGTGATCTGTTAAAATTTTATAAGTTTCTTTTTTGGCTCAGTGTAATTATAAGTCAAAAGAAACCAAACATAATGTACAATGGTTTGGTATCGATGCTGCACCCAATGTTCTTAATGAAAGTGCAGCTCTGGTATTGGTATTTCTCTAGTGAAAAACTGGTATTTCACTTGCGAATAAACTAAAATGTCACAAAGAATGTTCCTTTTTAGATCTGTAGAAATTAGGATATACAGGGTGTGTCAAAAAATGTCCCATGTGAAACATGATTTTTTTTTAGCTATGAAAAATGTCAATATTGGATGTGAGGTGTTCATGTTCAGCAATCTTTCATGCGTCATAAGAAGGAAAAAATCAATCCGTTTTGGAGCTTTTGTTATCAAATTATAGCAAATCTCCTCAAGCATGTCAAATTCAGCTGTGGCCAGTTTTTCATGCGCAGACAACTCTTTATTTACAATTATCATTCAAGTGTAATTGAGCATAATAATTAATAAATAAAAACAAGGGATGTATTTTTAATTAATTTTGTGCCCACACAGGACTCTTTATTTGACACACCCTGTACTGACGGATTTTTTGGTACCATTATGAAGTAGTTTTCAACGCTGTTGACCTGTCCACATATTCACCTGGAATTAGAGACATTCTATTGCTGATATCAACTTCAATCAAAACCCACTGTATACCACTAAGAAAGTTATTAACTAAAACTGATGTGAATTCTACTACTGAGATAGCCCTAGTTACCAGCAAAAATAATTTGTTGTGTTGTCCTCAAGTACCACAAATCTTTAAGTTGGACCGGTCGGTCGATTTTCCTTTTCATTCTTCTTATTTTTGCTGACAAATACTACTGACAGACCGTGGTTCATGACAATACAAAATTGGGAAATGTCAATTTGACTGATGTTTCTAGTGTGATGATAGTTTAAAAGCAATCTATTCATGCAAACTTATTCATTTCAAGCAGAAAATAGTAATTTTTTGTCAAGTTGGGTAAAGTTTAAATAAATAAAAAACGATTTTTGAGATTTTAGGGTCGGTCGCTGAGGGCAACACAACAACTTGTTTGGGCCTTATTTAAAGGCATATTATGTGATCTTTTCCATAGAGCGCCCTCTATTCATTATTTTTTTTAGAAAGTAGATTTTCTTGCAGATTTACATTTCTGATCATAAATCATACATACATTCCAAGTTACAGAGCGATACGATTCCTAATTACCTCAAAATCATGGTTTTAGAGTGAATTTAGAGTGAAAATAATAATAAACTGTTGGAGTTTATTTTTACTCTAAAATCATGATTTTGAAGTAATTAAGAATCGTATCGCTCTGTAACTTGGAATGTACGTATGATTTATGTAAATCTGCAACAAAATCTACTTTCAATTTTTTTCGATGTTGAGGGCGTTCCCTGGAAAGATCACATAATATACCTTAACATATAATTACAGGGTGCAGTGAATGGTTTATGACTAACAACATGGCTAGAATCATGACACAATGTGCTCGTATGCAAGTCACTGCAACTCTGCAAGCTGTCATATCCTCAACCCCTGAGCCACAGTCCATAGACCCAATGTACTTCACTGCACACAATATTAGGCTCTCATGTGCCTGTGTATCATTTATCATACCCAATGTGAACTTTACCCTGATGGCTTGTATTAAGGTTATTGGACTGTGCCTTTGGGTACTGTTAACAATATGACAGCTGGTGCTATATGATTTGCATAATAAGTGACACTACCTTGTGGGCAAACCACGGGTAGGGGTCAAAGCTCTGTGATGAAAAACAAAGAAAAAAACACAACTATATATATACATGTTTGGCAGCATGCTCATAAAATTTGATGCGATAGGTAACATAACATAACATAACAATGAGCATTAATATAGCGCTCTTATACTTAATTAGTTGTTATTCTACAGTGCTCCACAAAAGTTGATTTTCGCTTTGATTTGAGAGCCAATGACTATTTTCAACCAAGATACCATTCAACCAACAAGATACCATTCAACTGTCAATTCAAATCCTATATTTCCATTGTATCATAATTTGTAATATATTTAAACACTGTAACATTTGTTATTAGTATGTACATATGTATGTATTGAAATGAGGGCCTGCTTGGAAAGCAGTGCAAGTCGCTGAAGCATATTACCCTCAAGAAAGAAAGCATAAATAAAAAATAAAATAAACAGCGCCAACAGTAAACATGCACCAATATTGACCAACATATGAACAGAATAATGAAAATCTCAGTCCTAATAATAAGTGAAATAAACTCCTTAAAAAAAAATCAGAAATGTTGTTCAATACCATTTTTGTGTGTATTTCTTGATATATTTATAATGTGTTACATATCAATGGAAAGCCTACGTGTTCTTCTTTCCAAAGACACCACAATTGTAGCAATCACTTGTTTCAGTGCTCAGCCACTTGCTTGAGAATTGTGGAAGGTCTCAATCAAGATGGGACCAATTCACCGCTATTTTGCACTCAAAAGAACAACTCTGTTGTCTGTTCAGTGAAGTGTTACATTGAAAACTGCAGGTAGTGTAATGCTCTATTGACTTTTTAAGCACAAAAAAATGATGATTTTGGCACATTGAGTTTGAGTTGAGACCTCCCTATATTTTTAAGCAAGTTGCTGAGCACTGAAACAACAAGTGATTGCTACAAATATGGTATCATTGGAAAGATTAACCCATTAGCTTTCCATTGATGTACAACAATACACTATAAACATATAACAAAATATACAAAATGTAGGCGATTAAACAAAAATCCAATCTTTTCTGAGGGAAATTATAAATATTTTAAACAGTTTCGCCGTCGTGGATAGAAAAGAGACAATTATGGGAAAACGATCTCGCCCGGGAATCAAACCCAAGATCTGTTGCTTGCTTGGCAACTGCCTTATCCATTGGGCCAAAGACCTCTCATGGTATAGCATCTGAATTTCAAACCTAAGCGATCTCGTTTCCCAGTCTCCTGCCTTTTCTGAGGGGTTTAGATTTATCCACACACCACTTGCATTTATTACATACAAATTCCTTGAATTGGGAATTTGTTACGTTTCAAACCGGCTCATGTTGCTATTTAAATGCTCGTAATCCTGTGGCTTGAATATTTCCATGACTGGTCTCTTGTTAAAAAGAATCAAGGGTCTCAATACAAAGGCGAGAGGAGAGGGGGGGGGGGGGGGGGGGGGGGGGGGGGGGGGGGGCAGTGTGGTAGCAAAACTGTTAGGGAGCAATGTATAGCTGCTCATGTTAGTGTGCACAAATACTCATACATAATGTATATACTGTAAAACACTTATCATTTGTGGGTACTATATTTTGCGCATTACCAAAAGCCAACATTTTGGCGAGGATTTAATTTTGCAAATCCAAAATGTGACTCTGATTTCTAAGCATTTACCATGGTTTATTACTTGGGGATTAAATAACATGAATTTAAGGTTCCTGCGAAATTCACGAAATTAAATACCTCACGAAATTAAGTGGTTTAACAGTACGTCAATGTGTCATTAATGCATAATTGAAATCATATGTCGTACAATAAAAGACACATAATAACACTACTAATGCTATGTGTAACACAACAAAACACTCGTCAAACATAAGGATGCAATAGTACAATTGTCTGCAATGGGCTACAAATGGTATCTATTATATCATGATAGGCTTGATTTCAACCATGTGATAGTTTTTACTATCATTATGGCTGTAAAATAATAATGTGATATCATGATATAAAACAAATATTGAATGCCGTTTGCTTGTGCAATAGTAAAACTAAATCCCTCGGTTCAATTTGGATTTTTCCATTATACTCGGCTTCGCCTTGTGCAATGGAAAAATCCAAATTTGACCTTGTGATATCGTTTTACTATCACACTCTCGGGCATTCAATATTTGTATACCATTAAGGATGAGTCAATTATTCAAAGATGCCTCAAATTCTACAACTGCAAATGGCAATCTTAATTGCAAGCGTGAACACAATTGATGGGTCAGTGTTCTCGTGATCAGAATGAGGGTTATCGCCCGCTAATAAAGCCAGCACTTTTATAACCCATGGATTTTGAAGTCAAGTAAAATCTAGTGTACTGTCACTGCAAAAAGGGTGCCGTTGTCAGTAAAATGCATTTTGAGATATTGATAGAATTAGGCATGGGAAAAACGAAGAAAATAATGACAATTTTAGAGTATTTTTTTCTTCATCAAATCAAAAAAGCAGTATCTAATCTTAACCACAAAGGTGTCATTTTGAAGCATTCAAAAAGCTCCCTTTGTTGGTATTGAGATCTCAGCTTTGTCTTTGAGAGACAACTACACCCTTTTGCTGCGGCTGGACATCTATAGAGAAGTTAAGTATCATTTTTTTAAATTTGGTTTATTTTGAACAATTGAAAAAGATGTAACAAAGCCTGGGCTATCTATATTTCGCCACCAACAGGTCTATTTGAGCCAATTTCTTTTTAGCATCTTTGACAAAATGGTATGCTATTAGGCATAATAGCCGCACAATAGTCAGTCAACCATTTCGTTCGTCTGCATCCATTTAGTTCAGCGGTTCTTAACCTGGGGGTCATTTGGAGTATTCCAGGGGGTCATAAATATAGCTTTTTGGGGAACCATTTTAATATTTCGCTCTAATAAAAAGACTTAGAAGAAGTAACGGTCAAATATGCAAAATATCAAGCTCGCTACGCTCGCATCATATAATATCAGTTTTAATAAATCGGGCTATTTTTTTATCTTTTTTTTGAAGGAAGGGGTCACGGTACCGACCAAGAATGTCGGATGGGGTCGTGGGGCCAAAAAGGTTAAGAACCGCTGATTTAGTTAGTATAATGGTTTGGTATAAGGCTTACAGGTTAGGTTTTTTCTAGTTTTTAAGACAAATTAGTTTTACTTAGACCACACAGAAATAGACTGACAATAGCCAATGGCATATCGCTCAAACACTAGCATTCATCAATTCCAAATGCACAGTTGCAACACATATGAAATATATTCCGAGAAGCTCATGGATCACCATGTTACTAAACTGAAATATTTGGCAATTGATAACATTCAAAAACATGAAACAAAAGAGAACACTACCATTGCATAGAAACATTTTGAACAGCTGTGGTTTGCTTGCTGTTTGATTCAATGGATCAATAGTCTTATCTTTTCAACTAATTCCCTGCTATAATAGTTCAGTCAGTTCCAATTTTGATGAGTCTCCTTAAAACAGCGAATTAAAGGTATGTTATGTGATCTTTTCCAGGGAATGCCCTTGATCCTCGAAGAAGAAAAAAATTGAAAGCAGATTTTCTTGCAGATTTATATTTCTGATCATAATTCGCACATACATTCCAAGTAACAGGGCGATACGATTCTTAATTACTTCAAAATCATGGTTTTAGAGTGAAAAAAAACCTGTCGGAGTCTGCGCCGACAACTTATTTTTACTCTTAATTCACTCTAAAACCATGATTTTGAGGTATTTAGGAATCGTATCACTCTGTAACTTGGAATATAGTCATGATTTATGATCCGAAATGTAAATCTGCAAGAAAATCTACTTTCTAAAAAATCATGAATAGAGGGCGCTCCCTGGAAAAGATCACATAATATGCCTTTAATACAGAAGAGTGAGGGCACACCTCTGGCTCCCATTACGCAACAGGGCACATCGTGCATCGTATGTGTGATGCGTGCAAACACTTGGATTACTTTCGTGCACAGAGAGATCAAAACTTCATATTTCTTGGAATTTATTAAAATATATATATAGACCAGGGCTCAAAATTCATGAGCGAAGGGCGATTAGCCTCCAGTTTTCACAAAATAGCCCCCTGAGAAAATGTTGGCCTATGGTAAAATGTACTATCGGGTGCGATTTTTGGCAGAATTTGCTCAAAATAGCTTTCGTAGCCCCAAAAGTATTTTAACCCCTGATATAGATGCTTGCCAATTTATTAGAGCGGCAAGTATGGTTGTGTCATAGCCATAGAGAGGGCAGTCTTCCACTGACTCCATCTTGGATTAATTTTAATAGTTAACACTTTCCACGCGGCAGGCGTCTGCAGACGACATTCCAAAATTTCACAAAATGTTTCACAAATGTCAAAACTATTGAATTTCATTACAATATTTTGAATCGCCATGAGAAATGCATTAACATAAGTACAAACATGCCTAATATTGGTTCAATAATCCTTGAGATAGATTTTGAAAATTGGGAACAGTTTCTGAAAAATCTGTTTTGTATAATGAGAAAACTAATAGCCACGTGGAAAGTGTTAACAATTTCCAGGCGGCTGTTGGTTTTACCAAATACAAAACAGATTTTTCAGAAACCTTTCTCAAATGTCCAGGTCTATCTGAAGGATTACTGTACCAATACTAGTCATGTTTGTATTTTATTTAATGCATTTTTCATTGTGATTCCAAATATGATAATGGAATCCAATAATTTTGAGATATTTAAAACATTTTGTGACATTTTTGAACAGGCTGCAGCTGCCTGCTGTGGTGAAAGTGTTAAGACTACAAATTTCATCTAACCTTGGAATGGCAGGAATCGGAGTGCCGTCCTTATCAATAAAGCGCCCTCCTGCGTTGAGAACCCAGCGATGGTGTAGCGATAACAGGGCATGTCGGGCCGTGGTGGGGTTGTCCTTCTCTGCCTTGTTGCTATTTTTCAATGGCGAGAACTCATCTTCTCTCAACACCTCAAAGACTGCAAAATCTCTGTAATGTTAAAGGAAATCCATGCCATGGAACTTTAGCGCTCAGATATGTAGCATTATTATTATACAGACCACTTCTGTAGGTTAAAGTTTTTAAAAGTACCGCATAAAGACAAAATTGGTTTTAGAAAAAAACACAATCACATGTATGTATGGACGTCGCCATATTGATCAAAGCTATGACAAAAGACTTATGAGATGTCTCTGTTTCATGTATTGATATGCAGCAATGGAAATACCCACATGACTGTCCATGACTGACTGGGGTAGACAGTAGACAGTCCCTGGGTAGACCAACCCTGGGTCGACTAACCCTGGGTGGATAGGGTTAGGGTTAAGTTTAGACACAGTCCCTTGGTAGACAGTCCCAGGGTTGTTTAAGAATGATCCGGACAGTCCCTGGGCCGTTTTAGAATGATCAGGACAGTACTGGTGTTGTTTTAGAATTATCCATCCTTGATTTTACCTCCCCGATCACCAACTCCCTGAGTGTTTTAATATATAATTTAGAATGAATATAGTTTCCAAGGTGTTTTTTTAAACAGTATTATGCGGTTTATTCCGTCCCCGGGTGGAAAGTCATATGGGTACTTCCATCGCTGCATATTGATATTATCGATTTATGCATTGAATTCCTGCGTGATACCGACCATGTTTTCCAACCGCCACAAGGGCATATATATGGGCGACCATTGGGGTTGATACAAAGGTTTTAATGGAATCGGGACAAATGTTTAGAATCGGGACAAAGGTATAGACAAAACCTGTGCCAGTTTGGGGTCTGCAGGAATTCTGGTTTATTTTGAGTTACTTACCATTGTTGGATGGGTTGATATTTGGCATGATTAGTATCTTACAAAGGGGGGAGGGGGAGAGGAAGGGAAATGTAACTCACTGTGCGGCAAACTCAAACACATCAAAGACAAACTTCTCCATCTTGATGCCGTTTGGTTTGGTAGGCACGACACGGTTTCCGCTGTTGTCAATGGAAGGTATCTTCTTCTTGGCTATGTGGTGTTTAAGTCCTGCCTCATGCTCCCTGCAAAAAAACCACAAAAAACAATATTGATTAACAACTTATCTTAAAAATGCTATAAGGGGTAATCAATATATATCCAAACAGCCAAGATGGTTGTCTTTATCCTTCCACTTCCAATTCAGGAAAATGATAACCCAAAAATACCATGCTTAAACAACATTGATATTACCCTAAATTCTTTACCGACTTAAACTCACGCCAATTCACTAAAAATTCAGCATAAACTTCAGAAATAAATTGGTTATCTTACCATGTGACACACATTCCTCGCAGGAGTTGAATCATTCTTGTCTAAATAAGGTTCAAATTAGAAAATAAATAAATTTTGACCTTAGCACGAGCGATCTTTGTCACTATTCTACACACCTACATATACCTACTATGTGATTCAAGTCACAGCTAAGCATAAAACCATGTGTCTTTGACCCAGTTAAGATTTCATATTACTGCCAAGCCCCCCCCCCCCCCCCCCCCCCCCATCCCCCACCCCTCATTTGGACCTTTTACTGAAATGGTCCAGCCGCCAAAGTTTATGAATCTACTAGAGTCTGATCCGTTCCAAATTGGCGAAGCCTTCTTCAGCAGCGAATGAATACATAAGGACGCGGGCGCGCATAAAGGCAACAAGGGCACTGTGCTTCATATGCATGAAGCGAAGCAGGCATGCCACAAAAACCGCGTGCGTGCAGCCATAATCGCGAGCGTACGCTTGGATTACTTTTGTGCGCGGAGAGATAAAAACTGAATATTTCTCACCAATTTGTAACTGATTCAACTATATATAGTCTGTGGCCATTTAATGTGGCTGATTACAAATATCTGTCTAGAGAGGAAAACTTACCAAATTTGGTTATTTATTATTAGTAGAACAGATTAGCAGCAAGTTATCACTCGTTAAGCATGTTAGCTCTTAAAATGTTATGAATTAGGCAATGAAAGAAAAACCCTGTTCTTACGGGCTCGACTGAACCCTTTTTTTCTCAAATTTTCAAAAACAAAAACAAATATTTTTAGTGGGCAAATTTTGGTTGTTGTTTTTAATGTGAAATTTGAAACAAATTGAACATTTCGAAAATTGCTGAACATTAACTAAAATTTCCCAAATCTTTTAGAAAAAACCACCCCACCCGACTGACAGACTCTACCAGTGGCTAAGGGCATTATGAAAACATACATGGACCATTTTTCGAGCACGTTTTGTGTAAACATGCCCTAACATCCCCCACCCTCTCAAATTTTCTGATCCGACTGCAAAAAAAAATTGGGGCACCCTTTTACAAAAAAAATCATATCTTTGCCACTGGACTCTACCTGTGGTCTGTTTGCCGGTTTTGCCACTTGAGGCATATTTGTTATTTGGGTATCTAGGTCTTCATTTTCCCATAAATAAGCATATTTAGGCAACTGAGAAAAAAAATCATAGTTTGAAGTACAGGCAAAGCATAAGCATTCCTTATCACAGCATGGTCGGCGCATCAATATACCGGTGTTAAGCATTTTATTTTTTTAACATGAATTTACAGGAATCCAGATTTTAAAAAATTAGTTTGTAATTGCCTAAACAACCTATAATCTTTTATGAAATAAGGCATTGATATCCCAGGTATGGATAACTTGAACTGATTTTAGTATTCCAATAAACACTTCTCTGGGAGAGTGTATATTTTCATCAGTGACAGTTTACATTTATTTCTGTATTTAAAAAAAACAAAATTGAAACAAAATTTGGATTCTCTGTTTCAGATATAAGAAATCAACACACTCAAAGAGTGAAACACTGGGAAATCTGAGCAAACTGGATTCCTGTACACGAACGAAAACATGAACTGTTAACAAATATGTTGATACATACAGTACCTCATATTGGTTGCAATGTCACTGGTATTTCTGTCATCAGAAAACCCACCAAGAATTCTAGTAAAGAAATCATGGAGAGAATAGGCCAACAACAACATGAGTATTGTTCGACAATATTTCTTGACACAAAAACAACTAACTATTTACAAGGAAACACTTTTTCTCTGGGGTATGTATGGCTTAGTGAGTCTTTATGTATGGCTCAGTGAGTCTCTATGTATGGCTCAGAGAGTCTTTATGTATGGCTCAGTGAGTCGGTATGTATGGCTCAGTGAGTTTTTATGTATGGCTGGCTCAGTGAGTATGAATGGCTCAGTGAGTCTTGTTTGTACGGCCAGTGAATCTTTATGTATGGCTTAGTGAGTCTTTATGTATGGCTCGATGAGTCTTTGTGTATGGCTCAGTGAGTTTATTTGTATGGCTCAGTGATTCTTTATGTAGGGCTCAGTGAGTCTTTATATATGACTCAGCAAGTATTCAAATGCTCAATCTGAATTTCAAGACTTGTTACCACAATTTTACTTGGTAGTAGTGATCATTTTAAAACCATTGCAAAGCCCCTTATTACGTATAAAAATGCAAATAACTTTGTGACTTGCTATGCTTAAGGAGAACTGAAAGTAGCAAAATTGTTGTATTCTGGGTTAGCTACATCCATTGAATATCATGGGCCGTATTCTCGTACTTAACACGGTTTTAGCTTAAAACCGTGTCTAACTAAACGTGTGTCTAACTTAAACACGAGTTTACCTTTTAAACAATGTGTTTAACTAAACACAGTTTTAAACTCTGCGCATCTCGTCCCCAGGGTGGTTGTGTGTTACTGTATACAGGTATTTATATTTGTTGTGGCCCTAATGGGTTACAATAGATATCGACTGAATACCTCAAACGCACATGTATTTTTAATACTACGCGATTTGCTTGGCAGCTTACACCGGGCACGGTTGAGTAATCATTCACAGCATACAGTTCGTGCATTTGTTTAGTTAAACGCGCCTTAAACTACCCCCATACCCATGTTTAAAGTAAGACACTTTTCAGTGAGTTAGACACGTGTTTAGTAAAACAAATGTACGAGAATCGCGTTTAGTTAAACGCTGTGTCTAAAGTCAAAGTTAGACGCGTGTTTAGCTTAACACCGTGTTTAACTACGTACGAGAATACGGGCCCATGTGTCTATGTCATTGATCAACCATGACCAAAGGAGTGCTGACACCACAATACTCAGCAAGTTTGCTTTATGTTACTTGCACAATTACCGTTACAATTCACTAGCCATGCAAAAGCAGTGACAGGTCACATTTTGGGAAGAAGAAACAATAATACACACACACATTGGCAATACGCTCAATAAGGTCTGATATGTAAATACAGCGCAAGGCAGCTACCACTTATTTACAATATACGACCAGTCCATCAAAAGGGGCCCAGGGGGCTGTTTTAGTTCAAAATGAAAATTGAGATTTGATTTTTATGCAAAAGTGTATTTTGTAAGCTTTAAAATGACACTTCACTTGATGTTCAGTGCATTCATGGATTATATGTGAAATATCTTTTATTCTTTTTTTTTATTTCTTTTTTAATCTTTACTTCCTCAATATCTTAAAATGCATGTAGTCGACAAAAGTCCCCTTTTACGGTGTAAGACATTCATAAGTTAGACTAGCATAAAGACTCCATTACGGAATAAAACTGTATAATCCTTTAATCCGTCAATATAGGATTTTGTACTAGGTTAATTCTGTGCTGTCTTACACCAAGGATAAAGCTTTGAATATGACTGGTCGCATAAAAATTGACTGTAGACTGATTGCTGCTTTATGATTAATTCATAAGGGAGACCTGGTTGAGGAGATCACCTACACATAGAAGCACAAACATTTAGAACAAGTACAAAACAATACAATAATTAACAATTTCCACGCAGCAGTCGTCTGCAGATGACAGTTCCAAAATTTCACAAAATGTTTCAAAAATGTGAAAAATTATTGAATTTCATCACCATATTTGGAATCACCATAAGAAATGCATTACAATTAGTACAAACATGCCCAGTATTGGTTCAGTAATCCTTGAGATAAACTTTGAAAGTTGTGAAAGGCTTTTGAAAAATCTGCTTTGTATATAATGGTAAAACTAATAGCTGCGTGGAAAGTGTTAAGAACAAGAAAATATAATAGTGTGAATGTCAGAATGTCCACACTCTCATCATAACATAGGGCAAAATAAAAGCATGTCAATATTTGCATAGAATAATATAGGTCGATATAGAGGAAAGAAAATGGGGAATTTAACACCAAGCAAATTGATAAAAATTGCTTGGGAAATTGAGTTGGCACATTTGTCTATTTTGGCAGGACGGAAATATGAAGATTCATAAAACAAAATGCAGTATATCTATATATATATCCAATTGAACTTATTGGAGGTTCATCCATATTTTCAAAGTTTACATCAAAATTTTCAAGGCATTATTTTAAAGAAAACATTTTAAGAAAAATGTTAATGACTAACATTAATAATTATATCCTTAACATTGATAATCTCAAATGAAAAATGCATTTATAATTTTAACAAAAATAAAAACTGTGTTCACTGCTATTTGTAACACAATTCTTCTTACATTGCAATGCTTGTATGGTAACCTAAGAAAGGTTACTATTTTATCAAATACAATAGACATACTGTTGGTAAATATCAGTATATATCATTAGACAGTGCTAACACATACCCAACAACTTGTTTCAAGAAGTCTATCGTGAAGAAATGATTGCAGATGTTGCCAGCGCTGAACATAAGTCGTCCATCTTCGTTTCTCTTCTCCGCCGTCTTCAGGGTAATCTCGCTGTATTCCACTACCTCGTATTTACCGTTCACGCGACATACGACACCGACTGGTTCAGTTGGGTAGGCTTTTTCCACAACCTGGTCAAATTGGGTGAAACATTTAAGAAAAGATAAGTGATCAAACTTGTCTGGCATCAACATTCAGGTTTACAAACTATCAAAGTAACTTGATTGGTCAAGTGTTCTACCGAAGTGGCTCTGGATTAATCGTTAGCTATTTGAAGAAGACTCACCTTAGCGCCGCAGCATGCATGCTTTGCGTTACAGAATCCGATAAACCATGGATCAGCCATCTTCACCAGGATGTTATCCACGCCATAGACATGGCAGGATTTCAAACCACGCTGCTCCATATCGGTGATGATATCACACTTTCCAAGAGCTCTGTATAAACCACCGTTGCCATCTGGAATATGAAACAGGTTGGAGAAGCAATCAGAAATTGATAGTGCAGAAACATTAGACAAAGTCGTGCACAGCTGGCATCATGCCAGAAAAACACAAAATATTGTCCATTACGTTTAAGCAGATAGAACGGTTTTTGTGTAGAATCTCCATCCTGAATTTGATGGGTGCACATGATACCTTTGCTAACATAGTTTTGTAATGTTATGTCATCACAATGCATGCTGTACGAGTCAAAACTGGTAGAATCGTACACAATTTGATATGTTAGACAATGGTGATAGTAGTGTTGTGAGCGAGTCCTGGTAAAATCTCACTTCCGGGTTCAAAATATCACTTACTCAAATCCCAAAAATAAAAGATTGACAAAATAATAATAAGCTTACTAAAAAGAAATTGTCAACTTAATCACTCTTATCTAATACAAATTTATTATTTTAGACATTTTAGGCTGTTTCACCTACAGCTTAATTTAATACACACATTCACTGATGCGATAGATGTATCATTATTTGTGAAGTTTATAGACACTTCATGAGCGCGATGGACAATAGCATGTCTTTTGAAATCGATAAACCTACACGCCACGCGCCTGGGAACGAGAGTGATGTTTCATTTATGGATGTTGAGAAGTTATTTCATGGCAGGACAAAAGGCTACATAGGCTTTTTTGTTGAGTGACCTTGGTTCGAAACATACATAGCTTCAAAAGAAAATACCAACTATAGTCGGCGGCAGAGAAGTTCGGCACTTTTTCTGTGTCAACTGTGTACAGCGTAAACACAAAAGTGCCTTGTAGAACAGCGTCACAACAGTGTTATCTTTTTGAGCAGTTCGATGCGTCACGGTATCTGTAATCCCATTGGCCGCGATCGTATCTACGAGTCATGAATGTCCCCGCCCACACGCTCATTAACTAGATCGCGCACGTTGGCTATTTTAAAAAGTATCGATGTTCTCTGCCGACGACTATAGTCCATCCCTGTCTTGATAATCTATGCTTGTATTTACCAGGAGCTCGTGAGATTTTCCATTTTTGGTCCAGGATGACCTTGCCCTCAAAGCTGATGCACGGCAACATCTGCTGCTCAAACATCACTACGTTCTCTTTCTTCAGCCCAAAGTAGTTGTTGTGCTTGAAGAAGGCTTCTGTTGGCTCTTTAGTGTGTTCGCTTGTCATGATGTACCTGTAGAGATTCATTAAGAACGTCAAATACGCACTGAATTAGTATCTGTTTTAGCAGCAAATGTGCCACTATGTCGGCGGCGTTGGTGGACAGGCTCAATAGCGAAGCCTTCAACAGTGCCCCCCATGTGTTATTGGGGCTGAAGAAAGGCAAGCGAGTTGCTGCCAGAAAGCTTTCCCAGAGTCAAGGTTATTTCAAGTTGTGAGTAAAAATAATCTCAACAAAATGTGTCACAATGTCTTTAATCATTTCGGGTTTTGTAGAATCACAGACATTTTGGAATGTGACACATTTGTTATGTTTTATAGAATAAACCAGAATCCTTTCCTATATTAAAGACTAAAATTTGAACTTATGTAACAATTCCACCATCCCCAATTAGTGCAAGATTTCCTTCCAAATATAAATATTCCAGTAAGGTTCTTCCCAAATTGCCCATTTTCCCCAGACCTGTTTATCACCAGTAAACTCACTCACCATGGTACTTCTCCATTCATTCCCCACATCTCAGAAGCTAACTGCTGTACTTTGAGGATGCGCTGTGCCTGCAGCTCGTATAACGTCTTGGTGGAGGGAAGTCCCACGTTGTACATGCCCTTCGGATAGGTCACTCCTAGTCTTGTGCCTTGACCGCCGGCCATGAGTAGTACACACACTTTGCCTTGGGCAATCTGTTTTAGACCTGGGGGAAGAGGGGTTAGAAAGAAAGAAAAACATCATGGTATTTACTTCTTTTGTATAACTTCATAGAAAAAAAAGTTCTTGCCTAGTTAGATGGCACTTTATAAATTCATTATCATTATTATTAGTATTTTCCTTAGTAATGGGGGAGGGACAGGGTTGGAATGGGAGGGGATAGTTATGGATATGAGGTCACGGGGATGTGCAGCCAAATAGGGTCCCATTTTTCACCAATCTGGTAAATGAATAATCCCTTTTCATAGCCATTTTAGGTAAATTTATGGGTCTAAATTCCTTAAATGTTGCTGTTTTCACAGATATTTTTGCAAAATATATCAAATATGTAGGAAAATTATGGGTCTCTGGTAAATATATGGGTCCATTTTCCACCAAAAATTGGTAAATGTTTGGGTCAATTTTCAATTTGCTGGTGGCACATCTCTACCAAAAAAATATCCAAGTACCCTCCCCCTGCCGAAATTTAGCATGTTATTTTCATTATTTTTTCAATTAAGAAGGAATTTGCTCCCTCTCTCGGTTGTTACACAAAAACAAGGGAGTATATATGTATCCATCTTGTATAATTGCAAGTAACAACTAATTATTAACTATTCAGGCTGTATTATACAGTACAATAATTCAGGTTATCCCTTGATAGCCTAATTATTATATTCTCAGGACCATGATTTATATATTATCATTACTATAAAATTATATTATATCTGAAGGGCCTAGTATTATTATTACTTTAATAATCACAATTATTGCAGGACATCCCTATGTCTGTCTGTAATGAGTTCCGCTGTCATCAGGGCTTTATAGACTAGTATCTGGTTGGTCGCAGGTGGCGAGTAGGAAAATAATCACCAATTATTCATACAACATAATTACAATTATACATGGCAAGTTGCTGCGTGCAGGATTGTTTGCACACAACTAGTAAGTAATTGTCACACATTTTAAAAGCAATGGAACACATATATATCTTGCCCTATTTTTAAAAATAAATTCATAGAGCTCGCAGAAATGTAGTATTTGAATTTTCATTCTATCATAACACCAACAATTTTTTTAATGTTCAATTTGTTAAACGGTAGTTTGTGACCTTCAATAATTCAAACATCATTATTTGTACAAAATCAGACCGTCCTGACATTTGATTAAGACGGGAGAAATTGATTATTCAATCATTCAATATTTAACGGGCCTTCTTTTTTGTTGAAAAATACAACATTCACTTGAGATTTTAAAATAAAATAGCAAATAAACATAAATGTTACTCTTAAAAACACATCAAATTTTGTGTGTGTGCATGAGGGCACCCATTAATTCACACATTCAACTTTCATACAAAAACCACTGCAGAGATTATGGACTGTATCATTTAACAATCAAATCATTAATACAAATTCAAACTAAAACTTTACACCCAAAACTTGGTCATTTTAACATCCACTTTATATTTGGATTATTATCCTCCCATTGTCTGTATCTTTAATTGTCATGGATAAAAATTTTGAAAGACTAAGTTGTCATAAATCTGTAGACCATGACAGCATGGAGACTCCCGGGGGGGGGGGGGGGCACTGACATTGGAAAAGGGTATAGGTATGTGCCGTGCTGAAGACCCTCTTTTTCACCCTCTGCTGCTAGCCATTTTGAGCCTGTATCAGTTCTTAAGACCCCAATTTTGTTAAAAATTCAAAAATCCAGAAATTTTGCATTGTAAAAAAAAAAAAAAAAATCGCAAATTTGCGTTCTTGCTAATCAAAATTGAACTATAGGCCAGTTCTCAAGACCTACTTTTTGGAAAAAATCAGTTCCCAAGACCCTATTTTTAAAAAAGTTGAGTGCCCCCCGGGGGAGGGTGGCACTCAACTTATTAAATTGTAATTATTAAAGTAAAGGCAATCTAACATGTAGGAACGACTTAGTAAGGCTCTATATAAATGCCTGTTAAAATTATTATTATAAACCTAACAATTCTACAAAATCATTCTGTTTAACAATGGGCTTCAAAAATTATGTTGCCAGCAACACTGACACTACCTCATTTGGGTGAATAAAATAAAGTTCATGTGATATGAACAGGTACATGTCACTTCTTATTTACATTAGAGGGACAAATTCCAGAATAATTTACACCCATTGTCTTTTTAATCATTTCCTTTCGCAAATTAGGCCTTGCTGTTACTGTTAGATTGCTTCCTGTGTCCATTTGAATAATTAACAAGCAATTAATGCTACGCATGTACAGTATATCAATTAAGGGTTTTTAGAGTAGTAGGGTGAGACCAGCTTTTAATCATGTGTAGAAAAAACATTCAGTTTTAGGGTTGCCCTATATTAAGCTACAGGGCTGTACTTTCGGCGCGAATCCGCGAATCGATTCGCGTAAAATCACTTCCGCGTGAATCCAGGTGGATTCTCGCAAAAAAAACCAAAAAAACAACAACAAAAAATTAATTTTTTTTTAAAATTTTATTTTTCCAAGTTCAAAACAGGACCTTAGATGACTGGTATTTGACTCTAAACTGTTCAAGTTGAAATTAAAATGATGATTGTTCTTAACAATAGTACAATAAATGTTTAAAATGCAGAATTTAAATTCAGTAAAAAGGATTCTCGCAAATATATTCTGCGAGAATCCATTTGCGAGAATCCATGGATTCTCGCAAAATTCCTCTGCGATTTGGATTCTCGCAGGATGTCGCGAAAGTACACCCCTGAGCTAGTCTGGTCACATCCACTTGCCCCTTTTCCCCTAAAAATATGATCTTTTTTTTTTTACAAACTCAATTAATTATTAGGAATCGCACATTTTATGACCTTTTTTCTGCCATGGCAACAGCTGGTCATGGTGTTTTGCTTCACCTGAATAAGCTCAATAGCAAAGCCACATGTTATTTTTGTGTTAAAAATAATTTGTACTTTACAAAATTTACATAGTTTTGCAAGTTATTAATTTTTCAATTGACATTGTAGTATTCAATATGAGCTTAGTACATGGGCAGCGAGTGTGGTTTGTCCACAATTTCAGTAATTTGGAAAACCAATAATTTCATTCTCAATACTGTTAAAGTGGAAATGTTCATGCTACATTATTTTTGCGCTTCTTGCGCTCGAACAAGCTACCGAGAAATCAATAACACGCGAAGTATACATTTCTTGTGCATATTGGTCTATGTGATGAAAGTACAAATCACAAATTTAAAAACACACAAAACAGTTGAAACTCTGCAAAGCACGAAAAATGAATCGCGAGAAAATTACCACTTTTACAGTATTTAACTATCTACTATATCTGTTCTTCATTTTTAAACAGGCTATGTAGCATTCTGTCATTTTAGTCTTTTAAATCCAGGCTCTTATTTAATGGAGCAAATCTGAGTTTGATTCCATCGGGACAGATGTCTTTCAATTGGAATGACAGGTCTAAAACAAACAAATATCTTACATTATTTTTTTCTTCATTTTTAATGTGTGTTTCATTTGTTTGCCAAAATTGTGAATGGACATTGCACAGCAATTATGTGAAATATTACATACAGGGTTGTAGCTAGACCAGATTGAGTGCCGGACAATTTTACTGACGACGAACGGAGTAAGTGTAGTGAACGAAGTGCAGTGGATCATGGAATGGGTCTAGAGGCCTTTTTATTGTTTTTTAAGGGGTTATAAATGCACGTTGAGGGTTCCTGCCACATAATTTCTTGTTTTATGAGGCAGTTTAATGATTTTTTCCACAATTTGTATTTTTCTTCTTCTTCTTTTTTTTAATTTTTAGTGCCGGATTTTTTACCCATATTTTTTAAGAGTGCCGGATGCTGAGCACGACTTCCGGACGGCCCCAGACGGCGTAGCTACAACCCTGATTACACAACATACAAATTATACCAAAAGTAGGCAACTGCAAGCCTGAAATTGAACAATTACCAAATCGCACCTCAGAGACTGTTGAATCTTACCTACATTCATGGAAATTATGATAGACTTTAAACAAGTCCACAATGGAATAAGGCGTAACTATACCATTTTAGCAAGGGTTTGTATCTAGTCTAGACTGCATGTTGCATTCAGCAGTAATGCCAAACAGTAATTTTTTATGAATACGAAATAAGGAACATATCTGCACGTATATTATATGAAATGGAGCAAGCCGTCCATTTAGTGGATGGATAATTATATGTCAACTTTCTCGTTCACAGCCAGCTGCTTTATAATTGATTGTGTGTATAGTTCTTTTGTAACACGTGGCAACTAACAGACAGCATGCACCATGCCAACTGTTTGCCTTTATAATATGGAAAAACAATTTGTTTTTGGTGGACAAGTTAACTTGGCCACCATAGCTTCCAGAAGTGGTTGTAATAAATGCGAAAATACCTCCAAATTCAGTTATTCAGTGCGAAATTAATATTTTAATGATATTTTATATTAAATGTGTCTATTACCGTAAATAAAATGGTGCTTTAATTGACAATGTAGCTTTTAAATAATAATAAATATGACATTTTAATTTTCGATTTAGTTTATTGAGTGGATAACCCTATAACGACACTATATGTTGTTAAAAACCTTCGCCATATTCAGAATGATTCGTGGCGCAATGGATTAGAGCGTCGGACGATCACTGCTTACATCGCAGATGGCATTCTAAGATACGTGTTCGAGTCCCGGCGGGGATGATGTTTTTTGTGTGACCATCTAAAATTAACTTTTTTTACTCTCAAATTAAATAAACATATTAATAGCACTAGTCTCTAGTTTGCACATTTTATTTATTTTTTTTCAATACAGATCATTTAAAAAAAAAAAATTTGGATAAAATTGTTTTAATTTTCGATTTAGCAGTAGGCCTACATAACTATTGAGTGGATAAACCATTTGCATTGCATACGTTGCTTTCACTTTTCAGACAACTTGTTTTGTATAATACATTGGTACTTTTTGATGTTCCATTATATTAATTAATTACAATATCATTAGTTTGTTTATTAACGAGACTCTTTTTTGGGGGTACGAGTGAGCACTTTATTTAATGTTATTTTTACAAAATTTGTCATAAATTACGTCGTTCGACTCAGCTGAGGAGCACTTTATTTAATGTCATTTTTACAAAAATTTGTCATAAATTACGTTTTTAATTTAAATTAAGTTATAAAAAATAATGATATTTTATATTAAATGTGTCTATTACCGCAAATAAAATGCTGTTTAAATGGAAAAATGTATATTAATTTTCACAGTGCTTTGTTTCTTGTGAAAGTGTGCGGGGTACATTATTTGAGTGCAAAGGCAATACTTTTTTTTGTAATTAAACATTGGTATTTAAATTGAATTAAAAATAATTTAAATTAAATTATAAATCTCGGTGATTTCCTTCCAGAAACAACACACTAGTGATCCTCTTGCCGACTTCCACAAAATTCAACAGATCCATTCCAAGTCTTCTCATCCTTTTGACACTAAAAACACTTGTCCACCCAGTTTTTTAGAAGACCTTGTTTTATAACTGTATTAATGATTCAGAATAGGTGTAATTTTGAGTTTCCTAACGATCTTCCCTCCCTAGATTTGGGTTGGGGTTTTTGTGTGTTAATAAATCAAGGGGTTTAACTGGGCATGCATGGATGCTGTATAGTCCATTGATCATTCATGCATTATATAACGTCAATTGTAACTTCTTCCTGCCTATGCAGAGTATAACAATTTGTACCATTAATATATCAAGCATGACTGCTGTCTTAGTTTACCTTTAGCTACAAAAGAAACCTGTTTTATGTGCCCAATCAACCCTGTTTTTTCCTCGAATTTTCAATCTTTTATATTGTTTTTTGTGTTTTTTTACCAACAAAATTCAATTTTTTTTGAAATATATTGATTTTTTGTGTGGACATTTTCGAAAATTGTTGGAAATGCCCCCTAAATCCACGATATTTTTGTGAAAGAAAAAAAAGAGGTCTGTATGCCCATAGAACTGGGTGCTTTTTTGTGGCTTTAGGGTAAGCTTACATTTGGGTTGCTGGGAAACATGGATGTGTATGGATGGGGTACTGAGAATCTCAGATATTGGCAGTCTGGTACAACAACAGCATTGATTTCCCTCAACGCAGTATTATAAAATACTCCATTGCCTTAATTGGTTTTACATTTACCTGCTAAAATAAAAACTGGTATTATGCCATCAGCTTTTTTAAATTCAATCAAAAACTCTCACTCTCACAGCAGCAATATGAAGTCAGCTTTTAAATTGGGGCAATTCCGATTGCGACTGTCAATACAATTTACAAAAGAAGAAAAAACAGCCACGCTGCCACACACCCTACCTTCATTGTACCACTTCTCCAGTTCCTTCCCGGATCTCGTCACGGATCCAAACTGCTCCGACGGAATCGGCTCCATCATCTCGTCCACCTTCTCGCTCTCCCCGGCGTTCTCCATGGCCTTGCTGAAAAACCTCAACAACTCGCCGACATCCGTAGTCTTGATGTCATCGTAGAGATCTTGCTTCTGATTGTCGTCGAGATCATTCCAGAATTCCAGGAGATGTTCTTGTCCGTGCTGGGCCAGCTCTTCACGTAGTGCGTCGACGTCCATGGTAAGTTATTATGTGTGGTTTGATATGTCTGCGCTCTGTATGGAAACAGACAAAGGGGAGAATGGTTTACATAATACATCATCAGTAATCAACATACAATGAAATGACATTGGCATCATGGAATGCATTGTCATTCCTGAGTGGCTTTAACACTTTCCATGCGGCTTTTAGTTTTACCATTATACAAAATAGATTTTACAGAAACCTTTCCTAACTTTCAAAGTCTATTTCAAGAATTATTGAACCAATACTGAGCATGTTTGTACTTATTTTAAAACATTTAAAAGCGATCTCAAATATGGTAATAAAATTCGGACATTTTTGAAACATTTTTTGAAATTTTGGAACTGTCGTCTGCAGACGACTGCCACATGGAAAGGGCCCACCACATAGTTCTTACCATAGTTTACCTAGTCACAGAAATGTTGAGAACTTACCAGTCCAGTATCTTCAATATGGTTCAGAGCTCTAAAGAATCTTGATATTTTGGTTTTTATTTTGAAAAAAGGAAGCGGCAGACAAAAATCATTCTTGTTAAGAGCTGTGAGATGCCAGTCTTACATTACAGTCAAAGTAGTAATTTTTGCGCGCTTAATTTTTCGCGATTTGCCAAATTTTTAACTGTTCCACATATTATATTCAAGATTTGTATAGCTTCATCACATAGACATTACGCAAAAGAAATATCTTTGCATGTTATAATTTTCAAGGCAGCTGCTTCGGGGCGTGAAAAGAACAAAAATAAATTAAGCGTGAACCTTACCACTTTAAACTTGAAGAATAAGAGAGTGCATATAAAGCAATTCAATACGCACAATCAAGAAAGATACTAATATCTCGAACACATTTTCTTTAAATTCAACTCAATTTATTCGATATCTGCTACCTTCAAGAAAAATTTACTATCTTAAATTTACGAATGCTTGTTTATGAATATAATGACTTTAAAGAGCACATTCAAATTCATCAAAATAAAAACTTTTCCAAGTGTTTTCTGAACATTTTGAAACCCGGTTAAGAAATTTGACGAAGCCATAAGTAAGATCAAAGTCAAATCCCCAGTGAGTCAAACATATCATTGAAGGAAAACTTGCACAAATTAAAGTGTTGCTATCTTAAGTGAGTCCACTTACCAATAAAAGAGAAGATATAAACCAACAACTATGTATATAAATGCACATACACTCACCTATTTTGTAGCTTTTCTTAAAGACATTATAGCGCACATATTTCAATGAAGCATAAAATGCTTATAAAATGGTCACTTACCATGTATCTCAGCCCAGGTCAAGCCAAAGAATGTTATCTTTTAACAACTGATATAGTATTATATAGTCAAAAATGTAATCTTGTGACTTCCTGACATGATGCAAGGTGTCTTTTACCAGGGCATATTGGACTAACCATATATGGACTAACAAACCCTGGTATAGTTTGTATCACATGTTTCTATACAATAGTCTTGAAATAATAAGAGTACCTTGAACTTAAGATTAAGAGATATCTGACAGAAAGTACAGACCAAGGTAATAAATGAGCAGTGTGTCCAAACATCGCGAAAAACAAATCTCACCACTTAATATTTCGTGCTTGAGCAGTACGCTTTAAATTCCGTTTCACATCTTCATTATGACTAAATAAAAAGTGATTTTAAAAAGCCAACATCGGAGCTCATTTTTAGGAATGTTTCAACATTTTTTAAAAGAACAACTGCAGTCACAGGTGTTTTCAATGCATATTATCCCTGAAATAATAGGAATTTCACACACTTTAAACAACTCACCTTTTAATTCAAAGTGTATTTGAATTCCTAAATATTAACAACCACAACCTCCCCCTTCCCCCACCCCTTCCCAAGAGCTAGTGTAGACACAGTTTCATTGTTGGGATTTCAAAAGATGATACTATGCAAATGGATTTGATTGCACTATACATGGCCTGAAAGAATGTTATTTTTTCCGGCAAGCGATTCCAAATTTCCCTCCAAAATGGAATGCATTTCTCAATGAAAGAGTAACATTTCCCTCCAAATGCCAAAATGTCCCTCCAAATGCTCAAATTTCCCTGCAAGGAGCTTTCCGTATTGCCTATTTTTTCAATTTCAATTTTCTGAAGTAGTCACAGCCCCACACTCAGACTCACATGTCGAAATTAACAGGTTTAAATACTCAAACACCTCTTTGTAGTCACAAGTTTCGTTTCATTGTTGAAATTTCTAAAGATACCGTAATATAATGATATGAGATGTAACTGCACTTATTACAAATAGTTCTATAAAGGTAGTCACATGTCCAAATTAAGGGTCAAAGTCTTTAGAACTCAAAGCCTTTGCAGTCACAAGTTTCAATTCATTGTTGGGATTTCAAAATGCAATACTATGTTAATTGAAATCATTTTTAAAGTTGTCACATGTAGTCACATGTCCAAATTACAGGTCACAGACTCACAAATCAAAGCCTTGCTGGAAATTCCAGGTACCTGTAAGTCAAGTTTTTATTCTATATTACATGCTATTCTATTCTAATTTATGTATTTCATGTAGAATTATATGCACAATGGGTTTTTTTCTTCAGATCAGCCACGTGGAGCATGAAGCTAGCGGAGCATGCATGCAGGGCATGATGATAACAACCAAGACATTTGAGTGGTTTGAATTGCAGATAGGAGGGGGTGGGGTGTAGGTAGGGGGGGGGGGGGGGGGGAGGTGTATGTAGGGGGGTTGTCGTCAGGCTTAATCCTTTCTATAACCAATCTATGTTATAAATAGTTTCCACCTTTTACATAGCCTAAAATGATGAGGATGCTATGAAAAGTGTGTAACGATCAAATCCTTAAACAAATACAAATGCGGAACTATAATTCCGAGGGAGACCCATGATCATTTCCCACCCCTGATTTTCAGCATTTGTGCATGGGGCTAGTTCCCCTCCCCTATTTGGCTCCATTTCCCCCCTGATAGATGTAAAACATTAACTTATTTACCAATTAAAGGTATATTATGTGATCTTTTCCAGGGGACGTCCTCAATCCTCAAACAAAAAATTGGAAGCAGATTTGCTTTTCTGATCATAAAGCATAAATATATTCCAAGTTACAGAGCGATACGATTCCTCATAACCTCAAAATCATGGTTTTAGAGTGAATTTAGAAATGCAAATCTGCAAGAAAATCTGATAGTAAAAATCAATGATAGAGGGCGCTACTTGGAAAAGATCACATAATATGCCTTTAATAAATATGTTGTTTTAACAAAATATTTAACTCAACTCCAAAACTACATCTCCTTCCGCTGTACATAAAAATATTGAATTATATAACATTTTCAAGAAATTTCTCTAAGAGCTTTAATATGAGATTAGTAATGTGAAGACTGATTGAATATTAACATGTGTCCAAAACCAAAACCAAAACCAAGTCCCTTTATCATTTTAACATTTCAATCATCACACGTGAAAAATTCATGATTAATATTTTTACGTAGAACTAGCTATAGTTTTGGAGTTAAAAACATATTTATTACCGGGAAGTTATGGTTTAAAGAAATAATTTTATGTGTGTTCCATAAAATTCATCACTCCTCATCACCGAAGGGAGTGACTGGGAGGTTCGGGTAAATGCATGATGATGATGAGGATGAATGCTAGAAACAATGATATTCTAGTAAACCATACCAAACTTTGCAGGTGTTGCCACACACCGATGAACATCACATGACGTGCTAATAAGGTCGCCTGCCTTTATATTGGACTCATAAAATTGACACAGTACTGACTCATTTAAACCACCCTTTGGCAAGCTTGTACTTTGGTATCAGCAGATTTAGATCATTTGAAATATTGTGACATGGTGAACAATTTGAAACGATTTGCAATAGAATCTAGAATATTTTTATTGTCTTTACTTTTAGTCAAAATGTAAGGGCTATGATTCAATACACAGGGATTTGAGAATCTTTTAAGGTTTATAAGAGGAATGATTGTAAAAACATTTTGCCCTCAGATGGCACTATGTACGAGTTTGTATGTACAATGAAATGATTTGTGGGACATTTTTGTTAAACGTAACAATTCATTACAATTCATTATTTCTTTAACTTAAAACATTTGTACAAGAAGTTTAGTTCAATCAAATGGTCGAGGTAGGGCTTGGTACTCAGTGGATCTAAGGTTATGGGGGATGTGCCGCCAAATAGGGTCACTTTTTCACCTGTCTGGTAAACGGATGACTCCTTATTTTTCTTATTTTCTGGTACATTTATGTGTTCATTATTCGTCAATGAGGCCTTACAAGGTCATTAGTGGTAAAAAAAAGGTCATTAACCCTAACCCTAGAACGTGGCAGTGGGGATGAAACGAAGAACAGGGGAGGGGGTTAAATAAAAAATGGGAAAAATTATGTCCGCCGGCCCCGGGAATTGAACCCGGATCGGCCGCGTGACAGGCGAGATATACTACCACTCAGCCACGGGGGGAGGGCTTCACAGGCTAAAAATTCGGAGACCATATATACCCGTAGTTTAGTACTACAGGAGATAGAACTGGTGCGCGCGCAAGCCAAGTGGTGCTGGCTGTGAGGTGACTGTGAGACGTAGTAGGGTTAGGGTTAATGGGTAAATATATTGGTGGCAAAACGACAATTAAAGAGTGGTAAATGTTTCGGTCATAGTTCAAATCCTTGGCGACACGCCTACACCTTTCCGGGGTAGGGCACTACAACGGTTGATATCATGCTCTAGTAATGGACTTTTCAGAATGGACAAGTTGGACACAAAGGTATTTTTCTTGTGACTCAAAGATAAATCTACCTCAAAGATGCGTTTCCAAATTTTATGATTAAGCACATACCACCCCCCCCCCCCCCGACTTTGTTGTTGTTGACACCCTGAATAATAGTTTAAAGGGTAGATTTGCCAAGGGGCGAAGTAGGGATTACCAGAGCTAATGTCAGTGAACGAATCCCAGCATCTTCTATCTGTTTCCCCTTTAGGGGTACATATTTCCCCCCTTATTTTCTGCCCCCCCCCCTTTAAAATTTGCCAAGCACCCATAGAACATGTGTATACTTTTGTCCCTCTTAAAATTGTCCCAACCCCCACCCTAAATGTTCATGCTTCCGCTGCCATATAATTTTTGAAAACTTTGAACGGCAGTTATGAATATTACACACCATATTTTCAAGCTACATGACCTATATATAATTAATATTTCAGGAACATTTTGACCATTGATGTGATTGTACTGACCACTACAGCAAAACCAATTTACTGTGTGTAAATCCCATAGGAATGGCGAAAAACACGATCAGTTTACAAAACTTGCCACAGTTTACTTATTTTTCAGTCGATTACTTTCATGTTTTGGGAGGATAAACTTGATTAACAACGCTTTATACTGACAACAAAAAATCCATGGTTCAATGCACGCATCAAGGTCAAATGGTCGTTTCAAATCGTGCACAATGTTTTTTGACTCACCCTGTATTGGAATTCAACAAAACAGGTGTCATTTTAATGATCTTGGCCACAGATCTAATTTGGTGCAAGAATCATGTTAATCGAGTAATGCATTCTGGTGATATGGTCATTTGAAATTCTCCATAGTCAAAAACCTGCCACGAAATGCCATTTTGAGCCAAAAATTGATTTTTTGTCAATGTTAAACCTCTTTAAATTTTAATAACCATGTTCTTAAAATGACTAAAAAACGCATTAATCATCACACTCCTCACATGTTTATCAGCTGTTGGAAAATCAGAAGTGCATTTTATTCCATATTTGATATTTGTACACCAGGTTCCTGAAAATGCACTATATTTGAGAAAAAAAATCAATCCGCAATGTGGAAATCCTAAAAAAATTATGAAGTCTAGCTAATTAAATATGTGTAACTAAATATCTCAAGTTCTGTAGGTATTGAACTAATGACATTTGGTATGATGGATACCTGTGCTAAGATGAATCTTTTAAACTGACAATCAGTTTGATATCTTATCAAATATGCAAATTAGCTAATTAATTATTCAAATCTTAAAAATGCAAATTAGGTACCGTACGCCATATTTTGTTGACATGATTATATTCCTAAATACATTCACAAAACATGTATGTGTCACCATGTTCAACTAAAGTATATTGCATTACTTTTTAATTGTAATCATGGTAACCATTGATTTGTATCAAATTATGCATAAATCTCCCAATAAATGTCTAAATGCTTGTGTGCTACACTCACTGTTTTGAAAATCCAATTATACCAATAGATTCCCAGGAATGTGTAGTACACAATAGAATATCTACTTTTTTTAAAATGTGCCCAAAAATAAGGAAATTTGCCCAAAAATGAGGTATTTTGAGCAAAATATGTGGATTCGTTCAAACAGTTCAATCTCGATGTATGGAAATACATTTAGAATAATATGATTGGGGATGTAACTGAAGGTCAGGGCTACCATGGGCCATTCCACAAAAATGGGATCATTTGGGTTTTTATCATTTTTTGATCTGGGAAATCTTACTGCAAGTATATATCCCAAATGTTTATTAATATTATGGTAAAACTTGACGAGTTCTACTCATTATCAGGTTCATATTTGTACTGAAAGGCCCTCAAATCACCAAAACACTGTTTCCACAGCTCGATGTCTCAATTTTATATGCTGCTGAATTTAATTCTCAATTCAAGTTTTTGTAAGATTTTGGTACGAGTAAATGTAGCAAACGTATCAAACCAAAATATAAAGGCATTTAGTTCTGCCTACATTAATCTGATAACCCTAACCCCGGTTTAGGATTTTTGACCGGGATCACAATTTTCGAGGAAAAAACACCAACTAAATCTCCGGGAACCTGCCGGGATTCGATCCTGGGACCCTCCGTTCTCAAGCCCCACCTTCCTAACACTAAGCCACGGCCCTCAGCTACACATTCGTGCAGTATACTGCACTCATTATATAGGCTCGGTTGACTACGTCATCGAAAACCGACGGCGCATGCGTTTGGAGAGGGACTTTGGATTAGCATTTTTTAGCACTCAGGGGGGTTAGGGTTAATAGAACACGAAAAAAAAACTTTTTTTTTTTTACCATAACCCTAACCCCGGTTTAGGATTTTTGACCGGGATCACAATTTTCGAGGAAAAAACACCAACTAAATCTCCGGGAACCTGCCGGGGATTCGATCCTGGGACCCTCCGTTCTCGAGCCCCACCTTCCTAACACTAAGCCACGGCCCTCAGCTACACATTCGTGCAGTATACTGCACTCATTATATAGGCTCGGTTGACTACGTCATCGAAAACCGACGGCGCATGCGTTTGGAGAGGGACTTTGGATTAGCATTTTTTAGCACTCAGGGGGGTTAGGGTTAACATGCACTTTTAATATCAAATGAACTTTCCAGGAAATGTGAGTGTAATTTCCGATATCCACACAGCTAGCGTTCCAACATCAATTGAATGAACTATTAATTTGCAATTGTTTATGAACAATCCCGTACGACCGTTTAAAGCTTGTGAACCGATGTTTCTCGGTTAGTAGGTATTCTGTTACCTTAAGAAAGGTAATATGTTAGGTCCAATATTTTTCTCACCATTTGTATCGAGAAAAAAAATAGAAATGCAACCATATGGCTTGCAGAAGGTTTAAATAAAACATGTAAGGAGTTATCGTGAACAGCGTTATCACCCTCATTTGAAGAAAATATTGCAAGAACACAATCTTTCTTCATTGGAAAATCTTTGAGAAGTCTAGATACAGCAGCGAAACATTGCAAACAGTGAGTTTGCTTCTTCTTTCGTGTTCTATATAACGCATATCTTTGTGAATCAAACCGATTCTTCTAGAATATGCTGTAAGTATAAATATATGGCTCGTAATCCACACATATTAATGAGTGTTTAATACCGCGCTGCACATAGCCAAATTGCTATATTGAGCAAGTATTGAGCATGTGCTATATCGGCAGGCTTATAGCGCGTGTATATATAACAAGGATAACAATGGATAACGCTGTTCACAGGGATAACGGAATTCACCCTAAAATGTCCACTATCAATATAAAAAGAAAACAACTTCACAATATGCGATGCAGTGTGCATTTTTGTGCATGTTATTTAATACAATAGTTACTGTAATGGTACATACCCCTTTTGAACGGAAATACATGTAGGCTATATAAAATGAACAATCCACATACAATTTATACCAGGTGAATTCAATGGTAGGGCAATTCTAATCTTAGCCAGATAAACCACGAGACATAGGGCAGGAGAAATGATGACAGATATGTCTAGCCAAGTAGTTAAAAAAGACTCCTTGTCAACTCAAGGTTCAACTATGCACCAACTGAAAGGAGGGTTAAATATGACACTTTTCCAGTTAAGTGTGTATTTATTATGGTAGTCCACACAGTGGGTCTCTTGGTATTAAAATCATAACAACTGGTGAGCCCTCATTAATCAAGTTTGACACAATGGGACTATAGGCGTACAAGTAAAATGTTCTATTCGTGCCCTCACAGGCACGAATCACAGGCACGAATGGAACAACTTATAATTGTACGCTCAAGGTTACATATTTTCTTTAATATTTATGTGTGCAAACAATGTATGTTTGGATTTATTGATTGTACATATTTAGTGTATTTTACTTCAACGATACGGTATATTTATATGCACGTTGTAAATGTATGGTGCTTGGTGGTTTGTGGCTCTGTTCTGTAGTAAATCAGCGATCGCGGAGGCAACAATTAAATTTCTTTGTGGTGTATAATTGACCTGCTGTACAAGTTGTATGGCTTCAAAAAGTGCCTCGAAATCACTAAAAATGAAGAAAAAAAGATTGTCATACATGTATGTACGGGTGGGTAAAATCGATTATTTTTTGAGTTACACACCAAAAAGTGCCAAAAACATGATTTTTTTACCGCCAAAATCATGAAAATCACATTTTTTGGGGGAAATGACATTTTTGGCACTTTTTGGTCTATAACTCAAAAAATAATTGATTATTCAAAACAAAAACAAAAAACTCCTGGGGAATGTTATCAGGATTATCATAAAACTAGTATGACAACAAACAACATATATTTTGAGTTATCTTTTCCAAACCTAAAATGGGTCAAAAAACGTGTTTTTTATAATTTTTTCCAAAATGGTCAATTTCATTATCATGGTTGGATTCATTGAACCCTTTTCTGCTAATAACTGTATACGTTTATAAAGATTAAATGAATATTGAAGAAAATACGGCAGTTTTACAGAGGTTATACCTGAGAGTCCACACCCCCCTTAAGAAGGCCTCTGGATCCCATGCCATGATCCACTGCACTTCGTTCGCTACATTTTCTCTGTTCGCCGTCATTAAATATACCAGGTTCTAAAATGGTCCTGGCTAGAACCCTGGTATATTTGTATTAAAAAAAAATCTTAAACATCTCTGACTTGTCTTAGTTATTTATTTACACCTTGATTAAAATGACATTTTAATCATAAAAATGAGCTTGTTAAGATAAACAAGGAAGCCGTTATCAAGATTTCATCGCCGGCTGGAGTAAAAACCAGACAGCAAGGTAAAGCAGAAATCCCTTACGCAAAAAAGGATGTCTACAAATACTCTTTCTTCCCCAGGACGATCAAAGCCTGGAACGACTTGACAGACGAGACGACCTTAGCCCCATCATACGACACCTTCAAGCAAAGACTTCTCCACAACACAAACTAGCATGCCGCGCACACACAAGTTAGCGATTTGCGGATTTAATCCTGCCCTGCTGACTAAATCTTCAGAAGGTTCAGAAGAGAAGGTTCATAATAATGCATTCTTAAACAGCTAAGAAAGTTTAAGCAATCTCATTGGTTCCAGCGAAATCGGCGACATCTAGATGAGACAACTTAACACGGGGAGGTGGGGCTTAGATTTTAATAGTGCGCGACTAAGTGCGCCCGACCTTCACAATGCGTGATTTGCTCCATAACACGCACTTCTGCAGTGCGTCTTTAGCGCTTTTCCTGCGTTTATGCCGGCGCCGCGACGCTTACGCATGGTTTACTCATCGCATGTGATTGGATGGAATGTTTGTGGGTTATTCGATCCTAGCAGGGGTAAAAGTTGTCAAATGTGGACAATAAAATGTACTTATTTCTTTGGTCTCAAGTATGATTGTTTAAGAATGAGAATAAAGGTATTGTTTTTAGACCGTACCCGTGTTATATTGTCTGACATAAATGCGGACGATAGTATTATTTTAAGTAGAACAACGATGCCGCATTCTCTAAATATAATATGGGCCTTGCCAGGGTTCACAGTAGCTTCAAAATTATGTGGTCCAGTTGGACCCCCTATGGCAATTCTCAGAATTATGGAGTCCAAACAGAATTTTTGGGAGTCCATGAAATAATGATAAATTCCCTAATTATGATTACTGTATCATGCCGCATGTGAATGATAGTTGCTTGCTACTCTCCTCAGTCTCCATTTTTTTTACACATTTTGACATTGTGAAGGTAATGCAGTAAGTGTGACTGTTTACTGGGGATTACTGCATTACCTGTGACTGTACTAATTTCATGCCCATCGTATTCCAGCCATCTGAATCGCTTCAACCAGTCTGAATTCCAAGCTTTATTGCACTTTTCCTTTTCTTGGCCCTTATTTTTATTGGGGTTTTCACCCCCCGGGTTTATTTCATCCTCCATGGCAGCAGGATGCAGGCAGTACAACTACAATACAGTAGTAAAGCAAGCAAGACGAAAACTTTTCCCAAGCACATGCGCAACAGCGCAAGTCCTATGAGGCCACTCAAAGCGAGATTGTATAACTTTTCAAGGAGGTTAAACGCACACAATATACTATATAAATTGACATATCAAACAGAGTTTTGAACTAAAGATTATCAATAAAATGTTCATTACTGATTAACAATATACAATATTTATATTTATTAAAAAAACATACAGAAAACTTCAGAATTAAACAATCAAATTAATTGTTGTGCATTTGCCCTGAACGTACCACCCCTATTGCCAAATTGAACCGGTCCATGTCACCCTGTGCCGTGTCACAGGTCAACACTTATTATAAAATGCATGCAAATAATTTATCTCTTTTACCAACTGTAGAGTACTCGCAATTCCCGCACGTGCACAAACGTACATACATTTGTTTACGAACAAGTATCTTACTCTTGTGGAGGAGACGATAATGTAGAATATCGTGCTAGTTTGGTTGTACACATCCCCTGTCAGCTTCGCTGTGTGTCTGTGTATATGCACTGATTTGTTTTGATACTAAAACACTGCGCAAATGAGAAGTATTTGGGCATGTTGCTGACATTTTCGACGATTAAGCTTAGCAAATTTTGATGCAATTTCAGATATTTGTAAACTGCGATGCATCGTGAATTCGAGATCGTATTTATAGTAAGATGAATAGCCTTAAGCTAGGGCGTCCAAGCAAGACGCAATAACACAGGACATTTCAATATTATGGCGTCCAAATCAAAATGAGGGCATCTATGACGCCCAAACGCAAGGTAGCGTGAACCCTGGGCCTTGCCCTTATTTTAAATTATAGGCCTAGGGTAGGGTTGTCCAGTTTCGTATTTTCGAGCGGCGCCCTTCACCGTATACCAAAATGTTGAAAATGTTGACAAGTGTTGCTACGTCATCTGGCCCAAATACGGCGACTCTCACGGGTGTACGAGGCCCGGTTTTAAATGAAGGTAAGTTGAATATTTTGTATTTCTAGTCGAAATACGTTCATATTTAATATTAATAACCCTTCCGAGAGACGATTAAACCGATCTTATTCCAGAATATAGCCGATTTAATAAAGTAATTTTGATCGTAAATCGGGCATGCTAGTATGCTAAACCAGTCGCAACCCTTCCGAATTTGACAACCATGTCACGAATCAATTTCTCAAATATCTTTTTACTACCTGAAACAAAACCACTTTTACAACCGGTTGTTGAATCCTGATACTATATTTTAACTAAAGATGTCCATCGTTTTTCCTAAACTTGACGCGGTTAGAAGCTAAATTGGTCTGAATCCATGCGTGTTACCCGATGTACGCGTCTTTTTTCGGTGTTGGGCGAAATGGATTGGCGCAGGTTTGCCGGCAGAACGGTATTGCCGTGTTGATGAATCTGTTGATCAGCACGTGCTTTCAAGATCGCGCAGTCAGGACTTGTTTTGTTTTATTTTGTTTAGTTTTATGGGCGTGGGGTTGGGGAAGAGGGGACCCGGGGAGGTGGAAGGGGGTCTGGGGAGGTTGAAGGGTGTCTGGGAAGGTGTAAAAGCCCAACAAATACTTTGATTTTTTTTTAAAAAATCTTCCAATTATTTTTTAATATTTGGTTTTTTATTTTATAACTATTGTACTGTACTATAGGATTTATGTTTGGGGTAGGGGAATACATTGTAACAATGTAATTGTAAACTACGGTATTAGTGAATAGCAAGGTTTGGTTTGGGAGTCTTTTGGGCTACTTTGGGCTAAAAAAATATTGAGCCCTTTTGGGCTGAAAAATGGTTCATCATTAAACATGGCATATATAACGAATCAAATTTTTTGCATTGAAACGCTGTTATAAAAACCATCAATTTTACAGCACATTTTGCTCCATAACTTCACTTATACTTAACCTAGTTAACTCATCAAGCACTCATTTTAAAGGGGATTACATGATCTTTCCATCAATACTAATAACATTTAAATTTAACATTTCTAAAAAAAATATGAACATCCCTACCTAGGGCAGCTTTAGCCTATTATTATACTATATAGGCCTAGGCCTATATAATTATATTAATTTAAAAAAATAACCTTGGTCTTTTGAAGGGGCATTTCTACAAACCTCTCTCCATCCAAGTGAGGAAAATAAAAAAAATGGTCCAGATCGTTAAACTCTTTATCATCAATGCAAAAAATGAAGACGATGGTATTACTCAACAAGTTATTACCCGTATTAGCACTATTAAAGCACTAAGCACCCGTGTAAAGTACCTGACTACGTGTACACATATTTTGCAATGACTGCCGAATTCTGTTTCCGACGAATTTTATTTTTATTTACACTGCCCGTTACAGGCGATTTAATTGACAGCGATTGCACATACGAGAACAAATCTCTGTTTCTCAATTGATCTACATTTGAAAATGTCATTCTTACCTGAGAAATAGCAAATTTGCAGTTTAGTTCAGCTTTCAGACCCAGCCCCTTTCGCCTTTCGTGTATCGTCTCTAGCCTTTCGATCGATCAGTGTTGCCAGATATTTTTTAAAGAAGCCCAATTTATTGGCAAAGAAGGCGTTTCCCACTAAAAATTTGCAAAATAAACACCCAGAAATAAACAAATAAACGTCCACTACCGTTCCTTTTGGGGTCCGCTTTTTATTCATTCATAACTTTTTTGTTCAGTTTTCAGGTGTTTCAGAGTTTGAGATGTTTGTAACAGCTTTGTGGTGACCAACCCCTAATTATAACCATAAAATCCCGCATAAAATAAAAACAATTGAAAGATGCCCTCTCCTCGGCCTGGGGGCGGTCATTTTCTGCGGTAGGGGCGGGCCGGCCGGCGTCCCAAAAATGTTATAATATCGTCATCATTTTTATGGCCCGCCCGCCCCCCCCCCTTATACGAAAGCGAATAAAAAGTGCAGTATGCACGTGTTGATTTAACAATTGACGCACGGTCATTTTTTTAAAGCGCCGGTACGTACGCACTTCTTCTTGGTTTACGCAAATATGCATAATGTATGCATGCACACAGTAGGCCTACGCACATATACATTACACATTAGTTGGAATTATGTCCATCCTGAGCAAGTTCCCTCCTTCGATTTTTTCCCCACGGTTTGAGCTGGCCTTCCCGGTCAAAGCCGTCAGGTGTGGGGGGGGGGGGGGGGGGCACTCTTCTCCTGACCCCCGGGAGACTACGCTACACTGGTCGAGTTGTTTTACAAATGTTGAAGCATGTAGAAATGTGAGTGAATCACGCACACATTTAATATGTTACTAAAATGTATGGCACAAAATGTTTTGTATTGTAACTTCAATCTTGCTTTGACTCTATTACAATGGTATTAATTTCATGATCCCCCCATATTTTCTGGGTAAAAAACCTATGACCACCCCGAGATATTTTTGGGATACCCCTACTGAAGGAAATGACAGCCCCCTGCTAAAGGCCTAAGGAACCACTCGTGAAGTTTGAAGAGGAAATATGGGTCACAAAAAGTTGTAAAGTGTACAGGGGCACCCCCGGCATGAAAATCTGACAAGGCTATCCCAACCTGTCCACTGGCGTAAAGGGGAGGGGGATAGAAGGCCTGCATTCAGGTAGTCTGCTTTAGTATACCTTTTTCTTGTCACTCTATGAACATGTACCGATAGAGGGCTCACTCCCCATGGACCGCTCCCCATCCTCTGATCTCACCCTAGACTGGGTACCCGCGTCCCTCTATATGGCCGCCATCTTTAAAAATGGCGGACCAAATACAGGGACTGGGAAAATTGTACGCCCAAAAAGTGTGCATCTACTCGTGGAATTCCACGAGTATTTTGCATACCGAGCATGCGCATTTGTACACAGCAACAACAGAAATAGCATCCGATTGGTCCAATTCAAAGGCAGTGCATCGAACGATCGTCACGCTGCGTCACGCGGGAGGCAAACGTGCGCCCTATCGCGTCACGCGATGTACAACGGCGCGTGAAACTACCGGCGCTCTGTGGCGGATGGTGCGTGAACAAGCTCATTTTTTTCACGAATTTATCAGCGCACACTTTTAGAACTGTATTTTTTCCAGTCTTCACATTTGAGCACCCTCGCAGGGGCCGTGTGGAAAATCGGGAAGACAGGAGGATCCAGTCTAATCTCACCCCCGAGATTTGGTCGGTTCTCGGATGGGAAGTATCAGGGGGTGTTGTTCGATTGTGTGACAGTGAAATTATACAAGGCATACGAGTGGACTATATTTGGTCGGTTCTCGGATGGGAAGTATCAGGGGGTGTTGTTCGATTGTGTGACAGTGAAATTATACAAGGCATACGAGTGGACTATTTGGTCGGTTCTCGGATGGGAAGTATCAGGGGGTGTTGTTCGATTGTGTGACAGTGAAATTATACAAGGCATACGAGTGGACTAGCATTCAGGGGGCCTGCCTAAATGATAAAAATGTTATACATGATTTTTTCATTTCATCTGGGGTGGTAGGTATCAGCTTGGATTAAGTAGAATGAGACCTACTTATTCCAAGATACAACAGATCGTCTCTGCAACTCAAAAGTGAGAATGGTCTCTCGTTCACGGGCTTTCTCATTCACCAGTCGTTCGAGATGGAAACGTTGAAAAATAGCCCAATTGTGCTACTAAAATCAAAGCTTGGTAAAACTAACGGTAGACAATGGTGGCGACATTTCATACTCTATCCTGCCAGATGGTGGTGGATTGGTACGGGTTCAGAGGGTGATTTAAGGAAGCCCCAGCCCCCAACATTCACTACGATATGATAAAGGAAGTAATTGACATCAAAATCGCTCCTTTAATTGCCTATTCTTTTGCATGTAAAAGACAACCGATAGCCACTTTTCAAGTGCTTCATTCTCTGCGAAAAATCAGTCGATAAGGATTTTGAAAGCGGATTCCATAAGATTAGAACGTTCTCTAACATATGAGTGCCATATTTCTCCTATCGACTAATTAATTATTACAAACAAGGCATGGTTCCTTCCTAGAAAACTTCTGAAACAATCGAGCTGGCGTATCAATAAACAGGAGTCATGCCCATTCAAACAGTTTTAAACAATGGGATTGATACCCAACATCTAGAGAGGCCCTGCATATGACTACTGTTCTTTGTTCACCAAAACTATAAGAAGCTGATAATTCCATTTCATTCATGCGCGTTTACATCACTTTCAAAAATCCCGCGTCAATTCAAAGAATAATCTGAATGGGCTATAACGCGCCATGATTCCGGTTAGTGACGCATGGTTGATTATTTTCTGTAAAGCCGATCGATGAATAAGTGCATGGCCTCTCTATTGTGGTTGACTGCAATACCACTGAATACATGTAGCTCTGTGATAGTTTCAAAATAATTTACAACACAATTACTTATGGTTCCCTGATATTTGGTAGCTGTGCGTAGCTACGGGTGAAATCCAGAGTACAACAAGTTCGCAAGGGATTATGGGGCTTCCTTAAATCACCCTCTGGTACGGGTTGCATTGAATTCGTCTCGTTCAAAAAACGCTCGCTATGACCCCTGTTTCAGTTTCCCCCACGCCCCCGCTTTATTAGGGGTATCACCCTTTTAGCCATGTATGCACCGATTGAAAGTGATGATCATGTCACTCCTTCACCACTTTCGATTCCCCTCGAAGAATTTAAATTATAGGCTCACAACCACCAGGATGGCGTTCGCGTTGACTAGAATTTTTTTCTCCTGCAGTCAGTTAGTCCGCATGTGTTATAACATCTTCCATTGCCTTGATGTTCACGTTTGCACTATTTTAACTCTTAGTTCTGTGCCTTCTCCATCGGCTCCATCCATGTGTTAGAACAGTGAAATGGCCTGAGTGCCCTTTTCCCTTTATAAACTTGTGTGACCATTTAGGGAAAAAAAGGTAGTGTTGTCCTCCACAGCTTTCATAGTGGAGGGGCGCGTGGGCTTTTTTTTCTTCAATTTTCTTTTTCAATTTTCTTATACCAGCGGAAGCTCTAAGTTCAGCCAACAAGAAGTTGTAATCACCCTAAGAGTCGCACATATATGTTTTAAACACTTTATTTAATATTCAATGCCATTTAAACTGTTTAAAAAAAATCTGAAAAAAGAATCTGAAAAAAGAAATCTATAAAAATTTGGGAAAATAAAATAAAATCGGAGCGGCCCTAAATCTGACGAGCGGGCGGTCGAGGACAACATTACAATTTTGTGTTGGCCTAATGGTGTGATACAGCTCTGGCAAGCTTTTCTGGATCTACTGCCCATCTGCACTTCTGTCCTTGCGTCGTCACCGGGGAAATAAACATTTAAATGTCTGTCTTTCCTTTCTTTTATGGATGTCAATTTTAAACCGTCCTTTCTTTCTTCTTTCTTTCTTTCTCTCTCTCTCTCTCTCTCTCTCCCCTCTCTCCCCCCCCCCCCCTCTCTCCCCCCCTCTCTCTCCCCCTCTCTCTCTCCCCCCCTCTCTCTCCATCGGCTCCATATCCATCCATTGTGTTATGACAGTGAAGTGGGTGCCCTTTTCCCTTCATAATCTTGTGTGACCATTAATTTTATGGTGTGATTGCGCTTTGAAGCTCTTTGAGGTATCCAAAACCAAAACAATCATTTTCATTTAGCCCTACATTTTGTTCGAAATTACTTGTATGTTTTATTGACCTCACCAAAATCTATCTACAAAGACCAAAAGCACAAACAGTATGAACAGAACCGAACCTGTCACCAGTGGCGTTGGCATGAATACGTCAGTGTAGGAGCGGGGGCGGAGCAGGTTGTTCCCCCAGTGATGTTAGTGTCGTAAATTATTTGTAGTGCCGATACGCTTAATTTCTATATATGAAGAGCTTTGTTGCAAAAGGGCTATGGTGCATTTTTTCCAAAAATGAGTTTGATATAGAAATGCATAGGGAAAAATTATATGTTTCAAGGAAACAAAGGCATTTTTTTCAAAAAGACCTACATCTCATTGTAAACAGCCATTGAAATTGTTGTTTTGTTGCAAAAGGGCCTGTATCCAGAATTATATCGGGATATATACATCGACTTTATTTCCTTGAAACATATGATTGTGACCTATACATTTCAATATCAAACTTATTTATTTTAAATGATTTAAATAAATGATATTTTGTGTGTGGTATTTTTTCTTTATGTACAAACAGATGGAGTTTTGTTGCAAAAGGGCCTACATCCAAATTTTCAAGAAATGTAAACATGATTTAAAAAACTTAAAAAAACTAGCACATTTAAAATTTATTTCAATTTAAATTAGTATGTAGTGTACCTCTTTCATAATCCATTCAGTTTTTCAATTGCTCAACTTGAATATTTAGAAACAGTTTTTTGACTTTTTCTCAATAAGAGCCAAAGTGGATGTAGGCCCTTTTGCAAAAAACCTCTTCATATATATATAGAAGGCTATTAAAGGTGCCGAGTTACGAATCACCAATTGCATATACACTGTAGCCATTTCACGTTTAATCGGGCAACCTAGATCTAAAAATAAATAACTGTCAGCCTTATAAAGTTTTCAATCTGGCAGATCAACGTCGAAAGATTAAAACGAAAGGTCTGGAAAATAAGAACAACCTGAAAGAATATTGGGAACTGAACAGCAAAGTCCAACTACAACTTAGAAACGACAAAACAACTTTCATCACCCAAATTTGTTCTCAAGTTGAAAAATACAGTACAGCCAACAACACCAAGGGCGTGTACAAGAACGTCAAACTCCTGACAAAGAAACCAGTTCCCAGACTTAATGTCTTGAAGGATGCAGATGGTAAAATTCTTACTGAAGATTCCGAAATCAAAGCCAGATGGAAACAGTACTGCCAAAAGGTATATGCATCACAAGATGGGATTCAAGTTGACGATAACACTCGCAACAATGACATGTCTGAGCCAGATATTCTGAAGAGTGAAGTGGAACAAGCTATATGAAGAAATTAAAGATTGGTTAATCTCCTGGAGATGATAATATTCCCGCAGAACTCCTAAAGGAAAGTGATAAAGAAGGCATTGAAGTGATCCACAGACTATGCACCAAGATCTGGAGTTCAACTAAATGGCCTACGGACTGGAAGAAAGCAGTCTTCCTCCCTCTCCCAAAGAAAGGGGACACCAGAGAGTGTGCTAACAACCGCACGATAGCCTTAATTTCACATAGCAGTAAGGTTCTACTACATATCATTGCAGAAAGGATCCGACAACACCTGGAGAATGAGTTATTACCTGAACAGGCAGGTTTCAGGAAAGGACGAGGTACAAGAAACCAAATAAGTAACCTGAGAAACCTGATGGAAAAGAGCTTGGAATTTCAACAACCCCTATATCTATGCTTCGTTGATTACTCTAAGGCATTTGACTGCGTTCAACATTTGAAGCTATGGTTAGTAATGCAAGAAATGGGTTTCTCTTTTCACATCATTGAGCTGAATAAATCCCTCTACAAAGATCAAGAGGCTACAGTAAGATCAGATAATGGCAATTGTGAGTGGTTCTCTATTGGACAAGGCGTTCGTCAAGGATGTATCCTGTCACCTTACCTATTCAACATTTATGCAGAGTACATCATGAGGCAAGCTTTTGATGGAGTGGAAGGCAAGTTTCAGTAGGAGGTCGCACCATAACCAATCTCCGATATGCTGACGATACCACCCTGATAGCTAGAACTGTAGCTGAACTTCAAGTTCTAATACACAAAGTGAAAGCAGCCAGTGAAAAGTTTGGACTCTTCCTAATGTTAAGAAGACTAAAGTCATGATTTGCGGAGGAAACAGCAACCAACAAGTGAAGGTCGATATAATGACACAGTAGATTGTGTAGATAACTTCAGTTTTCTTGGATCACTAATTCTTAAAGATGGTGGAAGCTCCGGAGAAATTAAAAGACGTCTGGCAATGGCTAAAACATCAGCAAATGCCCTATCAACCATTTGGAAAGATAGAGGAATCACAAAGGCCACAAAAATACGTATTGTGAAGGCACTAATCTTTCCGGTCGCAACATATGGGAGCTGAAACATGGTCAGTCGGAATAGCAGATTCAAAGAAAATATCAGCATTTGAAATGTGGTGTTGGCGCAAGATGCTAGGAATATCATGGAAAGAGCATAAGACAAATGAATTTGTCAGAAGCCAGATTGGGAACCAAACTTCTCTGTATACAAAGATCATGCGCAACAAGCTACAATACTTTGGACATATTGCTAGACGAGAGGGTGACAATCTAGAAAAGGTGATAATACAAGGAGCTATCGAAGGAAGACGTAAACGTGGCAGACCAAAGCTTCGTTGGACTGATGGCATTAAAGAAGCAACTGGTCTATCTCTTATCTCTGCGCATCGCATGTCACAAAATAGACAACGGTGGCGCTCCATCATCAATAGGGTCACAAAGAATCAGCCATGATCCATAGAACGACGACGACTTATAAAGTGGTGTCAAGAAAAGGCCACGCGTAGCCCGCACATTACGCCCGCGGGAGTCGGGACCACAGTGTCCTCGAAAAGCCACATATGTATGTGGCTAAGTGGGGGGGGGGGGGGGGGGGGGCTCCAGGAACCATTGCCCCCACCCCGCTTGCCCCCCAAATAAAATCAATCGGTGTGGGTGTGAAATGGAGCCCCCACCCATTAGGAGCCCCCCATTTTAAGTCACTGCCCCTCCTTGCCCCAAAAGAAAGTCTAATTACGCCACTGCTTTTGTCCTCTTGTTAAAGACGCTCCTGAAGTGTGAGTTTGACAGTTTAAGGGAAATGAATGCGAAACCGATCCATCAAAACAGCTGGTCTCGATTAAATAAAATTTAAAGGCGTACTACTGGACTTACTTACTTATTGCAAAGGATAGCTTTGGTATATCCAAATTTCATTGGTAATGATGTTCTTTCAATGATACGCCAAACATCTTTCTCCAAGACCGTACATCTCAAAAGCTGATATTGTTTTGACATTATTTGAGTCAGATATACCAATTTGATTATTTTTGCGTGCCATACTGCAACAGGGAAATCAAGGTATTCATAATGTGTGAATCTCGGTGGTCTTTATGGTACATCTATATCATTCCAGTGGTTGATAGGGAAGACATCAAAACTCGACCGCCCGTTGACCGCCGGTTACGGTCGGTTCAGCCCGGTTCTTTCAGGTCAAATGTTTTACTGGTATATGAATATTCACGCATGCAACACTGAACAACCGCCGGTTGACTTAATGCCGTAACCGGACCAATTTACACTATCAATCTGTTACTTTGCGTCATAATATAGCGCACCATTGGAATAATTATTATTCTCTCTCTATCGTTCTATAAAAAAAGCCATTCATAGACTTCCGGTATTGATTTAAAAAAGTTAATTGAGCTATAAACAGATTGAAAAAACCAACCCCAGCGAAAATCAATAGCTGTATTGTACTGGTTGTCAACTGAGAGTTGAGAGCCCATTACTTCAAGATTTTATTGCTCACGCCTGTGACGAGGCACTAACAACCGGTCGTGTTTACCAGAGTGTAACTATTGGCCTCATTATGTGTGTATATTATAACAGACAACACATTTTGTGACAACCGGGCGGAACCGGCCGTAACCGGCGGTTTCCTGGTGGTCGAGTTTTGACGTGATCCCTAAGGCGTTTGCTGATGTTTTAGTCATAGATAAGTGTCTTATGTGCCACATTGCATAAAAGCTGAGATTCTTCTTCACAATTTCCACGCGGCTATTAGTTTTACTGTTTTACCATATACAAAAAAGAGAAACCTTTTCCAACTTTCAAAGTCTATCGCAGGAATTACTGGACCGATACTAGGCATATTGGTACTTAATTTAATGCATTGTTCATGGTGGTTCCAAATATGGTGATATCATTTAATAATTTTGACATTTTTGAAACATTTTGGGAAACTTTTGTGAATGTCGTCTGCAGACGACTGCACATTGGAAAAATGTTCATCACTCTAACCCTTATCCTACGACACCGCACGGCAACAACACGGCCAGCCAGTTTTTATAACCCGGGACTGCAAGTTTTTGGGCTATAAAATGGAAAAAATCACTCTACAAGGTCCACTTTCGCAATTTAGTGGTCTAAAACAGAGTTTTATATTAGTTTCTTTGAACATCCCTATGGAGCTCTGATTAGTAGGCTGGTGTTGTACTGCCTGTCACTGGAATTGTGTGTCTCAAAGATACCCAGTTTTCTAAAAGCACCTTTGAGTGCGCTGTACGCTGTTTTGCCATGTCTGTTTCATTTAGTTCGCGGATTTCATTTCCGACTTTGTTCAGTAGCCTTTGTATGCAAGTAGTATTGGAAGATGACTTGTTCATTGTGGAGAATAATCTCCGAGCTCCTGTGATACCAATGTTACAGCTGTAAAGTCCTACAACCAGACTCTTGGCTCTGCACTCTTTCGTCCTTTGCCTTCAGTCAATACCTCTCTGAATAGCTTGTGGTTTGATGAAACATAACTACAACTATTACATTTCAACTTGATAATAGCAGTAACTCCCCATTTTGCGTACAGATTAGCTGATGTAACAAGACAGCCCTGGCATGTTGTTGATCTAATCGTAGCATGTTCAAAAACACAATCCTGTATGACAGAAACACATGTTGGAAGATGAACTTCTGTGTAATCACTAATTTCTTCATCCTCTTTCTTGTCTTGTAGAATTCGCTCAACTTGTGATTCTTCAGAGTGCTTGGGTCTCAACACTGCTCCTGGAGATGAATGGCAGTCAGCATCAAACATTTGGGCAGCAATAGGCACAAATTCACCAACCTGGTTGAGATTAAAAGACCCGTCGTATTCATCATGGGTAACCATCTTCTTCAATTGCTTTGTTTCTGTCTTTGCAAGTGCTTTGTCCTCAGGGGATCTAGTGGAAGCTCCTGCATTCCATGGTTGACATTTCTTTTTAAACCAGGTGCATTTCATCTTTCTCCTTCCACGGCCGAGACGGCCAGCTTTCGCCATCATGCACACTCCCCCACAATGATTTATTAAACTTGACTGACTGAGTAAGTAAATTGTGAACATAATTCCAATGATGCGTGCACAGCGACATGTTGGTGTGTTAATAAATGTTACACAATTACCTCTATAAACGTGTTGTAGTGTTTATGCAAACGTTTATCGTAGAAATGCCTCCTATACCTTTACACGTAAAACACAAAAATAAACGTGTTTAAGTGTTTATTAAGTGTTATCAGAAATATAAACGTTTCTTTTTACAGTGTAGTGTCGGTTGTCATGTCCACCACAAATCATGGTTTTGGTTTTCTTCATGACGTATATATAGCTGGTACAGAGACCAAATTTCTCGCTGGCTTCTTTCACTTTATGAATTAGATTTGGTAACGTTTATAGTGTTGAGGGAGATATCGGCAACATATTATGAGATTTGTTACTGTACGGCCGGCCACCTACTGATACTTGAAAATCCTTATCAATCAAAGGCTTCCCTTTTGCGCCTCATTTAACTCTGTTGAACAAAAGATCAGAATACAGACCTGACGTATGTATTGACTAAATTGAAAACCAATCACAATCACACATTTCTGTTATAACTATTACCTAGATAGAACGATTGGAAGACGTCAATGATGTCAGAACCCCATGTACCTTCAATTACCAAGCTAGTTTCTTGTACTCAGCCTTTCATAAAACCTGAGACTAAAATACTAGTCTCAGATAAAACCTATCTGTTCTGATAGTTACTTATTTTTAAAGATGTCCTTGTATTCTTTCCTCAAATGGCATATTTTGTGGTGGTTAGCACATTCCCCGACGTCACCTTTCTTTGCAAGAAGGAATAAACTGCTTTCAAATTATACATAATGCCATCAACAATGATAAACCATCTAAGTTCATTCATACAGTCATGGCGTCCATATCGAAGTTCGCATTTAATTGTTACATTTTACCTATGACATGTATGACCTTGCGTCTTTGTCACCTAAGAATTACAAAGCTCATTTCGGGGCGGAGGGCGGTAGTCACCAGTCATCCAACACCAAGGGACCAGTAGATTGCACTACTTTCCCTCAAACCATATGAGTGTTTTATTACGCCTCATACATATTTCATTTCCCAACTAAATTTTAAATTTTAAAAAGCTTACGTTGCTGCACGTAGTAGGCCTTCAATACAGGCTGCACAGTATACATAGCGAGCAAAAAGGCGAACAATTCCGGCCTGGCAGAAGATATCGAAACCCGTTTCCTATTCTTCACAATATTTGCGGCAGACCTTTACGGATTTTTTTGTAGTATGACTTATAGCACGAAGCAGCGTAGCTGCCGAGTGCTATAAGGAATTAATAGCACTCATCGACAGTGACCATTTTAGTGATGATTTATATGGCAGAGCTCTATCCTACACACCAGATACACACCACTTGCACAGTAGGACACCTCTCACTCACCCAGACTTAGACAATCATCTACTATTAAACACACACACACCAAGTTGGGTAATAATTACAGTGCTGTAATTAATCAGGTTATTTACGATGTCAAATTTACAGCATTCTGAAGCTGTACAATAAGTGAAATTTGTGGAATTCTGGATTGGCTGTGTATGTGCTATTATTATTGTTATGACGCTGTTTGTTATAAATGTTTATTGATGTATAAACTCTAGAATCACTTGAATAGTCGCATGAGTACATAATCGATGCGTTCACTCAATTCGTGGCCAGTCTATCGTTCCCACTGAGCAGAACACACCTATTGTTTATTCTTGCAACGCCTGTTATTTATCGTGTTATAGTCTACTAGCGGCGTACCCTCGCTACGCTCGGGCACTCGCTAGCTGAGTATTATTATCTAAATTAGATACCTTCATGATTTGTAGCAAAATGGGCATAGATAATGAGTTCAAAATAGTAGATCCCTGATTTTTTTTCTTCTCATTTGAAATAGACTTTGTTCACAGAAATCTGAGTTTTGTAAAATCTTTGAATCTCGGACCCAATTTCAATACCCCATTTAGGATGGAAACAATGTTATAGTTACCCCATTTGTTGGAAGTGGCTCAACTTTCATTTCATTCAGCCAGCATACTTGTACATGCTTTTTAAGCCTGGCCCGAGCATTTTGCTTGAGCCTGGTCCCTTCAGGACCCAAGCGTGTGTCCGTACGGACCGACGGTATAAACAAACAAACGAATAACAAACAAACAAACCCCCAAAATGTGCAATCCCATACCCCATATAGTGTAGGCCCATACATGGTATAGAAGATAGTAGTGTGCGGTTAGTCGTCAACATGATCAAAGCGTAGACTATTGTGAAATAGCAAGAGGTCCTTGGTACTCAGGTGCCCTTAATCCTAATATCGGTGCCACGGCGCCCTTAATAATCCAGGGGTTTTAATAAGGCCTACCCAGAAACGCTAAATATTATTATCCCATAATAAGACATGAAATAACCACTCTGGAAGGCCCTACCATATACATCCTTAAAATCCAGTAATCACAAGGTACCCTTAATATTCCATACTCCAGGTACCCAGTGTACCCTTATAATCCAGACAGGCCTACCCACCCCATGTGTTCATACACACGGCGTGTAGGCCTATAATATTTCACAACCCCCTTCGCGGACGCACGCCCCCTAAAAGTTGCAAAGTCTCTCATAGAATACATAGAACACACCGCCGCTGTATTAAATAAATTTAGGTCCGCGACGCCACTGGGTTTTTTTAGTGGTTTTATTAAGTTTTATAGTGGGTCTTTCATAGTTTGCGGGAGGTGGGTTCTCACCATGATCACTTTGTACCCACCCAGTTCAGTGTTAGCCCTCCGTTTATTTTATTTTTCGGCCTATTGACATTAAATTATTTCTCCAGTAGGACTATGTCTGCATGCATATTTTGCTCTACCAGTTCCATGTTTATTTACAGGCCTATCCCCTATAATATGATATCACGGTTTTCTGGCCTATCCATGTTTTTATATAGCGCGCCCTACCCGTGGCCCGCATTGTGGATGGGTCCGCGATGGGACTGAGGCATACAGTCGTATAAACGCATTTTCCTGTCACTATATATATATATTATTCACTATATTATTATATAATATATGTTATCTTGGATGCAGGCCTACGGTTTGCGCCTTATACGGTTTGCGCCTTATACGGTTTGCGCCTTATACGGTTTGCGCCTTATACGGTTTGCGCCGGCCTTGCTCCCAGTTCCTTCAAAGGGGTTCCCGTATACCCTGGCTATATGATTGACTTTTTGTTGTTGTCTCATCATGCCGTTTTCTTGTACTATAGGGTTTGCACTATGGAGCAACGGATGCTTGCCGCCTTTACTCTACCACATAACAAACTACGCTTAGCGCCACTAACGCGTGTGCACCTACGCGTGTTCCGGTATCGCCCGATAACACGTGCGCCGGCGATCGGCGCCTGACTACGCGTGCGCCGGCAGCAATCGCCTGAATACTCTCGCGCCGACAATCGCCCGATTACGCGCCGGCCATCGCCGTGGCGTGCTCAGCGTATACGCGACGCGTAGCAATAACATAGCAACGGGCTAAAAAACCTCGAATTTCACGAAATCTAACCCAAATTAAAAAAATCAAACATAAACTGGTTCGTCGTGGGACCCATACGCACTCGCACAGAAAGTTTGAAGTCAATCGAAGGTGCGGAAAGGGGAGAACATCTCCGTACAAGAATTGGCGATTCCGTATTATTATATAGACTAGCGGCGTACCCTCGCTGCGCTCGGGCACTCGCTAGCTGAGTATTATTATCTAAATTAGATACCTTCATGATTTGTAGCAAAATGGGCATAGATAGTGAGTTCAAAATTGTTGATCCCTGAATTTTTTTTTTTTCATTTGAAATAGACTTTGTTCACAGAAATCTGAGTTTTGTGATATCTTTGAATCTCGGACCCAGTTTCAATACCCCATTTAGAAACAATGTTATAGTTACCCCATACACCTATAACAAACAAATCTTTTCTAACTTTCATTTCATTCAGCCAAAATGCTTATAGGCTTTTTAAGCCTGGCCCGAGCATTTTGCTTGAGCCTGGTCCCTTCAGGACCCAAGCGTGTGTCCGTACGGACCGACGGTTTAAACAAACAATCAAACAAACAAACCCCCCCCAAAATGTGCAGTACCAACCCCATACCCCATATAGTGTATACATGGTATAGAAGATAGTGTGCGGTTAGTCGTCAACATGATCAAAGCGTATAGGCTATTGTGAAATAGCAAGAGGTCCTTGATACTCAGGTGCCCTTAATCCTAATATCGGTGCCACGGCGCCCTTAATAATCCAGGGATCTTAATAAGGCCTACCCAGAAACGCTAAATATTATTAGGTATCCCATAATAAGACATAAAATAACCACTCTGGTATAGGCCCTACCCCATACATCTTTAAAATCCAGTTATCACAGGTACCCTTAATATTCCATATTCCAGGTACCCAGTGTACCCTTATTATAATCCAGAAGGCCTACCCACCCCATGTGTTCATACACACGTGTAGGCCCTGATTTCACAACCCCCTTCGCGGACGCCCCCCCCCCCCCCCCTAAAAGTAGCCAAGTCTCTCATAGAACACGCCGCCGCTGTATTAAATAAATTTAGGTCCGCGACGCCACTGGGTATTTTTAGTGGTTTTATTAAGTTTTATGGTGGGTCTTTCATAGTTGGCGGGAGGCGGGTTCTCACCATGATCACTTTGTACCCACCCAGTTCAGTGTTAAAGCCATCCATTTATTTTATTTTTCGGCCTTTTGACATTAAATTATTTCTCCAGTAGGACTATTTCTGCATGCATATTTTGCTCTAACAGTTCCTTGTTTATTTATAGGCCTATCCCGCCCATGTATATGATATCACGGTTTTCTGGCCTATCTATGTTTTTATATAGCGCGCCCTGCCCGTGGCCCGCATTGTGGATGGGTCCGCGATGGGACTGAGGCACTGTCGTATAAACGCATTTTCCATGTCACTATTAACACATGTTATCCTGGATTCAGGCCTACGGTTTGCGCCTTATACGGTTTGCGCCGGCCTTGCTCTCAGTTCCTTCAAAAGGGTCCCTGTATAATACCCTGGCTATATGATTGACTTTTTGTTGTTGTCTCATCATGCCGTTTTCTTGTACTATAGGGTTTGCACTATGGAGCAACGGATGCTTGCCGCCTTTACTCTACCACATAACAAACTACGCTTTGCGCCACTAACGCGTGTGCACCTACGCGTGTTCCGGTATCGCCCGATCACGCGTGCACCGGCAATCGGCGCCTGACTACGCGTACGCCGGCAATCGCCTGAATACGCGCGCGCCGACAATCGCCCGATTACGCACGCGAGTTGTGCGCCGGCCATCGCCATGGGGTGCTCAGCGTATACGCGGCGCGTAGCAATAACGTAGCAACGGGCCAAAAAACCTCAATTTTCACGAAATCTAACCTAAATTTAAAAAATCAAACATAAACTGGTTCGTCGTGGGACCCATACGCACTCGCACAGAAAGTTTGAAGTCAATCGAAGGTGCGGAAAGGGGAGAACATCTCCGTACAAGAATGGGCAACTCCGTATTATATATAAGATGTTAATGGCGTGTTTTATTTAATAAATAATGTTTGAATGTACGTAATTGAGTTATCATGTGTTCCATTTGTATGCCAAGCGAGTCAGCTATTACCTGCACAATATTATTACATGCTTAGTACACTCTTATTCTTGATTAGTCAAAATTTCCGTGTCATTTCTTTTTGACACATGTTTGTGTTACACTGATCAATTTATTGGTCGTTATGCATCTGAAATGAGTTGGAAAAATGTGTCACCTTTTTTGACACTGAAGTGTGTCAAATGGAACAAATATCCGGGTCAAAATGATCATTTGAATAGTATTCCGATTCCGATTTAACAAATAAAATGATCATTTGACCCGGATATTTGTTACATTTGACCATGGACTTATTCTAATAAGTCCATGATTTGACACACTTCAGTGTCAAAAAAGTGACACATTTGTCCGTGTTATTTTGACTAATAAGTTGTAGTTTCCCCGCGGACTAATTTTCTGTGTCAGATTTGACCATTTCCGTGTCAAATTTGACTAATCTAGAATAAGAGTGTATGCAGCATATTGATCATCTAAATAAAGCCCAAATCTCTGCGTCTGGGATGTTCGCGAATCTCGTCGACAGATGTTTAGCAGACGCCATGTTTGTTGATGACAACATCGTACTTGGCGTCATCAGGATTGTTCCGGGGGATTGTGTTGATTAGAGCGCAGTAGTTAACAAATACAACATGGTTTGATGGAAAGTAGTGCAAACTACTGGTCCCGCGGTGTTGGATGACTGGTGACTACCTCCCGACGCGGAGCGGACGGAGGTAGTCACCATCATCCAACACCAAGGGCCAGTAGTTTGCACTACTTTACCGAAAGAAACCATGTTGTATTTGTTTTCATACATATTTCATTGTCTAAACTAAACTAAAAATCGAAGACGGGTAATTGACTGTTCCAGTGATACTGTTCAGTCCCGTTCACTTCTAAAACTTGCAACTAATATTGACGGCGTTTTAGTTTCACCTTCTCGTGAGAGGATCTTTTTATTGTTAAATGGGAGAGGTCTGGTGTGGGGGGGGGGGGGGGGGGGGTACGTGTGGGTAAGGCTGTTTGAGGGTATGTGTATGTTCATCTCGTGAGAGTGTTATTATTGGTATCACCTGTTTTATATAAATGTGTCTTTGTATTTTATATTTATATTTTAATGTATCTCTTTGAATGTAAGTGCAATGCAATTTGGCTTTTAAGCCACGATTTTGTATTTTTCAATAAACCAATCTATAAACCAATCTATACCTTTTCAACATGAATTGAAATAATAATAATCATCACCATCACCATCATCATCACCATCACCATCACCATCACCATCACCATCACCATCACCATCACCATCACCATCACCATCACCATCACCATCACCATCACCATCACCATCACCATCACCATCACCATCACCATCACCATCACCATCACCATCACCATCACCATCACCATCACCATCACCATCACCATCACCATCACCATCACCATCCATCCATCCATCCATCCATCCATCCATCCATCCATCCATCCATCCATCCATCCATCCATCCATCCATCCATCCATCCATCCATCCATCCATCCATCTCATCCGCCTTTCCAAGATTGATCAAAGCGCTGTAATTTCGCTGCCACTGGCGAATCATCATAATCAGATCGCATCAACTAGGGTGCTGCCAATTCAGGCGCAAACCTATCCGCACTTTCAGTGCAGCTCCCCGAATTCCATTGGGTGAAGAAAGTTTTTGATAACCGAAACAACTGATCACCGATTTTGTAAGCAGGAGGAAACCGGAGAACCCAGAGAAAACCTGCGAGAGCGTGCATAAATCATGCCACATTATCATGATTATGGAAGCTTTTAAAATCTCTAAAATTCAATTGTGAATAAAGAATCAACATCAAGGCGATCGAAAACAAGTTCAACCAGTTTAACAGAAAATAATACCGCTACATGCAATTTGCTAAACAGTCTTATGACTCAATATGATCCTTAAAGTCTGCTCATGAAGTACCAACATCCAGTATTTTCTTTTAAAATGTCCCAACGCAAAGTTTATCAAAATATAAAAACGCTCGTTCAAATCGTAACAAATTGCGTGTATCAATTCATTCAGTAACATAACGGATGTTCTTTTGTGGTACAAATACAACCTGACAATTCATTAGACTTGTGCATTATTATCTTAAAATTTGAAAAATATTTAAATACTAACAATAATAATAAAATACATATTTATTGTTCACTAATGCACATAAACAAATGAGATTCAAACGTACGAACGATATCGAGTGGTTAACAGCGCTGCACAGGTTTAATATTCCGTCAATTTCCGTGAAATCGGCCGAATGTGTTTCCGACATATCTCGTTGACCACGCATTACTGGAAAACCGATTGTGCAATCTTGGATTTTATGTCATAAATCAAAGATAGAGATTTTAAGGTTTTTAGAAAGTGCAAACACGATTGTAATCCGTGTTGTAAAAGTAGAAATAGAGCTCGGCCTTGAAAATAAGTTGTTGAGTTGGGACTCACTGTATGTTTTAGGTGCAGTAAATTGCATTACTTCCCGCAAATCAACACAGTCCCCCGACATATTTGAGTCCAAACCGGCTCGAAAAATGCTTTACACAATGGGGAAGGGGGCCGTTTTCCGAAAACAGAGGGTAGGGGGGCGTTTTCACAAAAAAAGGTACATTAGTACACAAAAAGGTAAATTTCTACACAAAACCGGTACATTTCTACACAAAAAAGGTTCATTGGTACACAAAAAGGGACCTTTTTCAGATATATATATATATATTTTTTTTTGGGGGGGGGGGGGGCGGTCCCCACCATCATATTTGCAATTTGTATGTCCCGGCCGAGAATTTATTAACCGTACACACTTTTGGCCAAACACTGTATAAATGTATTGCTGTACAATGTACATGTGCTATGCGCTTTACTCCGTCAAGGTATCAAATGTTGTTTACGGTAAAGAACATCGCGTCCCGGCCCTAGTCTAGATGTCAGCTTTTTAAATATGGAAAAAGTTATAGAAGAAATGAAGAAACAAAAGAACAATACAGAATTCATGAAAAAGGATGTGCAAGAAGGGGAAGAGAAACTACTTTATGTTTTTACTTGGCCTAATCCTTATTAGGTCCATTCCATTCTCATTCTAGCGATCTCGTGATTTAATATGGTTCTTATGCAGAAATCCTACAAAAATAATAAGTGCAGGGGATTTATGGGAAATCACATTTCTAATGTTGTCTTGTTTTGTAGTAAATGCACCAGTTTGAGGTACATGTAGTAAGAGATTATAATATATCTCTCATTTTTATGTTTTATATATTAGGTCAGTACCTATGGGAACAAGAACTTTTGCAAGCAGTGGAAAACAGCCAACATATTGCAACATACAGGATCCAAACTTGTAAGTGTATTTTTGTTCATAAAATGTAATAAACCTCCCACTTGCGAGCAACTGCGCTATGCAAATCAACCCATTGAAAACAGTACCATAAAATGGGGTCATGGGGATACTTTGCCACTTGATGGGTAACTTTGGCCCACAAAAAAAGGTTTATTTGTCAAGTTTTGAGAAAGGTTTTATTGACATTTAAACAACATATTACCCTGCTACATAATTATGTGTGTATCTGGAACTAAATCTAAACACACCACCCTGCAGATATTTATTTTTTCTGACAAATTGCAAAAATAATACTCAATCAGGGTTGTAGCTACGCTGGGCAGGCCGCCCGGCACACTAAAAAAGGGTACATTTTATGATGATGATGATGAAAGAAACGGCACAGATATAAGACTTGTGTGAAATAGTTTGAATTTATCCATATTATAACATTATTTGTGTGTGGGGGAGGGGGTCATAGAAAAATCACCATCTGTGTAGGGGGTCATACAATTATTAGCTTTTGTTTAGGGGGTCAATAAAATTATGACGATAAATGATATTTTTGGGACCCCGTATTGAAGAAAATGACCCCCTAGTAATGTGGGCTGCCCTTTGACCCAATGAAACTAATAAATGCTAACTCTATTGGCAAATTATTCGTTTTATGGGTATGAATTAACAGATTATATCTCTATTAATGAATAATTTGGTACTATATTATTTTTATACTAGGTCAGCACCATGGCCACAGGAACCTTTACAATAGCAGTGGAAAGAGCAATCCTATCGCAATACAGGATTCATCTTGTAAGTGTACGGCTTCTTGTTTATAAAAATATAATTTAACTTCCAACTTGCCAGCAACAGCAAATGATATGCATTTATTGAATTCACCTCAGGAAACCCATAAAACGATACTAAATGACCTTACATAGTGCAGATGTACAGGCTAAATAAACTGCAATAGTGGAAAGAAGCCATCTTGTTTTCAAAATCAAGTTGAAACTTCTTAACAACATTGCAAGAATAACCCATTTTGTGTGAAAACATGACGTCAATGGTATTTTCTTTTTGTCTTTGGGTGAATCTTTTTATTGCACAACCCATTCAACCCAATGTACCTGTTGTCCTTGAGGAAATGAGATTTTGCAATTTACAATGCACACACATCATTTTCATGCTTCAATATCACACCAAGAAACCCTGCAATAATATGAGATTGTTGCTCAAATCAGAAGCAATTCATAGCATGTGTAAGCGGTAAATTTTAATATTTAGGAATACAATTGAAAATGCCCTGCTTTAAGGGCAGGGAAAACTCAATAATTAAAAAAAATATGGAAGAAAAAGAGAGGGGGAAGTGCCTTCAAAGTCAAGTATATATCAGAGTCACAAAAAGTGCTGTTTGGAGACTTCACTAGGTGTTATGTTTTTAATCAAATTGAAAGACTCTTCTAAATATCCTAATTGTATGTTATATGCTGACTAGTTAAAAGAAATTATAAAACATACCCGAAAACATAGCCTTCTCTAATAATGCCCTCCAAATGTTATAAACTCGCCGTAAATGTAAAATAATTGTTCTCAATGTTTTCATTTACAGCATTTTGTGTGAAGTTGCATGATTAGTCACCATTCTCTCCAATATGGCGTTTCATCAAGGGTTAGCTCAAGAGAAACATGTAAGAAGAGCATTATATATTCGCTTGAAAAAGAGTGTTTAGGGATAGGAGCAATCACAAGTTGGATTCCATGTACCATTTCTACTTAAGGATTGTCACACTCAAACAACTTGATACAACATGAAGAATTGATTTTTACTGCAAACGGCAACAACAGACTATTTCAATAAATACCGTGTTTATTGAAAACCATGGACATGGAACCATTCTGATATAAATCTACTGAAGATAACAACATGTAGTAATATGCTATCTATTGAAGATATCAATATGTAGTATTGTGCTATCTACTGAAGATAACAATATGTAGTGTTGTGCTATCTGCTGAAGATAACAATATGTAGTATCTACTGATGACAACAATATGTAGTTAAGGTAAAGTCGCCTATTTTCGGTCAGCACCTATTTTCGGTCACTTCGCCCAAATCGTGTAGACTTCGTCGTTATAAACTGACGACTACAAAACCCCCGTATACTTGATGCCCGGTATTGCTTTAAAATGGCGACGACCGATGCAGTTACATGAGTTTTGACCAGTGACCGAAAATAGGCGACTTTACCCTATGTGTTATCTCATAAAGATAACAATATGTAATATGTATTGTGCTATCTACTGACAATAACAATATGTAGATTATACTATCTACTGAAGATAACAATATGTAGAATTTTATTATCTACTGCATGAAGATAGCAATATGTATTATTGTGATATATACTGAAGAGAACAACATGTAGTAATATGCTATCTGCTGAAGGTAACAATAATGTAGTGTTGTGCTATCTGCTGAAGATAACAATATGTAGTATCTACTAATGACAATAATATGTAGCATTGTGCTATCTCATAAAGATAACAATAATTATGTAATATGTATTGTGCTATATACTGACAATAACAATATGTAATATTGTGTTATCTACTGAAGATAACAATGTTGTATTTATTGTGCTATCTACTGAAGATAACAATATGTAGTATTTTATTATCTGCTAAAGATTACAATATGTAGTATTGTGCTTTCTCATGTAGATAACATGATTTATGAATACATGTCAGATGCGCCCCAATTAAGTGTCTCAACTTAGTAAATATCGTACGCAGGTGTTTGAAACACAAAAGTTGACTGGCAAGAGAACCTTATTTTATGGACAACAGAGCGGCCATAAATCATCCAGTTGTCACACACTTGATGAGTTTTAGCTCTCTATATACCGAGCTTAGCTCACTATATATCGAGATTACCTTACTACATGATTTTTTTTTTTGAATATCTTATTTTATTTTATTTTAAATTATATACCAAAAAGTGCCAAGAAATCTCATTTTTTACCTCCAAAAAATGAAAATCACTTTTTGGCAATTTTTGGTCTATGATTCAAAAAAAAAAAGAAGATATTAAAAATAAAAAAGCTTCCTAGGGAACTATATTAGGATTATAATAAAACTAGTATGACAAAATATATTTTGAGTTATCTTTGCAGAACCTAAAATGGGTCAAAAAACGTGTTTTTATAATTTTCTCCAAACTGGTCAATTTCATGATCATGGTTGGATTCATAGAACTCTTTGTGCAAAAAAAATGTATACTTTTATATCTCTAGATTAAATGAATAATGAAGAAGTTACGACAGTTTAACAGAGGCTATACCTGAGAGTCCACATACCCTTAAAGGCATATTATGTGATCTTTTCCAGAGAGCGCCCTCTATTCATGATTTCTTTTTAGAAAGTAGATTTTCTTGCAGATTTACATTTCTGATCATAAATTGGAAATACATTCCAAGTTACAGAGTGATACAATTCCTAATTACCTCAAAATCATGGTTTTAGAGTGAATTTAGACTAGAGTAAAATAAGTTGTCGGACAAAAATCGACAATCCGACAGTTTATTTTCACTCTAAAACCATGATTTTGAAGTAATTAAGAATCGTATCGCCCTGTAACTTGGAATGTATGTACGATTTATGATCAAAAATGTAAATCTGCAAGAAAATCTGCTTTCAATTTATTTTTCGATGTTGAGGGCGTTTGCTGGAAAGATCACATAATATACCTTTAATGACTTGATTTGGTTTCATATTGAAACATTTTGAGACTTTGATTTTGATTTTATTTTATTGGGTACTCAAAATAGCTAAACAACCCAGAAAAACCCGCTGCAAACTATTATACATAGGCCTATTCTGTGATCTTACTGTAACAAATAAAGACCTGTTAAACTCCAACCAATATGGATTTTACTTTTATTCATGATTGATTCTGTTAATGATTATAATAAAATGAGTGGCAGTATTGTTTATGAAATACAAAATGGATTGATTCTTTATGTTCTTGTTGCTTTGTAAAACTTATTTAGAAGGTATTATTATTGTGGGTGTAACGGGGAGGGGGTGGAGGGTTGTAATCTTGGAATTCCAGAGTGTAGATAACATTTCATGGATGTAAACTGAGCATGATGAGTGTCATAGGTTTTATTAACGTACATGGAATTTGGCATGACCTTAAAGGGCAGGTTCTCATTCTAAAGTGATGTATGGCAAAACAACAGTTTCTACTTCTACTTTCGCAACTTTGAAATAATAGTTCATGGCAACACTGTAGTCCTAATTGGGAGCGACACTGATCCGAATCCCCTATAATAGGCTCTGTTATCACCCAGGCGATAGCCTATAAATTGGGCTACTAAATAGGTGGAGTTTTCTACCATGGTATTCTATTTCGTCACTCGATTGGGCTACTAAATGGTAGACCAATTTTATGGGGCAACAGTGTAGTATAATTGGTAGTAACGAATCCGAATCCTCTATTTTGTCATCCAAACGATAGCCTAATTGGGCTACTAAATGGATGGATTGGCATCACTGATGATGATATTTATATGGCAACACCGTTCGAGTTTTCTACCCAAATGATGATTCCAATAACTTTATATTCTATTGCGTCACTCAATTGGGCTACAAATTAGGCTAATGGTTGATTTGGCAACTTTAAATAATATGTTGGGAGATTTCAACATTTTGTCCAAGGGAGATTTGTTCAACTATCTGCGAGAGTGCAATAACATGTATCTGCCACTTACGTCAGTATTGCACTCTGTTCTCAAGTTGTTCTCAGTGCATGCAATCATAACGTATCTGCCACTTACGTTGTTCTTGCACTCAATTTGCTTGTGCAGATACGTATACTACATCTAAAAACTTCAATACCTTTGTAATCAATTATTTTAAAAATAAGATTTTCTTTTTAATATATTAATTATAAAAGAAAATATATTTAAAACTTCCAAAACATGGTATACTACTTAAACACACTATAATTATATAAAACATAAAAACGCGCCTCTTGCAAATATAGCAAAATACAGATACATTATTGTTGCACTCGCACGACGATCTAAATGATGCAAAATCCTTAGAAATGGGTTCCGTTTTTTCCAAAATCACCGTAGAAATGGGCATGGGTTTTGAGTATCCCGCAGCACCTCTCCATCCCCAACTAAACAAAATCCGACACCCCCCCCCCCCCCACCCATCGGGAGTCCTCCAAAGGCATTTTGTCTCTCAAATAATGTTTATATTTTATTACTCATAAAGTGATACAGAAATAATATCAATACGAGTTTTGATTGCTCCTAGGCCTATCCCTAAAAACTCTTTCTCGAGTTAATGCTCTTCTTACGTGTTTCTCTTGAGCTAACCCTAAAATATGAAACGCCATATTGGAGATGGTGACTAATCATGCTAATGGCGGGAAAACAATACTGTTGTCAATTTATTACAATACATTATGCAAATTACCTTTAAAAACTCCCAAAATAGACCCAAAGAACACCCCAAGGGTGTTCTTTGGACTTCGTGGGTCTACGACGAGTTCTTTGTGTCTACGAACAGTTCGCAGCGACTTTTGGTCTTTGTGTAACAGAGCCACGAACAGTTCGTGGTCAAAGAACAGTTCGTGGTGCCTAAGAACAAGTGAACTGTTCGTACGACGCATCGCAGCCCTTAGTGAAACAGGCCCCAGCCATCCAACACTATACAGTTAGTAGTAGTTCCACTAGTTTCCCTCAAACCATATTGTATTTGTGAGCTGCATATTCCATCTAGATCCATGGCCAGGTGTTTGTTGTAAGTAAATTTAATGGAGGAAGAGAGAGAGAGATAATGTATGTTTCGCATATATAAATCTCTATGTTTAAAATTTAATACACGCATTTGGCCTATCTGTAATTTTGTATGTGGTTTGAAATGTTACACTTTTAACATTTTTAAACAGCACAAGTTAACCAGTGCATCGCCCAACGTTGTTTAACATTTTAAACAATGTTGCTCAAAATGCTAATTAACTTGTTTAACATTTTGAGCAACATTGGTTAAAATGTTGAACAACGTTGAGCGATGCACTGGTAAACTTGTGCTGTTTAAATTATTGAAACAGCGTTTTAAACAGTGTATGGTAGTAGTGATTGTAAACGGTTTTGCACTTTTGGTGTACCTGGTGATGTTTGTAGGTTAAAATAACCAATGACAAAAGCAACGGTTCGACGAGAGACCACCAAGCATATTATGTTGTCATGCTTGTTGTACTTCTAGAAAACATGATTGCATAAATCTGCTATTGTCTAATGATGAAGAAATGCTCTGAGTATTTGTGAAACATCTGGCTATATTTCTTCTATATTTTCCACAAATTTAGTGAATATTTCTCCAGCTCAGTTGAATCGTGTATTGATATATCCAAGGATAAGATGACAATGGTTCCATCCACAGAGAATTATTGCGGTGCCTCTTATCGACGATTACATTAGTGACACATGAGGATGCTATGCCTGGCCCTGGACGCAACAGTGCTAATGATGTATTCCAAGATGCTTCCTCAAGTCTGCTACGATCAGGAGTGCTATTTGTTACCCCGCGAAAATTGAAGTTGACAACACAATCTATGCATGAAGAATAATCAACCTTCAGATGGCTATTGTATTTTTCCAAAGATCATGACTTTAAGGTCTGATTCAACTAATGCATCGACACAATAAGACTAAGAGTGTCTTGACATTTAACAAACATGTCGCATCAGTCATTTTTCCAATTAGTTAAAACTTCATCAACAATTCCACTTTGGTGCAGTTATCGCCTTGAATAAAACACGAAGAAATGAATTATGAACAGTCGGCTTCTTTTTTTCAACATGTGTTGAAATTGTTTCACCCTGTAGTCTAATCGCAATGTGTACTTTTGTACCTATATCAGTTGTTTAACGCTTTTAGGGAAGCGGAGCGATTAAATAGGGCGTGCATATTAATTCTTGAACATGGTTGATAAGGTTTTGTAGACTACTATTACTATAATAGGCCTAAATAGTCACACCGGAAATAATAAATCGATGCACCAATTTCTTTGTGTACAAAGGGATAAAGACAATACCCTTTTAGACAACAACTGTCTTACTTGAAGTTGACTTGAAAAACCCCGTTTAAAACATGGTGGATATGGCAAGAGTGGCACCCATTGTCGCAGGAGTAGTATGCCTTGTACTCGGAATATCAATCGGTGTACTCATAGGTTGGTTTAGCGCGCCGTCGGTGCCGGACTCGTACCATGATGCTATATCGGACGAGGACCCTGAAATCAGCGAAAAATTACTGGCGTCCATGGACCCGGAGAATATTCGTGCAACTCTCAGGTAAGAAAGAAAAAATTTGGTGACTTTATTTATTATTTGAGTATATTATGAGTGTCAAACTATCTTGAGACACGGAATTACGATTTAGAATTACGCTTCAATAGGCCAACGTGCATTTTATCTGACTTCAGAATTGTAATACTTCAGTACGAAGTACGGACTATGGATATTTTATTTTAACCTATATATTACCACACTACAGGCTGTATCAAAATGATTTGTACTCTGATATGTTCCATTTTCAAAAAAGCATTAAAAATATAAAATCTCTGATAAATACAATATTTTTGATTTTAATAAATAGGGAATTATGTCAACTTATTGATCTGATAATCTGAAGATAATTGGCTGTTGTTTCTGACCGCTATTGTCATTCAAATGAAGATCGACGTAATCATGGTTTTACTCGCAGCAACGCAAATTTAATAGGTTCACTGCACAAACTCTTTATAAGTAGTGAATATATGAGTGCAGTCAGGAGGAACTTTGAATTGTGCGCTTCAGATCTAACGTTTCGATGAAAATGATAAAAACACCAATATTCCTTTAAAAGCTTGTATATTCTGAAAAAAATGTTCGATTGTCGTAAATCAAAATTCTTAGAAAAGATGAAACTTCAATAATTTTGCATATAGAAGCAAAATGGTCTAAATGGTTCGTAACATATCAATAAAAATTATGAAAAACTGATCAGACCACGGTACAAATCTTTTTGATACAGCCTGTATATATCGACACTGTCACAACAAAACAATTTCGAACCCGATCGCATGTTAGGCCTATCTAGCGATGTGGGTTCAAATCGCGCGCTGATGTGAAATTTTGACAGCATCCTATACTTAAACACGACGTAAACAATGATTTTTAGACTAGGCTATAGAACTACAGATGGAACACGTACAGTTACGAAAGGCTTAGAATCTCTGTTTTAACACTAACAGAGACGGCTGCCGTCTGCAGACGACAGTACAGTTCGAAAAATTCACAAAATGTTTTAAAAATGTAAACATTATTGAATCTCATCATCATATTTGGAATCACCATGAGAAATTATTTAAAATAAGTACAAACATGCCTAGTATTGGTTCAGTATTTCCTCGACACAGACTTTGAAAGCCTTGTGAAAGGTTTCCGAAAAAAACCTGTTTTGTAGGCCTAGGCTATATGTTAAAACTAATAGCCGCATGGAAAGTGTAAAACTTACATTTAAAGGTAGATGACCCGATCACATTTCCGATTTTCAACTTGAAGTTTTCTATTCTACATGAAAGGTCATCCTTAAAAAAGTCGTGTTCCAAAGTTTGAGTTGCATAGCTCTAATGGTTCTTGTTTTAGACGCACAAGATGCTGTGAACTGTATACCCATTGAGTAGTACACAAACTATATCGGTGGTTACCACCATTCGCGGTAATTCGACGTTATTTCATCGATTTCTCCGTAATTATACCGATTTAGGCCGTCAAATTTCAGTATGATGATGAGAAAAATACGAGCTTTCATATGGTATGAAAATCTCCGTATGTTTGAAATAATTCTGTGTTACGAAAATGTGATCGGGTCATCTACCTTTAAAAGTGATTAGCATTTCTTTCATGACAATTATAGTATGCCAAAGTCGAGAATTTAGTTGGTACTAATAATTAATGATAGGACTTCGAATTGGTTGGGCGAACCAGTGGTAATATACATTACGGTCTTACTGATAAAATCATCATAAAATAGATACAACGCTTTGATCCTTATTAGTAGCTGAAACAAATGATTGACTATCGTAAACAAATACTAGTATCAGAACAAACAGAGCACTCGCGTTGATTTTTCAGCATGTTTCATTTCTAATCTGAAATTGATATTAGACACAGTCATGTACAGGGTGTTCCTAAAGTAATAAAGTAAAGATGAGAAGGTTAGAAAAGTAGCGGGTTTTTTCCGGATAGGTCTACATAAAAAGTGAAACATACTTGGTACAATTTGTATACTTCGTAGTCCAATAAGAAGAACTATCATATACGGTAGCTCTTGAAGGATGCCACGATGGGTTAAATTAAAGGTAGATGACCCGATCACATTCCGATTTTCAACTTGAAGTTTTCTATTCTACATGAAAGGTCATCCTTAAAAAAGTCGTGTTCCAAAGTTTGAGTTGCATAGCTCTAATGGTTCTTATTATTTTTAGACGCACGAGATGCTGTGAACTGTACCCATTGAGTAGTACACAAACTATATCGGTGGTTACCACCATTCGCGGTAATTCGACGTTATTTCATCGATTTCTCCGTAATTATACCGATTTAGGCCGTCAAATTTCAGTATGATGATGAGAAAAATACGAGCTTTCATATGATATGAAAATCTCCGTATGTTTGAAATAATTCTGCGTTACGAAAATGTGATCGGGTCATCTACCTTTAATATGATGAATAAATTATCATACGAAAACAACTTGTGAGTTGCCAAATCTGCGATAACAAGCAGCTTCTTAAAAAAACCAAATGTCGCTCAGAGGGATTGTGTTTGAACGCAAGGGTAAGATTATGAACACATTGTGTGATAAAAAACTCAGCAATCTCAATTTCAATTAAATCAAATTTCACATCTTAAATGTATAACATAGACATTGTTTCAAATTGTAGATTGTTGTCAGTTGTCTATGTAACTAACGCCCCTAATTTGTTTTGGAGTCACTAAATGTGTATCGATAAAGGAGTATACCTATCACATCAAAATCAATCAAGTGCCATTGAACTGTCTCATTCAATGACACCGTGATACACCATGAACGTGGAAAGCACATCACGTGGTAAACGGTGTAAAGGTAAATAATGTGAAGACTGCGATAAATTATAAATCACGAATGTGAAAACTTCATCACGTGAACAAAAATGTGAACAATTGTGACGCGCGAAAACCGCGCTTTAAAAACTACATCATGAAACCACTGATATTGGAACCCATGGATAGATAGTCATCTGTATTGCAATTTCTGACAAAGCTGATACCATGTATGCTGCGCAGCTGCGCTCACACCTGTACGTATGATTGATACGTTTGTAAAGCGCGGGTGATCAGTATGGGCATTGGTATAGTCTGTTCCCACGACAGAATGTTGCTTTTAGTGGCTGTTATGACACAAAACTATCATTCGAAAATGTGCAACCGTGAAATGTTATATACTTCAAGCATTGTGAATATGTATAATTAATAAACACATCTATACCGTTACTTTTGCTGTAAGTATTATATATATACAGCTGTTTCGCCCAGTGCTTTAAAGGGACCTAAACTTTAACCCACGCCGACATACATTAGATCAGTGGTTCTCAACCTTTTTGGCCCACGGCCCCTTTTGACATTCTTGGTCAGTACCGTGACCCCCACCCCAAAAAAACAAAAATGAAAAAACAACCCGATTTATTCTGAAATTGCTTAATTATATGATGCGAGCGGAGCGAGCAGGAAATTCAGCATTTTTTGAAAATTTCTTTTAGGTTTTTTTAAGCCTTTTAGAGCGAAATATTAAAATGGTTCCTCAAAAAGCTATATTTATGACCCCTTAATGACCCCCTGGAAAACCCCAAACGACCCCCATGGGTCACGACCCCCAGGTTGAGAACCTCTGCATTAGATCAATACAAAGAGACAGGAATGAGGTGAAGTCAGAGCAGCAGCAGGAATAATCTTGCCCGGTTTACAACCGTAAATAGTTTTACGGAGTAAAGCGCGTAAATCTACGCCAAATCTATCAAATTTGTAAATCGGGCAAGATTCTGCTTACTGCGAAGTTAGAGGTGAAGTTTTATTAATGGCTTTTCAGAAGTTATTTAATGACAGCGCTAAAGACTACTCAGGCTTTTGTGATGGTTCCTTTTGAGCAATCTTGAAATGAGACACTAAGAGCGTGTTTCTACTGGGGAAGAAACCGCCAATAAACGCTAAGTTGCCCAGTAGAAACAGCAGCGTCCGAACGCGAATTAACGAAAAAAATCTGGTTGCCCGCCGGGCAACCAAGCAGGAAATTATGGTTGCCCGGCAGATTTTTTGGTTGCCCGTATTTTATGTGCTTATTTTGTTTAACTTAGTAATCTACACCCAATGCGATTATGCGCCGCGCTAGAAGTCACAGTTGTTATGATGTACACAATTATGACAGTCATTTAAAACATGAATATGTTACTAATACTAAGTAATCACATCACCGTCACTCACACCATCATCATCTTGTTATTTTCAAACTTTTGTTCTTTCAGTTTCAGAAGTTTCTGTTGTTGAAGCTTTGGAGCTAGTTACTATAAACATATTGAGATTGAGAATATCGACCACAAAAAACTTGAACTTGAATATATTCAAGTTCAAGTTTTTATAGATATAGATATTTTTATTGTAGTACATGATATAAATATAAATGTTGAGTTGACAATTCAAGTTGGGTTATATATTGGAATTGTTAAGGTACACGTAAGTAGGGTTAGTTAGTGTTGCTGTGCGTGCTGTTGTTGTTGCTGCTGATGCTGAATTAGCCTTCAATCCTCCACCTCTGAAGCAGATTCATCACTCTCACTCCACATCATCATGATCTGTTCATCTTCATCTATATCATCATCATCATCAACGTCTGTGTTAGCATGTGGAGTGGTGGGATCAGTATGATCTACAAGTGTGACATCATCATCTGCTTCGTTTGTCTCAAGAGTGGGGGGAGTATCTATGCTACGTCTCCCAGAACCACTATCATCAACAACATCTTGGAGCAGAACGTTTAACGGGATTTCCTCCTCTGCATGATCAGTGTCAGTGATGTCTGCATCAGAGTCCGAGTCGTGGTCTGGATCTGGAACCTTACTTGAAGTTGCAGTTCGTCTGCGACGGGCAGCATTGAACCAGTGTTGAACAGCTGGAGCTGGATTAAATCCATCTATGGGAGAGGATAATAACCTGATCCGCAGCAAGGAGTTGAGGCTTAGATTGCCGAGACGGTTTCTGTTGTCAGTCTTTAGTAGCTTTGAGGTCGCTAAATCCTCGCTCTGCCTCAGCCAAAATGAGATCATGGAAGTACAATGATGATAGATTGATATTTTCTCCTATGAAACTTGAATTATATAATTATTATTTTAGCTGATTTTGTTTCATTCACAGTTCTGTAAAATATTTAAATGCATGTGTTAAGTGTTAAGAAACACGCTCACTATATAGGGCCTATTGCTTTAAGGTTATGTACCGGGTCCCCTATATCCACGTGTTCCAATATTTGTGATGAAACAGACATGTCAAAGGATTAAGTACGTGTAAAAACACCATCTGTGGTAAAACCGTGATGAACAACGAATACGTCAACTATTAATAGCGTACATTATAAAAATATGATGCGTGAAAAACGCAATGAACTACGATCGTGAAAACTAACTACATGTACATCATAACAAACACATGAAAAGGTAACAGGGCGTGGAAAACGTAATAAAGCACAAACGTGAAAACTGCATCATATTATTTGCTGTCGCTTTTCCATGACAGATTTTTTATATGACCTTTGCTCTCAACTTGTACGATAATATCACAGTACATTTTTTTTGTATATAAAGAGCAAAATAATGTGAACAATAGCCCGACAGACAATAACAAGGTTAATGAACTGAGTGATTATAAATCAAACTGGTAATAAAGAGCTCTGAAAGGCCAATCAATTGGTTCACTACAACTCAGAAAATATGCATAATACAAGAAACACACATGGGCAGGGGGTTAAAAATGCCAATGAAAGTGACATACGAATAACTTAGATAAAAGCCCAAACATAGAGAACAACATCAAAATATAAATAAAAGCCAACATTATACCTGGACGTCGGGGCGTGGCCGTATCACCAGCCCAGCTAGCTACATGCTTTACCGGACCATCCAACATCTTCCCAACCAAGCATTAACCTATACACTTAACCCATGACCACCATACTAATGTAACAGTCTGAACAGTCAGGTGTTGAAAGGACTTGAATAAAGGGTGTCATGAAAGAGTATGAAGGCTATGCCAAGTTATTTTTGTAGAGAAGGTGCCTGTACATGCTTTGCACCATCTGATCATGATCATACTGAATGTTAAACTGCGACCAAATAATAAAGGTCCCAAAAAGATCCACCGTATGGCGTCATCAATCTTTAAGCAAACATTTTTGAGGCAAAATATTACTCTGGTGTCATCGGAAGCATCGTAAAAGTCACTTTTGCTCTGGATCCCAGCATTGTAATTTCGCAGTTCCGCCTTGGATATTATACAATCATAACAATTAATGAACGGACTTCTTCCATTCACACGTGCCCACACGTTAGAACGCTGCACGGAATGCATGATTGTCCACGCATTACTGTCTTTCTCACATTAATACCCTGTATTCTATTGGCACATATTTTAATTATTCAACGTAAGTTATTATAAAATATGTTGGTTAAACTCTCCAACCATTCAAATTGGTTTAATTTGGTATATTTACATATAAGAAATCAATTTTGTTACTGTATTCCTGGTACTTCATTCACTCGAGTTGGCGATTTCACCACTTCAAATAACCGGGCGAACATGTGTCAACCTGTGATTTTTCATCAAGGCGGAACCTAATTACAGTGTCGTGTACAATTCTCATTCTTGAATTCAACTTTGTTTTTGTTATTTAACCGATCAATTATTTTGATCCTAAGACACACCGTCATATATTTTTCACCCACATACACCTCGAAAACGTTACCGTAGTGTTCAATGTTCAAGAAATGCGGTGTACATACATATCACTGTACATCGAAATATTTTGGATCGAGAAGCGTGATTCCAACTTATGGTATGATGTGCATGCAAGCAGTTCAATGATTGATGCAAGTCATGCATGTGTCAACGCGTCATCAGAACGTGAGACGGTACATTGCTCTATTCTAATTGGCTAGGCTGGATGAATATGCAATAGCATGGCTACGTCACATCTCGTTAAGAAATGTCCCAAACGTTGTATGAACTTTTTGAAGTGAGGTAGGCCTATGGCAAAATCTGCACACCTGACTGGTCACTCTTTGTATTACCTTAGCTTTACCCAAAGTGAAGTACGCCCTCATGTGTTCTATACCCAACTCAAATACTGCCCTCTCCTATTGTGTCTACTATTCTTCATATTCTCTCCTTGCAGATACTTGACGACAGAACCTCACGTCGCTGGTACACCGCAGAGTTATGATCAGGCCGTATGGGTAAAGAATAAATGGTTAGAGCAAGGTCTGGATACGGCAGAGATAAAAGCATACGAGGTTCTTCTATCGTATCCATCGGATGTGGAAGGAGAAGAAAATAGGGTAATGGCAATGTTGGTTTATAGCATAGACGGTGAAAAGGGCCCTTTTCACCGTCTATGTTTATAGATAGGCTTCCTACCTAGGATATTATTTTATTAGTTGGTGTACATGTAATGTACTGTCGTAAACCATCCCAATTTGCTTGGGGATTATCAAAGCATGTAATGTTGAAGAATCGTTTTTTATATAATTAACTTCTGGATTCGGAATGAACATTAATAATGGTCATTTTATCTATAGCCAATCAGAAAAACACAGCAAAACTTAAATTAAGTAAATGTTGAAACATTTCGAAATTGTATCACAATTTATCGAAACATATTTCTTTAATATTGTTCGCTTCATTTGATGCAATTTAAATCGGCTTTAGACTAAATTGTACCCTCTGTAAAACTAAATGCAAAGCAGCGGCTGCCTTAAGCTTATGCTCAGCGTATTTAGCGTGACACTATTAGCGTGGAATACTTTTATTTTTATGTCCCTAGGAAAGTATATTTGAATCGACGTTTTGTGGTACTCAGAGGGCTGATCATCCTCATATAAAGGTGTAAATCCTGGTTTCGATCAAAATTGAGGGCACAGCCTACAACTCATCTCTTTCTCTCAATACCCTCCCCCTTTAAGTATAGGGCACAGTAGTGTGTTCAGTCACATATTAATAATCTGTGGTTCAGTGATATGCCATGGGTGCGTGCTGTTTTATTTGTATTCACTGTTTCTTTTTTTATTCATATTTACAACTATATGTTTGCATTTCTGCAATAATGATACAAAATTACAAATTTATTTGTCAACCTATTTCAGGTCCAATTGATATACAGTAACGGAACTGTTGCATTTGAAAGTCAGCTTAAAGAGAAACCCCTTGATCCGTCAGGGAACAACTCCGATATACTACCGCCATTTAACGCTTATTCTCCCAAGGGCGATATCTCCGTGAGTATGGGTTCTTTTTATTTACCTGAATAAAACAATATTCAATTCGGTTAATTTTGGTTCAGTCTAGTTCGTTCCAGTCCAGTCTAGTTCGTTCCAGTCCAGTCCAGTTCGTTCCAGTCCATTCCAGTTAGCTCCAGTCCAGTCCAGTCCAGATCGTTCCAGTCAAGTCCAGTCCACGGACAATGCATAGCGTTTTTCGTGGATGCTATCAGTTAAAATGTCAGAAGGTGACTGTACATAAAAACACCTTTAGGGCCTACACATTTTCTTCACTTGGGTTATAAAAAAATCGTTATGATTATGTGATATACGCCTATGCTGGCAAAAGCAAATATTTTCATGGGTGGCGGGAATATGTTGACTTTACTATTTACTACATCAGTCATGACAGTGAAAGACTGAACAAATAAAGATCTCTTACAAATAGTATACCACTAACAGTACCTGCCCTGCAATGATGTTCTGTTTTTTCTTTCCTCAGGGTGATCTTGTGTATGTGAATTACGCCCGTGTGGAAGATTTCTTTGAGCTTACCCGAGATGTTGGTATCAACGTTACAGATAAAATAGTCATCGCCAGATACGGAAAACTTTACCGTGGTGATAAGGTAAGAGTTATACATGGCAGTTTTTGAAAACAAATTTTCCAGGCAACAAATTCCATTCACAAGGAGCACATTTTAGTAGTCCAAATTGTTGTGAATTTCGTAATTCTTAAGCAACACCAGCATGCTTCACTTTCATCACATGACCAATGGTTTCTGTCACCAGTACCTACTGGTTCACTCGCTTATTGTTAAAACACGCTTCAGTGAGTGCGTCGCTTCACGTCACACACTTGATAAGTCTTCGGTCATTCATTTTTCCGTGACAATCATTTTCTCCTTCGTCACGAGATGATTCAGTAGCAAACCACCTATAGGAATGAGAACCAGGACACTTCACATTGCGTTTAGGCCACGCATATCAATTCCTGTTGCTAGGAGATTTCTATTTGTCAAATTCGAATTTCATATTTCCCATGTTCTTTTCAACATTGACAGGTTAGTAATGCCGCTGATTTTGGTGCCAAAGGATTAATTTTGTATTCTGACCCAGCAGACTATTATATTGAAGGTGAAGCTATTTATCCAGACGGGATTTATCTACCAGGTACTGGCACACAGAGAGGGTCAACCTTTGCCGATAACGGTGACCCTATGACCCCTGGATACCCATCCACAGGTAAGGTGTATATAGTAGTAAATAACAGTTGTTAAAAATATCACGACGGAATCACGAGAATCACAATTACCTAAACATCACAGAGGTGGTTTTAGGAATAAAATTATCAAGCGGAATCAATGGCCCAAATATTGACCAGGGAGGGCCCACCAAGACCGAGGATCAAGCTCGGTTCGCCGTTGTGGTTGAGAGATAGGAGTCCCTGCCCAGTTTTAACACTTTCCACGCGGCAGGCGCGGCGTCTGCAGACGACATTCCAACATTTCACAAATGTGTCAAAAATGTCAAAACTATTGAATTTCATTACTATATTTGGATGGAATCACCATGAGAAATGCATTGACATAAGTACAAACATGCTTAGTATTTGGTTCAGTAATCCTTCAGATAGGTCTTGAAAGTTGGGAAAGGCTTTGTATAATGGTAAAACCAATAGCCGCATGAAAAGTGTTAACTTCTTGGGCACCAGCCTTCCACGAATACGCAATAAGAGTGCATTAGGGTAACTTGATTTCTGCCCGGATTTCTGTATCACTGTGGAACCGATTTTTAAGACTGAAGGAACTGAATTTGACACGTGACCTGTTGACTGTCATGGTGGCTTATTTGTGGAGCGGATATGTGAAAAAAAGATGTTCACTTTTGGCAGGAAGCATGAAAATTGGCACATAGGGGTGTTTTGATGCGCTGATTTAAAAAAAAACCACGGAACCACATTTTTTTAGCAATGGTGCGGCGGCCATCTTGGATCTCAAAATGGCCGCCATAAAAATATAGGAGATTTAGTAAAATTGCTCTCAATCAAATACTTTTGAGATTTATACCCCCAGATATCGCAGATGTTCATTATTGTTTTCTGTGGTCACATTGTCACGTCACGACAAATAGGAAACCAATAGACTTCCCTGTCAGTTTGAGCTAGCTACGAATCACGGAAGTATGAAAGGAACAGATGGAATGACGTGTCTGATATCACACTATTTTCTCCATTGTTGCATTGTCTTGTCTGATATTGATAAATCGATACAAACATTTCTCTCTTTGATTTATATAAGATTTTGCATACAGAATACCGGAGGAAGACCTAACCTCGTTGCCTACAATACCTGTACACCCAATCGGTTATGATGACGCAGCAGAATTTCTCAAGTAAGCTTAACCTACCAAAACGAATAGGGTTATAAAGCTCATTACGGTTCTGTTCCCTGTATGTTATCCAACTTTCTTGACCACGGCTTTGATGCTTTATCCAGGGTAATAAATCATCCCCTCCTACACCATTCATCTGATTTATTTCACACCGCCTTTGTCTTGCTACCATTTCCACCGCTGCCCTAAGCATGGCTCAAGACTCTTTCGTGTAACTAGAAGCCCTATATATTACTTTTGAAAAATGTTGTTGCGTTAAGAAATTCCAACTTTTAACTTCAATTTGTCTAGAAACTAGTGCTATTTCATATTTTGTAAAAACAAAAGTTCAAATTTCGAAGAAAAAAAATCACATTATATTATCCGAAGAGCATATTTTAGTTTTAAAACTAGCCCACAATCTGGCTGAAAGTCACCATGTGTGTCAAGTCATGTGGCAAGACTGCAGCGTATGCGTGCTTGCTACCAGTTCCACCGCTGCCACACTCAAGGTCCCCCGGCATGTGGTCGATGGTGTTGGATGGATGTAATTCTTTGGTATAACTTACTAATACTAGCGTCATGGCCAGTTCAACCTGTCAGACTTGGGCTCAAACTTTACAGGCAACTGGAATGTAATGTGAAAAAATCATACAACCGCTATCTATTAGGAAACCCATATAACAGGACCTCTCTTCTCGTTGGCGTTATTTTATGAAACGTCTAACATATTCTGTCCTTATTCTTGAACCATGATACGTGTGCGTCTATGTCTATGTCGCACAATTATTCGATTCAAGGAATAATGTTTGTGCCTAACGGCCGATTCACAGAATTAACCCGTTTCGTCGATTTAGGTCTTAGCGCAACATCCTCAGATATATAGGGAATTTGTTGGCGAGTGGATCCGAAAAATACCCCAGTTTGGATATCCCGCTGTTTAGGTAAAGCGCCACCGTCAAGAGAAAATACAGGCAATGGCGACGCTAAAAGTATCTTTTATACAAAACAAAAAGGAATGTCGTAGGGGATAGCCCCATTTTCATTTGAAGAGGTCTAGAGACGCCAATTTTAAAGATTATACTGGACCTATTGATATTATATGAAAGATTGATATCTTGGCTACATACGACCATGATCTCAGCACTCTAGGCCTTACTGTAAAGGCAAGAGTAAATGATAAAGACAGGTGTCTCAAAAAGGCGAACTTGCCCGACGCCGGGGTAGGTTCGCCCATAGGCCGGGGCAAGTTCGCCCTAGGCTCATAATTAGGCTACATAAAGTACCATAATATCCAATACATTATTCGTTATTTTTCGTAATTTTATTCCAAAATAAAATTTAGGGTCCAAAATAAGGGGTTGGGGCACTTTTGCGGAACATACCCGTTCAGAATTTAAAAGTAATAAGAAATACCACATTTTGAAATATTCTCCTCTAATATTAGTGTTACTCAATTCCTGATAACTATTTCTATAACTACAGTTATCCTGTAAGAGGAAAATTACAATTTTGAAATTATGCAAAATCATAACTATATAAATCCCTATTGGCGAACATGCCCCATCATCATAGGGCGTATGTGCCCCATATAGCGCAATAAGTGCATTGACCTATACCTCGGATGTCCCACATACATTGATATGTTGTTAACTGCATCAAATCCATAATCAATCCCATACATACCTAATGATAATTTACATTAAAACCTTCTCTGCAAATATCTTTGGGAAAAAATCAATATGAAAAATGGAAGAATATTAATTTTTGCGAGGCAAAACTGGTTTTTGGATGATAAGTTGATCTGTCACGTTATTGTGTGAAGCTTGCAACATACTACTGTATCTATCGTATGTTCGCCAAATTCAACCAGTTGCCGCAAAGATGAGAATCACGTGGTGGGCGAACCTGCCCATATGGCGTACACTCCCCGCTCTCCCCACTCTCCCCATCAAACTAATAATCTGTCTTTACCTTCAGACGTATGACTGGTGCCGAAGTACCACCTAGCTGGAGAGGGAAACTTGACGGAGTGACGTATCGGTATGGACCCGGGTTTAGCGGTGATGATGTCGACAAGTAAGTGTTCATCTGATTGAACATGCCAGGCAAGACAATAATAGACTTGCTTGCTCTATTTCTTCCCGCTAAGGTGTGAATTTTAAATTATGCCCCCCAAAGAATTTAAAAACACCTCTCAACTGGATCATACGGACAAGTTAACAGTCAGTCCTACCAGAGATTCTAAGAACTGCTTACAACTATAGAAACGAATTTGTATATTTGAAATCTACAACTAATTAAAAAATTATATTATATTATAATTATAATTATATTAGCTTGCACCGTAAATTCTTCACCTTCACTTGTCACCATTGTAGCTTATGTATGTTTATGCACTGTGATTTCTTGTTTCATAATATCACTCCCTTGTCACTCTTGCTTCCTATCCGATTTTGCTTTCAGGATGGCTGCAATGAAGATATACACCTCTAACCAGCTTGCGTTCGGATGGAATGTCATTGGAACATTGAAAGGAGATGTAGAACCAGGTATTTACTAGTCTATAGCTCAGACGACGGTGGGCACGCGAATCCTAATTTTGAATTCGTATTGGAATAACACGTAATCGCGAATGTTAATCTTATCATTTTGAAAAATTCATCATAATTAGAAGAATTTCTTCCCAATCCAAAGCCAACTCCATTGTAATTTATTTTACAAATTATTTTCATCGTTAACCGGGTGATGACTGTTAAAAATATTTCAAAATGGCGCGCTCCCGTTGCCATATTGGAACGATGAAATCGCGTCGCCATCGTCGTCTGCTATATCCTTCAGTTGGGTTCAGAGCGCCCCATTGGTCCACTTTTCATTGGAATGTATTGTGCGATCGATTATCAGCCGGGGAAGTAAACAGCGGACTAACATCACGTAATTATTGTGGAGAGGATATCTTTCTCTTGTGGTGGACGTTTATGGCAGGCCCAATGTCCAGTAACTCGAAAAACCAAGTTTTTCGCCAAAAACTTGGTTTGCGATTGAAAATCCAAGTTTTTCAAGTGAAAAACCAAGTTTTTCTCGAAAAACTTGGTTTATCAATTGAAAAACCAAGTTTGTCGAATTATTGGACATTAGGCGTCGAAAAACTTGGATTTTCAATTGATAATCCAAGTTTTTCGAGAAAAACTTGGATTTTCAATCGATAAACCAAGTTTTTCGGCGAAAAACTTGGTTATTCGAGTTACTGGACATTGGGCCTGCCATAGACGTTTGCAGCACATTGATATTCATTTTGCTTGTTCCCTTAGATCATAAAGCTATTCATTGTGCGAGTGGATGTAAAAACTAATAGCCGCGTGGAAAGTGTTTATATGACTATAAGTATATGTTGCCAGATCGCATATTATGCTGTTTGCACTGGTAAACACTACAATCTGACAATCATCGGTCATTAACACTAATATTCATTTCAATTGATAATGTATGACTATTTCCAACGTTTATTCTACTTCTCCTTTTCTTACTACAGATCGTTATGTCATTGTTGGCAACCATCGTGATGCGTGGGGTTTTGGAGCCATCGATCCTTCGAGTGGAACAGCCTCCATGATGGAAGTATCAGCAGCTTTCGGCGCAATGAAGAAGAAACGCGGTAATTATTTCACTTAAAATTATAAAGCCTCGCTTTGGCGACGAAAAAACCCCTGTTTTACGGGCAAACGGACCTCTCAGGTAGGGTTGGTCGTCAGTCGGGCGTGTTTTTGTTTTTGTTTTCCCCCAAAAGAAATCGGGAAATGTGCCACCGAATCAGAAATTTGAGGGGGGGGGGGGGGGGGGCGCGGTCCGTAATTTCTTTTGAGAGAGGGGGTCGAGCTCGGTAACTGACAGTACGCTATTATTATATATTATGGGGAATTTTCAAAATATTTCACAAATGTTAAACAATTTAAAAAAACACCCAAAACGACATATTCTGACCGACCCATTTTGAAAAAACGACCCTGAACAAGAAACGTTTGGGAGTTACTCAAAGGTCCGTTGATGTTCTTATCAGTTAAATTTATAATTCACATAAGTTCTGATGTTTTTAGGGGGCGGATCACGTTGCGAGCCGAACCCTATTAGCGTGGGATTGGCAAAATGATAAAAATGAGGTCTTTCTAGATATAGATGGAGGCAGCCATCTTTAATTTTTGTAGTCTATGCCACATTCGTAAAATATATGTACCATAATGCAGCATAGTTTATTAGTTCCTCGCAGCCTGTGATGGAACCAAAGATATTTGTTTTTAGTCTGTTGATGTATTGGCAATACAGAGAGACATAATATAGATAATCTTGTTTGACTAAGAAAAACCATGCAAATAGTGATCAGTCAGCACAGCAAGTGTTCTGATAAGGAAGACTATGGCACTGCCTGAACATGTATAAAATCATATATAAGCCATATAGAAAGTACACAGACACAAGCATGAATTGTAATTTTGTAATTTCTGCACTATTTTGCACAAAATGAAATTTTGAAATTGAAATAAAGATAAAATATTTTTATCAGGAATGACAATTTTGTGTGCGGCTTGATATATTAAAGAAAGGTTTTGTTTTTATAAAATTTCATGTTTATTTGGGAACTAATAGCTCTGGCAACACATAGTATTGATGTTTAAATCAAGACAAATATAATGTAGGCCTAGCCATTACATAATGTAACCTATTTTTACACTCAGATGGCATCGTGAAAATACAGAAAAATAGGAAAGATTGATTTTAGATTTAAAAAACTGATTAAATTCAGTAAGACAAATGCTCCTTTCCACTCATTTCTAAAAAAATGGTAAATGGAATTATCTTGGGTATGCGCTATGCCGTTTACGGTTAGAGGGATAGTTATCTATTTTTCGTTTGTATATATAAAATACAGCATTTCTATGGTATATTGGTATTAAACAGATGATTTAACTTACTTCCCATTCCAGAAAAATGTTTACAAAACATCTTTCTTTTAGACCGCCCCTATTCTATTCAATGAAATTTGTATTACTAAACAGTTCAAATTCACAGTTCATGGTTCAATTTGTGTATATGAGGGTCGGGATTCACATCCACTCGGCCGTACAAACTATATTTATTATGCTTTACCGTAGGATGGCGTCCAAGAAGAACCGTGATGTTCGCTAGTTGGGGAGCTGAAGAATTTGGTCTTATTCGTTAATTTGCTAATACTAGGGTCGGGATTCACATCCACATAATTGCTTTTATTCTTGTATGTTTCTTACCCATTTTCACCAATAATATCATATCATAACGAGCACATGCTGCAACGATGTTCAAGAATTTCACAAACTGCACCTTTACAAAACATGCTTAAATTCAGAGATTTGTTTTTGTTATTTCAAGAAAACAATAATTTTCTTGATTAGCAATTTGTGGTTGGTTATTCCTTTGTCTCTTGAAAGCCTTACAACTATATTTATGATATACTTTACCACAGGGTGGCGTCCAAGAAGAACCGTGATGTTCGCCAGTTGGGGAGCTGAAGAATATGGTCTTATTGGATCTGTAGAATGGAATGAGGTACGTATAGAGGGCGGCATATTTGTTCAACCTATTGGTAGATCAGACGACGGTAGGCACACACGAATGGCAGTACATTTGAATCCCCGTTGGTTTCAATATAAAAATGGATTTGGATTATATGCTTCCAAATTATATTAAGTTTCTAAAATTCATCATATGTTGGAACTAAATCATTTCATCTGAGTGGAGAAAGACATTTGCGTGACAATGAAATGCAATATTTGGTGCACTTACACTACACAGTGCAAGAACAAATTCGTGTTACAAGGTACGGCAGGAACAGGTAAACTTACACTGTACTTGACAACATCAACGTAGACAGATTTTCTTCTGAGGTTTGTGATGAATACGGGCTAGAACAAATACAGTCACAATGCAAAAGTTAACGTATGGGTGAATACAAATGAATGTGTTACGGGGAGTAACGGGTAAAGTGACATTTTGAACACTAACATGAAACCTAACAAGGGAAATGTGCTTTACACATGAAAAACGGAGAAATGTGGCTAGAAAATATCTTAGTTTACGGGGAGGACAGGAGTTGTTACACTCAAAACCCACATTGAGACCGATTAAATACTACTGGGGAAGACATGTGTGTGTTTGAATGGAGAGCAAGTACTGGTAGAAATGGGCGATTGCGCGTAATGAACGATGCCAATGTGTGTTACTTGGACGGAAAGGAACGGTAATAGATCGTAAGTGATTTCACACAAACATTAGGTAGTAACGGGTAAACTCTAATTATTGTTGTTAAGGTAAATGTTAACACTTGTAGGCCAATAACAGCAAACGGGATAGGATACTTTGACAAAGAAAGAGCCATCGGAAGCCGTTGTTTTTGAGAGTATTTTAATCCCGAAAACAGACATTTGCCTGAATATCATATAGAGTACTGTAAGTTAACCCTAACCCTAGAACGTGGCAGTGGGGATGGAACGAAGAACAGGGGGAGAGGGTTAAATAAAAAATGGGAAAAATTATGTCCGCCGGCCCCGGGAATTGAACCCGGGTCGGCCGCGTGACAGGCGAGATATACTACCACTCAGCCACGGGGGGAGGGCTTCACAGGCTAAAAAATCGGAGACCATATATCGTCGTGCGAGTGCAACAATATCGTATCTGCATTTTGCTGTATTTGCAAGAGAAGCATTTTTATGTTTTTCATACTTATTGTGTTTTTGAGTAAACATATTATGTTATGGAAGTATAAAGATTATTTTCTTTGATGATATAAATTGAACATTGTGTCATAAAAATAAGTATTTGAAAAGATATTGACATTTTTAGATAACGTATCTGCAATAACAAATCTAGTGAGTGCAACAACAACGTATGTGGCAGATACGTTATTATTGCACTTGGAAAACTTGAGAAAATATGAGAAATCAGAGTGCAACAACAACGTATGTGGCAGATACGATATTATTGCACTAAGAAAATTTGAGAAAATATGAAAATCAGAGTGCAACAACAACGTATGTGGCAGATACGTTATTATTGCACTGAGAAAACTTGAGAAAATATGAGAAAACAGAGTGCAAGAACATCGTAAGTGGTAGATACGTTGTTGTTGCACTCAGAATAATATTAAATTAAATTAAAGTGCACTTACGATATTGTTTTTTATTAATTAAAACATAATTAATTTGTTTTAGAACTTCAAAATTAGCTTAAAATGAGCGCAATTACTTACTCTTTCAAAATATATAAAAAAGTCAATTTCGCCAAAATGTCACTTACGACATTGTTGCACTCGCACGACGATATATACCCGTAGTTTAGTGCTACATGAGATAGAACTTGTGTGCGCGCAAGCCAAGTGGTGCTGGCTGTGATGTTTCTGTGAGACGTAGTAGGGTTAGGGTTATAGGAATACGGTTCAAAGAGATATACAATATGCTAAACAGCAGTATATGTTGCATAAGATTGAAGAACGATGCCGAAAAGCTATGGCAAAACTTCAAAGAGCTTGGTTACCAACATAAAACTAAAGACTCTACATAAAAGTATTGGATGTTGATGGTAAAAAATGTTTTGTGAACAAAGAGGTTGCTAATACATTTTGATAAGCTGCCTAAGCCAAGCGGTCTTTATGATGTTAATTCGGACAGGTTCAAGAGCTACTACAGACATATTAAGCCTGGATCCTTTAAGCTCCAAGAGGTTGGCGAGGATTTTGTTCAAGATGAGTTAAACAATCTGAACATCACCAAGAGTACAGGCTTGGATGGCTTACCAGCCCGTTTCCTTAAAGATGCAGTTGTGATAATAAAGACTCCTATCACATCGATTATAAATCTCTCTATCAGGACTGAAGTGTTCCCATGTAAAATGAAAGTTGATAAGGTCAAACTATTATACCAAAAGAAGAATAGGTTGGAAGTTGCCAATTACAGACCTGTTAACATTCTGTCTGTGGCCTCCTGGAGAAAGTAACAAGTATCTTACTGAAAATAACATCTTGTATCAGTTCCAATCAGGTTTTAGAGGTGACTACTAGCTACTCTACAGATAAGATCGCATCAAAAATCAATTAAGTGCTGGTATGTATACTGGTATGGTTCTGCTTGACATCCAGAAAGCATTTGACAGTGTCCACCACTCTATCTTATGTAAGAAACTTCCAGCTTTGGGCGCGAACTCCACAAAATGGTTTGAGTCTTATCTGAATTGTAGATCTCAGATTGTCAATGTTAATGGCTCTGACTCTCATTTCATGCCTTTGACATGTGGTGTTCCACAAGGAAGCATTTTGGGCCCATGTTATTCCTTTGTTATGTTAACGATATGCCCAGCTGTGTTGATTGTCAGTTACTTCAGTATGCAGATAACAGTGCCTTAATTAATTGGGCTAGCTTACCATGTGCAATCCAATCTATTCCTTCTAAGGCAATTTTTAAGAAATCTGTAAAAACGCATCATCTTAACCAAATCAATTGTTAATAGTTTAAAATATTTAAATATTTTGTATCAATTTTAAATATGTATACAGTGTCTGTTGATGTACTTGTTGTGTCTTTTGATGTTATTTGTAGTATTTTTGTTTTCCTTAGGACCTCTTCGGAAATAAGCCTTCGGGCTTAAAGGGTTATCCTGCTTGTATCTCCCCCAATTTTGTTTGGTTTTGTAATTTTAAGTGTAGCTTAAGATTCTTTATATTTTTATCATTGTCATTGTTATATATGTGGAGATACCGAAATAAATCGAATCAAATCAAATCAAATTTGTGCGGCCACGATCGCAGATACTCCAAATTCGGAGTGTCTGCGTATAATACGCAGACCCTCCGAATTCGGCGGTATAATATTTAGAGTCCGCAGAACCTCCAATTTCGGAGGTATTTACAGTCCGCGCGCAGACCCTCCGAATTTGGAGGTATACTATTTAGAATCCGCAGAACCTCCAATTTTGGAGTTTCTGCGACGGGCGCAAAAACTTCGATTTGGGAATGTTTAGCGTATACGATACGCAAAAACTCTAATTTTGAAGTTTGAATTATGAATGTGTTTTATGTTTTTTTCTTTAGAGTCCGCAGAACCTACTATTTCGAATTTGTGCGCCCGTCGCAAAAACTCCGAATTTGGAGTTTCTGCGTATAATACATACATGCTATTTTGGGTATATAAATGATATTGATATTTGGTGTATTTCATGTTTAGACTAGTCATGAACGAACGATCTACAAAATATTGTTACCTATCCTAGTTGAATTTGTTTTTAAAGAATGTCTACCTTATTTGTTGGTTTAATTAAGTAATTTGAATTTCGTTATAACTTTTTTAACAGGAATTTTCCAAATCTCTCAGCGAAAGAGCGGTTGCATATCTAAACTTAGACATATCAGTCCATGGTAAGTTAACATTGAGTTGATATCCCGGATAGAATGTTTATTTAGGACTCATTACCCAGCACTTGTTTCCGTGAATTTGAATAGCCTACCATAGACTAATTTCAAATCGAAGTTTACCGTATGTATTCGATCGGTTCCGAATGCTTTCCGATTAGCCGAGTTTTTTTTTGCACTGTCCCCGTTGCATGACTCGAAAACAAACGTGTTTTACCCGGTGTTTTTAATAACCCGTGTGTGGATTGCGCTGGTGTTGATGAGAGATTGTCTTCCTCACAAAGTTGTATTTTGCGATCTTTCAGTAACAAAAACGGTGAGATAAAAGAGATTCGGTGTAATACCGTCACATTTTATCTTCAGCTCGATAAATTTTGAAGTTGCCGGTATCGACGTCATTGTTGGTATAAACAAAATAGTCTCACTACTAGTTTTACTTCTCGTGGGTGTACGCTTGTGTGTAAACATAGTAAACAACTAAGCGGACGACAAACGATATGAATGCATGCGATCAACCGCTTCATTGCGCTGCGTACGCATCTAGTCCACGTGACTTGTTTTTCAGAAATTTCAGAAAAGTCCGATTTCGATTTGAAATAGTCTATGAACATGAAGTATGATTTGATTTTACGAGAATCAGACGGAACTTATGCAACAGTGAAAAAATATGAGAAGGTGCACAGAACCCAAAGATAACAATTCCATAAACTTTTAAAATTAATATGAAAACATAACAAAATCATATGTTTGTTTATACTGTTAAGTGTCAAATTTAAAACAACAGTTTTTTATAATCTAGACAATAATTGCTATTACTCTTATTATTTTGTTTCCATAATGTAGGTACATATGTTATCAAAGTAGCTGATACACCGAATTTAAGCGAAGCTGTATACGCCGCTGCCAGCCGGGTAAATTAAACAGTTTATTGTCACATTGACATATTCACAAAAGGATTTAGTCCCTGCTTACAATTTGGTCCAGTATTTAAAAGCACTGCAAGGAAAGACCTTTATTTTTGTCAATCATTTTTAATTTTATTCAAAGTTTAAAACACAAACGTACATAGCAGCCAAAGGCTGAATTGCATACAATCTTACAATTAAACAATCAAATACATACAAATGACACCAATTATATACAAAGATAAAAGCAAGTAAATAAAGGCAACACCCAACAATTATACAGAGTCACTCAACATACCATACACCCCTTATACTTTCGAAGCTTCTGCATTCCACAACCTGACCATGTATGGGATGGGACTTCTCGCATATCTCTGAGTACGAGCCTTGGGGACTGAGAGGAGTTTAGAATTTCGCAAAGACCTGTCACTATCCTCCCCTCTTGTCTTAGGCACCCACCTCTTAAGTCCTGGAATAAGAATGATGCTGTTTAAGAGGAAAAGTTTAAGGTTTTTCTACAACGACTGATTACTTCCATTAAACCTTTCTGGTTTATACCGGCGTGCGGTGGCGTTAAACTAAATTGTTCAATATTCATTACTTTTTCTCGGTTTTATGAGGTATTAAACTTTAAGAACGTGTTAGGGAAATTAGGGCCGCGTTAGCTCGGTTTAAGAACCGCGACTGGTTTCACACACGAACTGCATCACTCATAAACTAAATCAGTTTAGGTAACTTATCCACGTGCATCTGGTCAACGTGACATCATGGCGGACGAATGGGTTAAATATCAATTGGCAAGTTGGAACCTATCATCAGAGCTGACAGCGATATTTGAAGGTAAGATTATAATATACGTTTTGCAATTACACAAATCAACTGCCAGGTAGGCCTAAATGATGTTTTCTGAGCGATTTTCGCCAGGGATTTTCGGTAAATTTTTGGATGGATGGTCATGACTCGCCGGATGCATCATGATATTGATAAGCTTATAATGCATGCGAGACTCAAACATCATTTAGGCCTACCTGGCAGTTGATTTGTGTAATTGCAAAACGTATATTATAATCTTACCTTCAAATATCGCTGTCAGCTCTGATGATAGGTTCCAACTTGCCAATAACCCTGGACTACTACGTTGATTCCATAAACAATAACAGTATAAAGCCTATACAGTTACTGGTTAATAACTGTTGATTCCATAAACAATAACAGTATAAAGCGTTATACTAAATCCTATACAGTTATTGGTTAAACGTGTTAAGCAACCAAGTTAGTTAACTGTTAAACTTTTAGTTGGTTAGAGCGTTTTAAACATTAATTGGTTAAAAAGTTTAAAACAATAATTGATTAAGAGTTAAACTGACCGAAAATTAACGGTCGTTAACCAATAATTAGAAGGGAGGAATAACGAAACTACCAGAGTTTAAGGTTGTTTAAGGTTGTTTAACCCATTTCGATCTCGCCAAGATAAGAGTGCAGCTGCGGAATGCAGGAGTCTTTAAAAGCTTTTCCATAAACTGGAGGCAGAATTTCTCACGACTAGACCTGAGGTTGGTGAGCTGATACTGGTCAAGAGCATCTACATAAGATTCGTACTTGATCCCTAACATAATTCTGCAAGCAGCGCTTATGTATTCGCTCAAAGGCAGCATGCTGTTGTTCAGAAAGCCAAGAATGCCATGCACACGCAGGGACTGCATATTCAGCAAGAGGTCGAATAAAACCGATGTATATGGTTTTAAGATCTTTAATTGGTAATCCAAACCTTTTGACCGTGGTTAACATAAACAACCGCCCACTGGCCCGTTTTATGACATCAGAAATATGCACCACCCCCCCCATTTAAGATCCTTCAAAAATATAGTATGAGAGTAAAATATATCAAGTTGGAAGTCATTTGTTTTTGGTCTTTTTTTAAACTTTGTTTCACATTTTACCAGTAGAATATTAAATAAGAAATCTATCTTTATAAGGTCTTTAACATTAGGACTTACTCCTGGACTAAAAAAGTTAAGCAAAGACTTCTTCTTTTGTGAATACGAGCCAATAATATATTTTCGCTGTTTAAAACATCTTCGTTTTTATAATTAATCAGTATTCTGAGGGTTAAAAGATATAGTAAAAACCGCGTAAACAAACCGTGACAGACACGTCAAGCGCAGTCCCGTAACTAGCGTAACTAGGGGGGGGGGGGGGGGGGGGGGGGGGGGGCGGGGGGGGGGGGGGCAATCTGAAGAAAGTCCTTTTTTGTGTACCAATGTACCTTTTTGTGTACCATTGTACCTTTTTTGGTGAAAACGGTCATAACAATAATGTGAAAATGAATCTATGAAATCTATGACTCATCGATATCAAAATGCAGCGAGAGTCACGAGAAAATATCACGTCAAAAGACACGTAATGCTAAAAATAACAAAACGCATTTGTACCAACTCTTTCACAGGTCCGGGATCCTCGACCTGAAGGTGATCGAAAAACCGTATACGACACATGGGAAGAGAGGACTTTGTCTGGAAGTAATGAGGATGGAACACCTCGGTATGATATTTTTCTGTTTGATGTTAAACATGATTATAGTTAACCCATGGGGAAAAGGTTCAAATTGAAATTGGTTAACTTTTAATATTGCGGTATTTGTAATGTCAAATATTGCATTCGGCGTCAATTACACTAGGAATATCAAAGATATTTAGATATCCCCTACCCGTAAGAAGTGTTGCTAAACTAGAATAGGAAAGTATGCATGACAAAATCCTTAATTTAAAAGACTTTACAGTTAGAACAGTGTAAATGCCTAGGATTTTTATTAATTATGATTAATGGGACATCACCTCCATGCACACTGACTATAAAATGTGTATTTCATCTACAATCTTAGAAAAAAGTCCTTGGAACGCTTTACACGTTTTGGTCATTATGTGCAGAATTTTCTTGCTGATCTTTTAAAACGATGTTTATTTGGATAAACTGTGAATAAGAAATTTTAGACAACATTTCCCCCTTCCCCACACCCCATCGATCAATGTTGGGACACCTTGAACAACTGCTGAAGACATTAACATTTCTCAACATTGCACGGGGGAAAGAGGGTGATAGTTTACCGTTGTTAACTAGTAAGCGTTCCAAGACTTTTTTTCCAGGATTGTAGGTACATTTTGAGAGAGATCTTTCATACTAGAAAAAAGGGTGATTACGGTGACATTTCCTAACTCGTCGGACATGTAGTCTCTCTAGGGCGGTCGTTTGGAAAATCGAGCAGGCTACTCTACCTACTGTTTTCACTTTTTGGTGAGAAAATAGGGTTTTATATCACTAATTTTGTACATATCCTCTATTTAGTAGTGTGCACCCTCAATATTCTCACAATTATATTGCATTATCGTATGTTTCGTTCCAATGGCACCATCGTGCTCTATTTCAGTATTGGCACCCTTGGTTCCGGTAGTGATTATGCTCCATTTCTTCAGCTTCATGGTATTTCTGCTATGGATATGTCATATTCACACGACTCTGTAAGTATTATATTCCGGAATAACATTCTCTTAAATGTTTACATTTTACATTGATTGGATTAAAGTTGATACATTTTTTCTATTAACAAACGATAGGCTTACACGCATAACCCATCCAATCCTTCAATTGGCCCGTGATGGCGGCAACCACTCAGATCAGAGGTCAGGATCTTTGATAACAAAATGGATTACTTTCAGCTTTGGCTGCTTGTAAAATCAATGAAGTGTACCGGGTAGGGGTGTGTGCGGGAGGGAGTCTGTGGGGGTGGGGGACGGGTAGGAGTGTCGGGAGGGGAGCCTGTGGAAGTTATGCGTGGTTGGGGAGTTAGAAGTATAGCATGTATAGTGTGTGGGGTGGGTGGGTGGGTGTGACCACCGTGGTGCATCCAAGGTTTCGAAATATGGAGGGCCTTAAATCGGCAATTTGGTCACTAATTGGTTAATTATGATCATGCTAGACACGATATAGTTCCTTTTATTG
>CM069443.1:64064576-64074576 GCA_035610835.1 Ophiura sarsii | reverse complement strand
GAAACAAAACTGTACTTGATTGACAGGTCCCGTTTTTCCTGTATCTTCTGATTACACCATCAAAGGTATAAAGATACAAAGGTTTGAATGGGAACACTTTCACTTATTTTATCGGTTTAATCATTACCAAATTTCAATCAAAGTACAAACCGAGTCTTGAGTAAATGTTTGTGATCATATGTGGATAGGTTATATTCAAGGATGCATTCGTAAAAGTGAGATTTAGTGAGATTTTCAGATGCATAATTTCATCTAATTTTACTATGTGACTCACGTGTGTACAACTTTAAAATGTTGTTATTTGGTTATTGCGTGATAATTTCAATCACATTCTACACTCGCTTGTCATTATATGGTCGTAAAAATACGTTGGTTTAATCAGGTATATAAATAATTGTTGTTATCCAGAAAATTGGCAGGTTTGGATAAATCGTGTTTTACAGAGTGTTTCAATAAAAATACGTCATGTTGTGTAAACGTGAGATTCCCCAATTTTACAGGCAGTAAGTGTCAGTCAAAGGTTGCCTGGATGTTTTAAACCATTTTACAAATTATTACCTTGGTGTGCTAGCTCGTGATTTATTGATTATTTGTGTCCTTGATTCTGTGAATATCACCTTCTACCAAATTACTCGTATTACAGTGTGTGTATTTCAAAATTGACATGTGAGAAATTAGATGTACTTTGTGCTTGATGGACACTTATTTTGGTTTATATTCCAAGATTTATGTACCCAATATTTGTTGCCAGATCTACATTACTTATATTTTATAATTATTATTGATGGTGACGGCTACGGCCATGGTTAGCATACCAGAGTGTTATCAGAGTCATGCTTTTTGTAAAAGTCATGATTATTTGATACCAGAGTGTTATATATTAAGAGTCATGCTTTTTGTAAAAGTCATGATTATTTGATATAAAAATGATCCTATAGTGTATTTTGTGAAACTTGCAGTCAACAAAAATAACTGCAAACTCATGTCATATTTGGATGCGTTGTACTGTTAAGCGATTGGTACAGTGTTTAATTAGTGCGTGAATTTAACATTTGTCGTGTGTACGCATTTAACGCAAGATTTTCCAGTGCGCTGACATTTTACGCATCGCGTGATAATTATGCGCTTCATTTTGCTATTTTGATTGTAATATTTTGTCGTTTTTGCATCTGCCAAAATTCTCGCAGAAAGAATGCGAAGTGCGCTCATTGTTTTGGTGCGGTTATATTTATACGCCAAATTTATGAGTTTTATTGTATGGTAAGAACGCGGTTGACCTAAATTTGTTATTGTGCGCGCGAAGCGAGTAAATAGTCGATTTTTTGAGATTATTCAATAACAGTGTTATATTTTTGGTCACAACTTCTGGCACCCACTCAGTATTGATCAACTGTGTCCGTGTGAGTTATTTCAATGTGAACAGGTACTGCGCATAAAGCGGAGTAGCCACTTGCCATTTATTATTATGTAACATGTTTAAGCTGTAATGTAATATACTCATAAGTCTAAATATTTAAGTATTTGGGTATGGTCAGGAGTGTATTTGGAGATTGGGTTCAAGTCCCACCAGTAAGCGACATAATTCTACGCAGGTTGGGATCGGATCAGCGATGATATTTGAGTACGGTTAAAGTCCGGGGTTCGAGTCCCGCGCGGTGATTGACAAGTTACGTGGATTGGATCGGAACGACTAAGTTTAGGTTAAAGTCCTTGTCCAGAGATCTACACGTGGTGGTTCAAAGTCATTGGTGCGACGACAAGGTTAAGATGTGGGTTCGAGTCCCTCTGTTGATGCGTCGGTGTCAACGTTCACGCGTCAGTATCAACGTACCACTCTTGACCTACCTTACAATTATATTGTGTATCTTTAAATGCTCATAATGTTTACATGCACAATGTACAATGTGTGATTTCTTATGTTTAAATTAGATTGACCCAAATGTTTTGTTATGATTTATATTCCAAATTATCAATACACTTTAAGTAACGTATTTTGTATTTCTTTATTTTCATGGATCTTCTGATTACACCATCAAAGGTATCTATATTACAATTCACGTAAAGCCATCGTAATAGTCAACCCAGTACCAGTCAGTCGTTTAGTTAGCGCTAATCATGAATCAGCCTTTCTACGTTGATAGAAGAATGCGGGAAAGGTTGAATGTAAATGTAAACTCTTCCACAGCTCAATCAATTATAAAGACGGAGCGCAGCCGCATTCTGAACTTGAAATGTAGCAACGCTGAGTAAGATATTACTATGCGTTGAAGTTGCTAAGCGTATGCAAAGAGGCATGATTGGGCGTCATTTTGCGTGATTTGAGACGGGTGGACAGTGTCAATTATATTAGGTCAGTGGGCGCTTTTGGGCTCCTTCAATCACCATTTATAGCAACACTGCTCACTTGAAACGAATGTAAAATTTGAACCGAAGAGGTGAAGTCAAGAGAGACAAGAGAGAGCGAGTCTTATTAATATCCTCTTTTACACAGTTTTATACATTTATACGCTTCAAGGCTTGATTGTACCTATTATTAACATACATAGCACATAACCGAGCCGTAATAATAGTCAATGTTGGCGCTCCAATTGTTATATTTTATCGTTTTAATAATGCCACAAACGTACATATGTAGTAGTACTAGGACCGACTACTACACCGACTACTACATACTGTTATACTGTACAGTACACAGCGCCCTACTGGCATTGCTAACAGTGCCCCTGAAACCTAGGGACATGAGACATACGGCCTACAGTGCGCCAGGCATACGCTCAATTCGGGTATACATGTGCATGTACATTAAAGGGGGAGCTTTCGATTTTAAAATTATAACTTTATAAATCAATCAAATACGCTCAATTCGGGTATACATGTGCATGTAAATTAAAGGGGGAGCTTTCGATTTTAAAATTATAACTTTATAAATCAATCAAATTAAATGATGAACAACTCCAGGCATACTGCTTTACGCTATTCAATTCGGGTAGGCCTATACATGTCGATTTTGTCAATTATAACTTCATAAATCAATCAAATTAAACTATGAATTGCTGCAGGCATACGCTATTTAATTCGGGTATACATGTCGACAAACGGACCATATTAAAGAGCCTTGATTGTTATACTGAGAAACATGGAATGAAACCTATAGGCTTATGACACATATCCTAGGTCTTAGTTTTTTGTTTTAAAATTATAACTTTATAAATCAATGAAATTAAATGATGAATTATCCCCCCGCCCCTCACCCCTCCCCTTCCCCAACATACAATACAACACTGGGCATTCATCCCGGATTTAAGGGGAGTGAGGAGAACACTGGGCCTTCATCCTGGATATATTAAACGTGGGTTAACAAGGTTAAGGGGAGTGAGGAGAAATGCATGGTGTCATGTCAGTGCTTGATCCCATCGGACCCATCCACAAACAGTGGCGTAACCAGGTATTTCATGGGGCGGGGGGGGGGGGGGGAAATGAAAGTGAACCGACAGTGCAGTGGCGTAGCTAGGATTTTTTCAGGGGGGGGGGCAAGATTTCTGAACTTTTCGTAAAAGGTTGCCCCACATTTTGTTTGCAGGGGGTGAGGTCTCACAATTTCGCACGGTCCCAACATTTCGCACGGTCAAAGAAATCACACAGTCCAAAAAAAACACAGTCAGCAACTAATGGCCAATCCTCCGGGTTTGCATCAGTTTTCTTTATAACATTTTCCTTTGTTTATTTAGCCCACTGCTGCATAAATTTGTAAGACTACTTTTTACATGTACAAATGTGCCGACTATTTTACTATTTGGGTTACATCCCCGGGCCCCAACACACATGTTTTTACCAAAACCGCTCGCAAAAAACAGGTATTCAAAAACCGGTAGTGCCAATCTCGACCGACAGTTTCGAGTCTCAACCGATACGACTCTAATATTATGGGTAACATTGTATTCTGTCATAATTTCATTAACTGGCTTCTGACTGGGGGGGGGGGGGGGGGGGGGGGGGGGGGGGGCTACGCCACTGAATATATGAAAGACGTTGTAAAGTATTGAATATAGTCTAAAATTGGGGTAAAGAGATATTAATAAATTATAATTTTGTAATGAATACTAATTTGCAATATGAATATTCACTAGCAATATAAATAAATAATTAATTAATTAGCAATATGAATATTAATTAGCAATATGAATGATCCAGATTGAACTGAAATGGTCCTGCTTGAACCGAGATGTGAATATTCATATTACTAATTACTAATCATTACAACAACAAACAAACAAATTATTCATCTCTTACAAATTACAAGACTATATTCAATAAATCTAATTTATACTGTACAAATGCTTATTCCCCTCTGAAATATGATATTAGAATTAACTACAATTTAATATTAGAGAAATGATTTTCAAGAAGACGACGCGGATCCCGACACTGTTTTTTGTTTGTTGCTGGTGTGTTCTTACGATACCAGCAAGCTTGGAATAAGTACAATGAGCAGCAAGTGACCAGGAGTCTTCCAACAATGATTTCTTACTATTTCTTTACTTTTTTAAAAATCAATACTGTTGTTTTACAGAAATATATTTCGGTGTGTTTTCCTCGGTCTCAGTGTGTTTTCCTGGTCCACGGTGCGGCGACGACGCGGATCCCGACGGGTTTTTGTGTGTTGTCGGTGTGTTCTTAGATACGACACAATCAATCTTGGAATAAGTAGAATGAGCAGCAAGTGAGCAGGAGTCTTGCAACAATGATTTTTTTACTCATTTTGTTTTACTATTTTTGATAAATACTGGTGTTCTACAAATATGTTTCGTTGTGTTTTCCTCGGTTTCAGTGTGTTTTCCTGGTCCATGTTCAGGTATAGTAAAAGATCTTTTCAACATGGCGCCCTCTGCCGTCATTTTTAACCCCCTACTGCATATCATTTTACAGTTCTATTTCTGCCAATAAAACGGGAATACCAGCTAAGTTGAGCTTTACTAGCAGCAATTATCCCATACTCGATTTGAAACGATTGGTGTATATTTTGCCGTTTCTGCATGATCGATGTAGTACGTGCTTTGTTATCAATATCCAGTTCATTTTCATTGTGGTTTGTTCGGCACACAAACTATCATTTAAAAATACATTTTGACAACATTACATCTGACTGTTATTATACCTGTACACTACTTCAGCACTACAATACGCGTGTACAAATGTAATTAGTGTACGGGTCCCAATCCTGCACCAAGTCTATGGTGTAATACCGTAATGAATTGTCCTTTATTCTATTGTATAGTTACATAACGTCCTTTATCACTTGCTTACGGTTATCGTGGTGTTTCGAATCACCCCACGCCCCCTATTTGGGCCTAGGCTTACAAGTATGCATGTCCCATATGACAAACCTGAGAAAAAACAAATCGCCTGTTGCCATTGATGTACATAGTATTATAGTCTACAAATTGACATGATAAATTATACCCCATATTATATATATTAAGTTATAAAATAAAAGATGTAAATCAGTGGCATAACATCTAGGAGTGGGAAAGTCTTCCCCGTGCGCGCTTGACCGTCGTACTGAGTCAACGAAGTTAAAACAACACAACTAAGGGACATTAATTATTAATGTCCTATCTTCACCAAAATAATAATAATAAAGGTCTAAATTTTATTGTCATCGCAGCCAACCGGCTGAATTGTAACAACATTACAAATCAAATACATTAATGCAGTACTCCTCAAAAACAAACAAAAACTAACCGCCCAGGTTCACTCATCGAACCCAAAATATTAACCGCCCATGTCTACTCATCTAGCGGGTGCCCGCTAGTAAAGATACAAAGAGGGAAGATCAGTTAGGGAGGATCAATCAGGGAGTCAAGTCGGGTGTAAAATTCAAGTTAATTGCTACAGCACTAAAATCAGGGCAGAACAATCATGGGTGATGTGAATGGGAAAGTGATGTATTGTCGATGTGGAAGATGGAGATAAATGTAGCTGTAAATAAATTGTGTTGAAAGTAAATTCGTCGTCAGTCTGTATTTCGCCTCGCAAACGTATAATTACACTTATACAACGAGCCCTGGTGTTACATTGCCAACTTCCAGTGCACGCTACCAACCTACCTGGTAGTTGGTGACTGAGGCCGTCCCGATCCCGTTACAATATATTAACAATTTATAATGGCCTATAGGGGAGGATGGGGCAACTGGTCCGGTTAAGCATATTTCATGATATAAAAGCTTAAAGCTCGAGTAAATATTTATGGAATAGCAATGAAAATATCACCCATGTAACTGTTTACATAACATATAATCAATGTTAAAAAATATCCAAACAAAAGACCAATTACCACTAACTAAAAACTTTACTTGGCACGGACCAGTTACCCCATTATTGGGGCAACTGGTCCTATAATTTCCAACAGTTAGAATACACAGAAATTATTGAATGACAACACGGACACTAGGCAGTATTCTCTTTACAAACACATTTTCATATTATTTAACATGTAAAAAGGATACATGTCTCATGAAACCCATGTTTTATACAGTTTTCGTGGTTAACGTGTAAATAGCAGTAATACTAATGGTGTACAAAGCAAGCGAAAGTTTCGACTGCACGTTTATTAGATAAAACGGTATGAACCTATTTAAATGGTTACATGGTTGTGATATTCAGATGTCCCATACATTTGTCTATGCCCCTTTCTTTAATGATTTTATTTACTTCATATAATCATCATTTAGTACTTATATATAATAAACCATCTTGATATTTAGCCAGCTTTTCATGTTACAGGGGAAGTTAGTCAATATGACAATGATGACTCAACGGTTAATATACACAAAAAGCAGTGAATAAAATACATAAATCATGATATTTCGTCATTGCAAATATATTTACAGACCCCATTTAAAATATAATACAGACGTAATTCATAATACCGAGGTTTTAAACCATTCTAAAGCAAGTTCGTATCATATTGCAATCATTCAATAGCAGAAATAGTGGAATTAGACCCAAAATACCCCCCCCCCCCCTCCCCAAATGTCTAAGAACTAGAAAGAATGTGAAATATTTCATGTGCTATTCACATTTCAATACCGAGTCATGTTTTATTGACACTAACAACTAATTTTCAAAATTAATTTTACAATGTCGATTAAGTTTTTGCAGGTGGACCAGTTGCCCCATACCCCTTCGGACCACTTGCCCCAACAAATGAGTCAGCACTTTGTCGAGATGAAACATTATTCAAGCACGCCTGTGACGTAATCAATTTTACGCCAAAATGTTTTAAAACATACCACCATTTGTCATAATAATCAATATCTCCCAAAACATTTCAGAAAAAAAGACAAAACTGCATTTTTGTATTTAGCCATTACGCAGTTTTCTGTAGCCAGCGAGTATCTTTGAATTCGCAATTATAACGGCGTTCGGGTCCTACGAGTAGACGAGTGTCTTTAGATAAAATAAGAAATGGTATACTTTGTTATTTGCAAATTCATGAACTAATAACTCTACCAAATGAATACCCGTGATAATGAGTTAAGTTGAAGCATTTTTTAAATGAAACTTTTGATTGCAAATCCAAACCACCAATGTCCCAAGTTAGCAACATGCGCCATTTTACGGTCGTTACAACCACAACCTATGGTTTTAATCATATTATTTCGAAAAGTCCCTGAGCACACTACGATATAGCACCCATCAAATGCAATATGCATTTAGCATCTTAAGATGACTGTACTGCATGTATATATTTACTGTTGCATATCTATTAATCATATAAAGTACATTAAACATGATCTAAACCCATCTTCATAAATCGCCCATACTATCTGTGAATTTTCAATAAGTCACTCAAGGAGGTGGCTTCAAAGATCTGGAGAATATCACATGTGTAAATACCCTAAGTTGCAAATATTTTGGAATGTAGAAGGTAAGGATATATTTCAAGTGTCAACATAAGTCGTACTGTTCAAAAGAAAGCAGTATGCCCATACAATTACAAAGTCCTTCATTTCGGACCAGTTGCCCCACAGGACCAGTTGCCCCATATTCCCCTAAGCATGATTCTAGCAGAATCTATGACAAGCGAAACACAATTAAATACACGCGAGGATCGGGCAAATGATACCAGCCGAGTAAGTGAAATGAATAAATAATATATAGACCATATTTAATCCAGGAAAGGTGAAATCTCACATTTCCTGATTTAATCATCTATACAAAAATTCTAAGTATGGGACCTTTAACACCCAATATTTTCAGGGGTGTTTGTTTACAATACAATAATGTACGACATGACTTTCTGTTATATTAAATTTAAAACTTTAAACTGGATTTCGATGAAAAATTAAGTGTGCTCTATTTGGTAAAATATAATTTACTCAAGTCTTCATGTGAGATCCACTTGCATTCAACTCTTCTTGTTTAGATATGCAATTCCCGAAGTGCAAAACCACTATTCCCATAATATCATCGCGTGTTCAGTACAAACATTGCATGCGTAAAATCACACAAACACCATTATGACCTTTTTCGGAAATTAATCCATATTAATAATATATAAACATAAAGCAAGTAAATTCATCATGAGTAAACACTTTCATCTAAACTCCACACATTATAAATGATGGTCAGTGAAAAATTTCACTGACCATCCAGGATTTGAACATTACTGTTGTTCGGCAGTAAAGAAGATTACCCTGGTTATCAAATAGCTGATGTAGTCTAATAATGCCAGCTTAGATCCACTTCTTTATGAAAAGTGTCTCGTTATTAAGTTGAATTGAGTTGTTATTCCAATAATCTCATCGCCCATATCAATAATATCAGACGTATGATGCACACTTTAGCCGTGAACCAAATCTTAACAATGTTGGCATCCAAATCTGACATCTTGTTTACAATAGTCACACAATCAACATTAATACTTTTACATGAACAATTACAGTTAAAATGGTTGTGCCAATACCAATTTTATTGAAATTACAGCGCAATAGTTTTCCATGTCGCAACATCATTGTCAACTATTTTCTTGACCCAAGATAATTTTAGAGAGTCTAAGAAACTTGTAACATAAAACATGTTTATACCGCCCATATCATAATCGGATACTGCCGTTCTTCTCGTAACAGCTTCGTTTCTATTCCGATAAATTTAATAAACATTGTGTTGATTTCCCGGACAACATCAACTGGAATATTAACAGCAGTTGCTATACATGTGTGTTGCTTGCTTATTTACTTATGGCGACTCAAAAGGTCGGACTTTTGTGATGGCCTTCCACACTGCTCTATCATTCATGCAAGTTGTCAGATCTTGTCCACTTAAGCCGGTGTCCTCTGTAAGAATCCCAATGTAGTTATCCTGATTTAACAATTAGGTTTCTACCAATCATTGAAAGTCCTCTCATATTCCATGCACGTATCGAGCTTTACATTTTCTGCATTTTGTTTTCCCAATTACAAGATATTTCTGCAAGCGGAGTGTCGGGGCTAAGTGTGATGTCGAGAACCTAGATATTATTGTCTGGGGAAAGTTTCCAGGTGACATTACCGTAAAGGCATTATTTTTCAGCGACCCTATAGATCCAAATGGCATCACTTTTACCATGATCAATATGTAAACCAGAAATGTTGGCAAACTCATCTAATATGAGTAGAGCATGTTCCAAAGAGTCTGTAGATATGACAACAATGGTGGTGTTCGGCATCAAAAGTTGACATTTTAACATAATTCCTGGTATAACCAGAGAGCGGTAGTTTAATACCTTCAATAGGTTGGATTGCCGGATTTTACAAGATAAAAGTTCGACGCTCACTACAAAGAGTATAGGAAAAAGGGACAGCCTTGTGTCACACCGCATTCCACATCAAAGAACTTTGAAATGTGACCATTGTTCTGATGCCATTATGCCTCGACGTTCTAGTAAACGAAAAGGATCAGGTCCAGTCAAAAGTTCTCGGCCATCGAAAACGTTAAAAACGAAAACGAACGATAAAAA
>CM069443.1:64033313-64064476 GCA_035610835.1 Ophiura sarsii | reverse complement strand
AAAAGCCATTCATAGACTTCCGGTATTGATTTAAAAAAGTTAATTGAGCTATAAACAGATTGAAAAAACCAACCCCAGCGAAAGTCAATAGCTGTATTGTACTGGTTGTCAACTGAGAGTTGAGAGCCCATTACTTCAAGATTTTATTGCTCACGCCTGTGACGAGGCACTAACAACCGGTCGTGTTTACCAGAGTGTAACTATTGACCTCATTATGTGTGTATATTATAACAGACAACACATTTTGTGACAACCGGGCGGAACCGGCCGTAACCGGCGGTTTCCTGGTGGTCGAGTTTTGACGTGATCCCTAAGGCGTTTGCTGATGTTTTAGTCATAGATAAGTGTCTTATGTGCCACATTGCATAAAAGCTGAGATTCTTCTTCACAATTTCCACGCGGCTATTAGTTTTACTGTTTTACCATATACAAAAAAGAGAAACCTTTTCCAACTTTCAAAGTCTATCGCAGGAATTACTGGACCGATACTAGGCATATTGGTACTTAATTTAATGCATTGTTCATGGTGGTTCCAAATATGGTGATATCATTTAATAATTTTGACATTTTTGAAACATTTTGGGAAACTTTTGTGAATGTCGTCTGCAGACGACTGCACATTGGAAAAATGTTCATCACTCTAACCCTTATCCTACGACACCGCACGGCAACAACACGGCCAGCCAGTTTTTATAACCCGGGACTGCAAGTTTTTGGGCTATAAAATGGAAAAAATCACTCTACAAGGTCCACTTTCGCAATTTAGTGGTCTAAAACAGAGTTTTATATTAGTTTCTTTGAACATCCCTATGGAGCTCTGATTAGTAGGCTGGTGTTGTACTGCCTGTCACTGGAATGGTGTGTCTCAAAGATACCCAGTTTTCTAAAAGCACCTTTGAGTGCGCTGTACGCTGTTTTGCCATGTCTGTTTCATTTAGTTCGCGGATTTCATTTCCGACTTTGTTCAGTAGCCTTTGTATGCAAGTAGTATTGGAAGATGACTTGTTCATTGTGGAGAATAATCTCCGAGCTCCTGTGATACCAATGTTACAGCTGTAAAGTCCTACAACCAGACTCTTGGCTCTGCACTCTTTCGTCCTTTGCCTTCAGTCAATACCTCTCTGAATAGCTTGTGGTTTGATGAAACATAACTACAACTATTACATTTCAACTTGATAATAGCAGTAACTCCCCATTTTGCGTACAGATTAGCTGATTTAACAAGACAGCCCTGGCATGTTGTTGATCTAATCGTAGCATGTTCAAAAACACAATCCTGTATGACAGAAACACATGTTGGAAGATGAACTTCTGTGTAATCACTAATTTCTTCATCCTCTTTCTTGTCTTGTAGAATTCGCTCTTGTGATTCTTCAGAGTGCTTGGGTCTCAACACTGCTCCTGGAGATGAATGGCAGTCAGCATCAAACATTTGGGCAGCAATAGGCACAAATTCACCAACCTGGTTGAGATTAAAAGACCCGTCGTATTCATCATGGGTAACCATCTTCTTCAATTGCTTTGTTTCTGTCTTTGCAAGTGCTTTGTCCTCAGGGGATCTAGTGGAAGCTCCTGCATTCCATGGTTGACATTTCTTTTTAAACCAGGTGCATTTCATCTTTCTCCTTCCACGGCCGAGACGGCCAGCTTTCGCCATCATGCACACTCCCCCACAATGATTTATCAAACTTGACTGACTGAGTAAGTAAATTTTGAACATAATTCCAATGATGCGTGCACAGCGACATGTTGGTGTGTTAATAAATATTACACAATTACCTCTATAAACGTGTTGTAGTGTTTATGCAAACGTTTATCGTAGAAATGCCTCCTATACCTTTACACGTAAAACACAAAAATAAACGTGTTTAAGTGTTTATTAAGTGTTATCAGAAATATAAACGTTTCTTTTTACAGTGTAGTGTCGGTTGTCATGTCCACCACAAATCATGATTTTGGTTTTCTTCATGACGTATATATAGCTGGTACAGAGACCAAATTTCTCGCTGGCTTCTTTCACTTTATGAATTAGATTTGGTAACGTTTATAGTGTTGAGGGAGATATCGGCAAAATATTATGAGATTTGTTACTGTACGGCCGGCCACCTACTGATACTTGAAAATCCTTATCAATCAAAGGCTTCCCTTTTGCGCCTCATTTAACTCTGTTGAACAAAAGATCAGAATACAGACCTGACGTATGTATTGACTAAATTGAAAACCAATCACAATCACACATTTCTGTTATAACTATTACCTAGATAGAACGATTGGAAGATGTCAATGATGTCAGAACCCCATGTACCTTCAATTACCAAGCTAGTTTCTTGTACTCAGCCTTTCATAAAACCTGAGACTAAAATACTAGTCTCAGATAAAACCTATCTGTTCTGATAGTTACTTATTTTTAAAGATGTCCTTGTATTCTTTCCTCAAATGGCATATTTTGTGGTGGTTAGCACATTCCCCGACGTCACCTTTCTTTGCAAGAAGGAATAAACTGCTTTCAAATTATACATAATGCCATCAACAATGATAAACCATCTAAGTTCATTCATACAGTCATGGCGTCCATATCGAAGTTCGCATTTAATTGTTACATTTTACCTATGACATGTATGACCTTGCGTCTTTGTCACCTAAGAATTACAAAGCTCATTTCGGGGCGGAGGGCGGTAGTCACCAGTCATCCAACACCAAGGGACCAGTAGATTGCACTACTTTCCCTCAAACCATATGAGTGTTTTATTACGCCTCATACATATTTCATTTCCCAACTAAATTTTAAATTTTAAAAAGCTTACGTTGCTGCACGTAGTAGGCCTTCAATACAGGCTGCACAGTCACCGGCACAGTATACATAGCGAGCAAAAAGGCGAACAATTCCGGCCTGGCAGAAGATATCGAAACCCGTTTCCTATTCTTCACAATATTTGCGGCAGACCTTTACGGATTTTTTTGTAGTATGACTTATAGCACGAGGCAGCGTAGCTGCCGAGTGCTATAAGGAATTAATAGCACTCATCGACAGTGACCATTTTAGTGATGATTTATATGGCAGAGCTCTATCCTACACACCAGATACACACCACTTGCACAGTAGGACACCTCTCACTCACCCAGACTTAGACAATCATCTACTACTAAACACACACACACCAAGTTGGGTAATAATTACAGTGCTGTAATTAATCAGGTTATTTACGATGTCAAATTTACAGCATTCTGAAGCTGTACAATAAGTGAAATTTGTGGAATTCTGGATTGGCTGTGTATGTGCTATTATTATTGTTATGACGCTGTTTGTTATAAATGTTTATTGATGTATAAACTCTAGAATCACTTGAATAGTCGCATGAGTACATAATCGATGCGTTCACTCAATTCGTGGCCAGTCTATCGTTCCCACGGAGCAGAACACACCTATTGTTTATTCTTGCAACGCCTGTTATTTATCGTGTTATAGTCTATGTTAATGGCGTGTTTTATTTAATAAATAATGTTTGAATGTACGTAATTGAGTTATCATGTGTTCCATTTGTATGCCAAGCGAGTCAGCTATTACCTGCACAATATTATTACATGCTTAGTACACTCTTATTCTTGATTAGTCAAAATTTCCGTGTCATTTCTTTTTGACACATGTTTGTGTTACACTGATCAATTTATTGGTCGTTATGCATCTGAAATGAGTTGGAAAAATGTGTCACCTTTTTTGACACTGAAGTGTGTCAAATGGAACAAATATCCGGGTCAAAATGATCATTTGAATAGTATTCCGATTCCGATTTAACAAATAAAATGATCATTTGACCCGGATATTTGTTACATTTGACCATGGACTTATTCTAATAAGTCCATGATTTGACACACTTCAGTGTCAAAAAAGCCTCCACATTTGTCCGTGTTATTTTGACTAATAAGTTGTAGTTTCCCCGCGGACTAATTTTCTGTGTCAGATTTGACCATTTCCGTGTCAAATTTGACTAATCTAGAATAAGAGTGTATGCAGCATATTGATCATCTAAATTAAAGCCCAAATCTCTGCGTCTGGGATGTTCGCGAATCGAATCTCGTCGACAGATGTTTAGCAGACGACGCCATGTTTGTTGATGACAACATCGTATTTGGCGTCATCCGTTTAATATTTACGTAATATTCAAAGGCTCCAGGATTGTTCCGGGGGATTGTGTTGATTAGAGCGCAGTAGTTAACAAATACAACATGGTTTGATGGAAAGTAGTGCAAACTACTGGTCCCGCGGTGTTGGATGACTGGTGACTACCTCCCGACGCGGAGCGGACGGAGGTAGTCACCAGTCATCCAACACCAAGGGCCAGTAGTTTGCACTACTTTACCGAAAGAAACCATGTTGTATTTGTTTTCATACATATTTCATTGTCTAAACTAAACTAAAAATCGAAGACGGGTAATTGACTGTTCCAGTGATACTGTTCAGTCCCGTTCACTTCTAAAACTTGCAACTAATATTGACGGCGTTTTAGTTTCACCTTCTCGTGAGAGGATCTTTTTATTGTTAAATGGGAGAGGTCTGGTGTGGTGTGGGGGGGGGGGGGGGGGGGGGGGGTACGTGTGGGTAAGGCTGTTTGAGGGTATGTGTATGTTCATCTCGTGAGAGTGTTATTATTGGTATCACCTGTTTTATATAAATGTGTCTTTGTATTTTATATTTATATTTTAATGTATCTCTTTGAATGTAAGTGCAATGCAATTTGGCTTTTAAGCCACGATTTTGCAATAAACCAATCTATAAACCAATCTATACCTTTTCAACATCCATCCATCCATCCATCCATCCATCCATCCATCCATCCATCCATCCATCCATCCATCCATCCATCCATCCATCCATCCATCCATCCATCCATCCATCCATCCATCCATCCATCCATCCATCCATCCATCCATCCATCCATCCATCCATCCATCCATCCATCCATCCATCCATCCATCCATCCATCCATCCATCCATCCATCCATCCATCCATCCATCCATCCATCCATCCATCCATCCATCCATCCATCCATCCATCCATCCATCCATCTCATCCGCCTTTCCAAGATTGATCAAAGCGCTGTAATTTCGCTGCCACTGGCGAATCATCATAATCAGATCGCATCAACTAGGGTGCTGCCAATTCAGGCGCAAACCTATCCGCACTTTCAGTGCAGCTCCCCAAATTCCATTGGGTGAAGAAAGTTTTTGATAACCGAAACAACTGATCACCGATTTTGTAAGCAGGAGGAAACCGGAGAACCCAGAGAAAACCTGCGAGAGCGTGCATAAATCATGCCACATTATCATGATTATGGAAGCTTTTAAAATCTCTAAAATTCAATTGTGAATAAAGAATCAACATCAAGGCGATCGAAAACAAGTTCAACCAGTTTAACAGAAAATAATACCGCTACATGCAATTTGCTAAACAGTCTTATGACTCAATATGATCCTTAAAGTCTGCTCATGAAGTACCAACATCCAGTATTTTCTTTTAAAATGTCCCAACGCAAAGTTTATCAAAATATAAAAACGCTCGTTCAAATCGTAACAAATTGCGTGTATCAATTCATTCAGTAACATAACGGATGTTCTTTTGTGGTACAAATACAACCTGACAATTCATTAGACTTGTGCATTATTATCTTAAAATTTGAAAAATATTTAAATACTAACAATAATAATAAAATACATATTTATTGTTCACTAATGCACATAAACAAATGAGATTCAAACGTACGAACGATATCGAGTGGTTAACAGCGCTGCACAGGTTTAATATTCCGTCAATTTCCGTGAAATCGGCCGAATGTGTTTCCGACATATCTCGTTGATCACGCATTACTGGAAAACCGATTGTGCAATCTTGGATTTCATGTCATAAATCAAAGATAGAGATTTTAAGGTTTTCAGAAAGTGCAAACACGATTGTAATCCGTGTTGTAAAAGTAGAAATAGAGCTCGGCCTTGAAAATAAGTTGTTGAGTTGGGACTCACTGTATGTTTTAGGTGCAGTAAATTGCATTACTTCCCGCAAATCAACACAGTCCCCCGACATATTTTAGTCCAAACCGGCTCGAAAAATGCTTTACACAATGGGGAAGGGTACACAAAAAGGTAAATTTCTACACAAAACCGGTACATTTCTACACAAAAAAGGTTCATTGGTACACAAAAAGGGACCTTTTTCAGATATATATATATATTTTTTTTGGGGGGGGCGTTCCCCACCCCTAGTTACGGGCCTGGGTGTAATAAAGCAAAATATAACATGGTTCATTTCGGGAATCCGCGTCGGGAGGTAGTCACTGTGTCACCAGCCATCCAACACTACCAGTTAGTAGTAGTTCCACTAGTTTCCCTCAAACCATATTGTATTTGTGAGCTGCATATTCCATCTAGATCCATGGCCAGGTGTTTGTTGTAAGTAAATTTAATGGAGGAAGAGAGAGAGAGATAATGTATGTTTCGCATATATAAATCTCTATGTTTAAAATTTAATACACGCATTTGGCCTATCTGTAATTTTGTATGTGGTTTGAAATGTTACACTTTTAACATTTTTAAACAGCACAAGTTAACCAGTGCATCGCCCAACGTTGTTTAACATTTTAAACAATGTTGCTCAAAATGCTAATTAACTTGTTTAACATTTTGAGCAACATTGGTTAAAATGTTGAACAACGTTGAGCGATGCACTGGTAAACTTGTGCTGTTTAAATTATTGAAACAGCGTTTTAAACAGTGTATGGTAGTAGTGATTGTAAACGGGTTTGCACTTTTGGTGTACCTGGTGATGTTTGTAGGTTCAATAACCAATGACAAAAGCAACGGTTCGACGAGAGACCACCAAGCATATTATGTTGTCATGCTTGTTGTACTTCTAGAAAACATGATTGCATAAATCTGCTATTGTCTAATGATGAAGAAATGCTCTGAGTATTTGTGAAACATCTGGCTATATTTCTTCTATATTTTCCACAAATTTAGTGAATATTTCTCCAGCTCAGTTGAATCGTGTATTGATATATCCAAGGATAAGATGACAATGGTTCCATCCACAGAGAATTATTGCGGTGCCTCTTATCGACGATTACATTAGTGACACATGAGGATGCTATGCCTGGCCCTGGACGCAACAGTGCTAATGATGTATTCCAAGATGCTTCCTCGGATCAAGTCTGCTACGATCAGGAGTGCTATTTGTTACCCCGCGAAAATTGAAGTTGACAACACAATCTATGCATGAAGAATAATCAACCTTCAGATGGCTATTGTATTTTTCCAAAGATCATGACTTTAAGGTCTGATTCAACTAATGCATCGACACAATAAGACTAAGAGTGTCTTGACATTTTACAAACATGTCGCATCAGCCATTTTTCCAATTAGTTTAAACTTCATCAATAATTCCACTTTGGTGCAGATATCGCCTTGAATAATATACGAAGAAATGAATTATGAAAAGTCGGCTTCTTTTTTCAACACGTGTTGAAATTGTTTCACCCTGTATTCTAATCGCAGTGTGTACTTTTGTACCTATATCAGTTGCTTAACGCTTTCGGGAAGCGGATCGATTAAATAGGGCGTGCATATTAATTCTTGAACATGGTTGATAAGGTTTTGTAGACTACTATTACTATAGGCCTAATACTAATAGTCACACCGGATATTATTAATCGATGCACCAATTTCTTTGTGTACAAAGGGATCAAGACAATACCCTTTAGACAACAACTGTCTTACTTGGAAGTTGAACTAGAAAAAAACCGTTTAAAACATGGTGGACATGGCAAGAGTGGCACCCATTGTCGCAGGAGTAGTATGCCTCGTACTCGGAATATCAATCGGTGTACTTATAGGTTGGTTTAGCGCGCCGTCGGTGCCGGACTCGTACCAGGATGCTATATCAGACGAGGACCCTGCAATCAGCGAAAAATTACTGGCGTCCATGGACCCGGAGAATATTCGTGCAACTCTCAGGTAAGAAAGAAAAAATTTGGTGACTTTATTTATTATTTGAGTATATTATGAGTGTCAAACTATCTTGAGACACGGAATTACGAATTAGAATTACGCTTCAATAGGCCAACGTGCATTTTATCTGACTTCAGAATTGTAATACTTCAGTACGAAGTACGGACTATGGATATTTTATTTTAACCTATATATTACCACACTATATATCGACACTGTCACAACAAAACAATTTCGAACCCGATCGCATGTTAGGCCTATCTAGCGATGTGGGTTCAAATCGCGCGCTGATGTGAAATTTTGACAGCATCCTACACTTAAACACGACGTAAACAATGATTTTTAGACTAGGCTATAGAACTACAGATGGAACACGTACAGTTACGAAAGGCTTAGAATCTCTGTTTTAACACTAACAGAGACGGCTGCCGTCTGCAGACGACAGTACAGTTCGAAAAATTCACAAAATGTTTTAAAAATGTAAACATTATTGAATCTCATCATCATATTTGGAATCACCATGAGAAATTATTTAAAATAAGTACAAACATGCCTAGTATTGGTTCAGTATTTCCTCGACACAGACTTTGAAAGCCTTGTGAAAGGTTTCCGAAAAAAAACTGTTTTGTAGGCCTAGGCTATATGTTAAAACTAATAGCCGCATGGAAAGTGTAAAACTTACATTTAAAGGTAGATGACCCGATCACATTTCCGATTTTCAACTTGAAGTTTTCTATTCTACATGAAAGGTCATCCTTAAAAAAGTCGTGTTCCAAAGTTTGAGTTGCATAGCTCTAATGGTTCTTGTTTTAGACGCACAAGATGCTGTGAACTGTATACCCATTGAGTAGTACACAAACTATATCGGTGGTTACCACCATTCGCGGTAATTCGACGTTATTTCATCGATTTCTCCGTAATTATACCGATTTAGGCCGTCAAATTTCAGTATGATGATGAGAAAAATACGAGCTTTCATATGATATGAAAATCTCCGTATGTTTGAAATAATTCTGTGTTACGAAAATGTGATCGGGTCATCTACCTTTAAAAGTGATTAGCATTTCTTTCATGACAATAGTATGCCAAAGTCGAGAATTTAGTTGGTACTAATAATTAATGATAGGACTTCGAATTGGTTGGGCGAACCAGTGGTAATATACATTACGGTCTTACTGATAAAATCATCATAAAATAGATACAACGCTTTGATCCTTATTAGTAGCTGAAACAAATGATTGACTATCGTAAACAAATACTAGTATCAGAACAAACAGAGCACTCGCGTTGATTTTTCAGCATGTTTCATTTCTAATCTGAAATTGATTAGACACAGTCATGTACAGGGTGATCCTAAAGTATTAAAGTAAAGATGAGAAGGTTAGAAAAGTAGCGGGTTTTTTCCGGATAGGTCTACATAAAAAGTGAAACATACTTGGTACAATTTGTATACTTCGTAGTCCAATAAGAAGGACTATCATATACGGTAGCTCTTGAAGGATGCCACGATGGGTTAAATTAAAGGTAGATGACCCGATCACATTCCGATTTTCAACTTGAAGTTTTCTATTCTACATGAAAGGTCATCCTTAAAAAAGTCGTGTTCCAAAGTTTGAGTTGCATAGCTCTAATGGTTCTTATTTTAGACGCACGAAATGCTGTGAACTGTACCCATTGAGTAGTACACAAACTATATCGGTGGTTACCACCATTCGCGGTAATTCGACGTTATTTCATCGATTTCTCCGTAATTATACCGATTTAGGCCGTCAAATTTCAGTATGATGATGAGAAAAATACGAGCTTTCATATGATATGAAAATCTCCGTATGTTTGAAATAATTCTGCGTTACGAAAATGTGATCGGGTCATCTACCTTTAATATGATGGAATAAATTATCATACGAAAACAACGTGTGAGTTGCTAAATCTGCGATAACAAGCAGCTTCTTAAAAAAACCAAATGTCGCTCAGAGGGATTGTGTTTGAACGCAAGGGTAAGATTATGAACACATTGTGTGATAAAAAACTCAGCAATCTCAATTTCAATTAAATCAAATTTCACATCTTAAATGTATAACATAGACATTGTTTCAAATTGTAGATTGTTGTCAGTTGTCTATGTAACTAACGCCCCTAATTTGTTTTGGAGTCACTAAATGTGTATTGATAAAGGAGTATACCTATCACATCAAATGCCATTGAACTGTCTCATTCAATGACACCGTGATACACCATGAACGTGGAAAGCACATCACGTGGTAAACGGTGTAAAGGTAAATAATGTGAAGACTGCGATAAATTATAAATCACGAATGTGAAAACTTCATCACGTGAACAAAAATGTGAACAATTGTGACGCGCGAAAACCGCGCTTTAAAAACTACATCATGAAACCACTGATATTGGAACCCATGGATAGATAGTCATCTGTATTGCAATTTCTGACAAAGCTGATACCATGTATGCTGCGCAGCTGCGCTCACACCTGTACGTATGATTGATACGTTTGTAAAGCGCGGGTGATCAGTATGGGCATTGGTATAGTCTGTTCCCACGACAGAATGTTGCTTTTAGTGGCTGTTATGACACAAAACTATCATTCGAAAATGTGCAACCGTGAAATGTTATATACTTCAAGCATTGTGAATATGTATAATTAATAAACACATCTATACCGTTACTTTTGCTGTAAGTATTATACGCCGACATACATTAAATCAGTGGTTCTCAACCTTTTTGGCCCACGGCCCCTTTTGACATTCTTGGTCAGTACCGTGACCCCCACCTCCCCCCAAAAAACAAAAATGAAAAAACAACCCGATTTATTCTGAAATTGCTTAATTATATGATGCGAGCGGAACGAGCAGGAAATTCAGCATTTTTTGAAAATTTCTTTTAGGTTTTTTTAAGCCTTTTAGAGCGAAATATTAAAATGGTTCCTCAAAAAGCTATATTTATGACCCCTTAATGACCCCCTGAAAAACCCCAAACGACCCCCATGGGTCACGACCCCCAGGTTGAGAACCCCTGCATTAGATCAATACAAAGAGACAGGAATGAGGTGAAGTCAGAGCAGCAGCAATAATCTTGCCCGGTTTACAACCGTAAATAGTTTTACGGAGTAAAGCGCGTAAATCTACGCCAAATCTATCAAATTTGTAAATCGGGCAAGATTCTGCTTACTGCGAAGTTAGAGGTGAAGTTTTATTAATGGCTTTTCAGAAGTTATTTAATGACAGCGCTAAAGACTACTCAGGCTTTTGTGATGGTTCCTTTTGAGCAATCTTGAAATGAGACACTAAGAGCGTGTTTCTACTGGGGAAGAAACCGCCAATAAACGCTAAGCCCACGCTAAGTTGCCCAGTAGAAACAGCAGCGTCCGAACGCGAATTAACGAAAAAAATATGGTTGCCCGCCGGGCAACCAAGCAGGAATTATGGTTGCCCGGCAGATTTTTTGGTTGCCCGTATTTTATGTGCTTATTTTGTTTAACTTAGTAATCTACACCCAATGCGATTATGCGCCGCGCTAGAAGTCACAGTTGTTATAATGTACACAATTATGACAGTCATTTAAAACATGAATATGTTACTAATACTAAGTAATCACATCACCGTCACTCACACCATCATCATCTTGTTATTTTCAAACTTTTGTTCTTTCAGTTTCAGAAGTTTCTGTTGTTGGAGCTTTGGAGCTATTACTATAAACATATTGAGATTGAGAATATCGACCACAAAAAACTTGAACTTGAATATACATGTACTTGTAAGTACATATTCAAGTTCAAGTTTTTATAGATATAGATATTTTTATTGTAGTACATGATATAAATATAAATGTTGAGTTGACAATTCAAGTTGGGTTATATATTGGAATTGTTAAGGTACACGTAAGTAGGGTTAGTTAGTGTTGCTGTGCGTGCTGTTGTTGTTGCTGCTGATGCTGAATTAGCCTTCAATCCTCCACCTCTGAAGCAGATTCATCACTCTCACTCCACATCATCATGATCTGTTCATCTTCATCTATATCATCATCATCAACGTCTGTGTTGGCATGTGGAATGGTGGGATCAGTATGATCTACAAGTGTGACATCATCATCTGCTTCGTTTGTCTCAAGAGTGGGGGGAGTATCTATGCTACGTCTCCCAGAACCACTATCATCAACAACATCTTGGAGCAGAACGTTTAACGGGATTTCCTCCTCTGCATGATCAGTGTCAGTGATGTCTGCATCAGAGTCCGAGTCGTGGTCTGGATCTGGAACCTTACTTGAAGTTGCAGTTCGTCTGCGACGGACAGCATTGAACCAGTATTGAACAGCTGGAGCTGGATTAAATCCATCTATGGGAGAGGATAATAACCTGATCCGCAGCAAGGAGTTGAGGCTTAGATTGCCGAGACGGTTTCTGTTGTCAGTCTTTAGTAGCTTTGAGGTCGCTAAATCCTCGCTCTGCCTCAGCCAAAATGAGATCATGGAAGTACAATGATGATAGATTGATATTTTCTCCTATGAAACTTGAATTATATAATTATTATTTTAGCTGATTTTGTTTCATTCACAGTTCTGTAAAATATTTAAATGCATGTGTTAAGTGTTAAGAAACACGCTCATATAGGGCCTATTGCTTTAAGGTTATGTACCGGGTCCCCTATATCCACGTGTTCCAATATTTGTGATGAAACAGACATGTCAAAGGATTAAGTACGTGTAAAAACACCATCTGTGGTAAAACCGTGATGAACAACGAATACGTCAACTATTAATAGCGTACATTATAAAAATATGATGCGTGAAAAACACGATGAACTACGAACGTGAAAACTAACTACATGTACATCATACATGTCATAACAAACACATGAAAAGGTAACAGGGCGTGGAAAACGTAATAAAGCACAATGGTGAAATCTGCATCATATTATTTGCTGTCGCTTTTCCATGACAGATTTTTTATATGACCTTTGCTCTCAACTTGTACGATAATATCACAGTACATTTTTTTTGTATATAAAGAGCAAATGCGAACAATAGCCCGACAGACAATAACAAGGTTAATGAACTGAGTGACTATAAATCAAACTGGTAATAAAGAGCTCTGAAAGGCCAATCAATTGGTTCACTACAACTCAGAAAATATGCATAATACAAGAAACACACATGGGCAGGGGGTTATAAATGCCAATGAAAGTGACATAAGAATAACTTAGATAAAAGCCCAAACATAGAGAACAACATCAAAATATAAATAAAAGACAACATTATACCTGGACGTCGGGGCGTGGCCGTATCACCAGCCCAGCTAGCTACATGCTTTACCGGACCATCCAACATCTTCCCAACCAAGCATTAACCCATACACCCCATGACCACCATGCTAATGTAACAGTCTGAACAGTCAGGTGTTGAAAGGACTTGAATAAAGGGTGTCATGAAAGAGTATGAAGGCTATGCCAAGTTATTTTTGTAGAGAAGGTGCCAGTACATGCTTTGCACCATCTGATCATGATCATACTGAATGTTGAACTGCGACCAAATAATAAAGGTCCCAAAAAGATCCACCGTATGGCGTCATCAATCTTTAAGCAAACATTTTTGAGGCAAAATATTACTCTGGTGTCATCGGAAGCATCGTAAAAGTCACTTTTGCTCTGGATCCCAGCATTGTAATTTCGCAGTTCCGCCTTAGATATTATACAATCATAACAATTAATGAACGGACTTCTTCCATTCACACGTGCCCACACGTTAGAACGCCGCACGGAATGCATGATTGTCCACGCATTACTGTCTTTCTCACATTAATACCCTGTATTCTATTGGCACATATTTTAATTATTCAACGTAAGTTATTATAAAATATGTTGGTTAAACTCTCCAACCATTCAAATTGGTTTAATTTGGTATATTTACATATAAGAAATCAATTTTGTTACTGTATTCCTGGTACTTCATTCACTCGAGTTGGCGATTTCACCACTTCAAATAACCGGGCGAACATGTGTCAACCTGTGATTTTTCATCAAGGCGGAACCTAATTACAGTGTCGTGTACAATTCTCATTCTTGAATTCAACTTTGTTTTTGTTATTTAACCGATCAATTATTTTGATCCTAAGACACACCGTCATATATTTTTCACCCACATACACCTCGAAAACGTTACCGTAGTGTTCAATGTTCAAGAAATGCGGTGTACATACATATCACTGTACATCGAAATATTTTGGATCGAGAAGCGTGATTCCAACTTATGGTATGATGTGCATGCAAGCAGTTCAATGATTGATGCAAGTCATGCATGTGTCAACGCGTCATCAGAACGTGAGACGGTACATTGCTCTATTCTAATTGGCTAGGCTGGATGAATATGCAATAGCATGGCTACGTCACATCTCGTTAAGAAATGTCCCAAACGTTGTATGAACTTTTTGAAGTGAGGTAGGCCTATGGCAAAATCTGCACACCTGACTGGTCACTCTTTGTATTACCTTAGCTTTACCCAAAGTGAAGTACGCCCTCATGTGTTCTATACCCAACTCAAATACTGCCCTCTCCTATTGTGTCTACTATTCTTCATATTCTCTCCTTGCAGATACTTGACGACAGAACCTCACGTCGCTGGTACACCGCAGAGTTATGATCAGGCCGTATGGGTAAAGAATAAATGGTTAGAGCAAGGTCTGGATACGGCAGAGATAAAAGCATACGAGGTTCTTCTATCGTATCCATCGGATGTGGAAGGAGAAGAAAATAGGGTAATGGCAATGTTGGTTTATAGCATAGACGGTGAAAAGGGCCCTTTTCACCGTCTATGTTTATAGATAGGCTTCCTACCTAGGATATTATTTTATTAGTTGGTGTACATGTAATGTACTGTCGTAAACCATCCCAATTTGCTTGGGGATTATCAAAGCATGTAATGTTGAAGAATCGTTTTTTATATAATTAACTTCTGGATTCGGAATGAACATTAATAATGGTCATTTTATCTATAGCCAATCAGAAAAACACAGCAAAACTTAAATTAAGTAAATGTTGAAACATTTCGAAATTGTATCACAATTTATCGAAACATATTTCTTTAATATTGTTCGCTTCATTTGATGCAATTTAAATCGGCTTTAGACTAAATTGTACCCTCTGTAAAACTAAATGCAAAGCAGCGGCTGCCTTAAGCTTATGCTCAGCGTATTTAGCGTGACACTATTAGCGTGGAATACTTTTATTTTTATGTCCCTAGGAAAGTATATTTGAATCGACGTTTTGTGGTACTCAGAGGGCTGATCATCCTCATATAAAGGTGTAAATCCTGGTTTCGATCAAAATTGAGGGCACAGCCTACAACTCATCTCTTTCTCTCAATACCCTCCCCCTTTAAGTATAGGGCACAGTAGTGTGTTCAGTCACATATTAATAATCTGTGGTTCAGTGATATGCCATGGGTGCGTGCTGTTTTATTTGTATTCACTGTTTCTTTTTTTATTCATATTTACAACTATATGTTTGCATTTCTGCAATAATGATACAAAATTACAAATTTATTTGTCAACCTATTTCAGGTCCAATTGATATACAGTAACGGAACTGTTGCATTTGAAAGTCAGCTTAAAGAGAAACCCCTTGATCCGTCAGGGAACAACTCCGATATACTACCGCCATTTAACGCTTATTCTCCCAAGGGCGATATCTCCGTGAGTATGGGTTCTTTTTATTTACCTGAATAAAACAATATTCAATTCGGTTAATTTTGGTTCAGTCTAGTTCGTTCCAGTCCAGTCTAGTTCGTTCCAGTCCAGTCCAGTTCGTTCCAGTCCATTCCAGTTAGCTCCAGTCCAGTCCAGTCCAGATCGTTCCAGTCAAGTCCAGTCCACGGACAATGCATAGCGTTTTTCGTGGATGCTATCAGTTAAAATGTCAGAAGGTGACTGTACATAAAAACACCTTTAGGGCCTACACATTTTCTTCACTTGGGTTATAAAAAAATCGTTATGATTATGTGATATACGCCTATGCTGGCAAAAGCAAATATTTTCATGGGTGGCGGGAATATGTTGACTTTACTATTTACTACATCAGTCATGACAGTGAAAGACTGAACAAATAAAGATCTCTTACAAATAGTATACCACTAACAGTACCTGCCCTGCAATGATGTTCTGTTTTTTCTTTCCTCAGGGTGATCTTGTGTATGTGAATTACGCCCGTGTGGAAGATTTCTTTGAGCTTACCCGAGATGTTGGTATCAACGTTACAGATAAAATAGTCATCGCCAGATACGGAAAACTTTACCGTGGTGATAAGGTAAGAGTTATACATGGCAGTTTTTGAAAACAAATTTTCCAGGCAACAAATTCCATTCACAAGGAGCACATTTTAGTAGTCCAAATTGTTGTGAATTTCGTAATTCTTAAGCAACACCAGCATGCTTCACTTTCATCACATGACCAATGGTTTCTGTCACCAGTACCTACTGGTTCACTCGCTTATTGTTAAAACACGCTTCAGTGAGTGCGTCGCTTCACGTCACACACTTGATAAGTCTTCGGTCATTCATTTTTCCGTGACAATCATTTTCTCCTTCGTCACGAGATGATTCAGTAGCAAACCACCTATAGGAATGAGAACCAGGACACTTCACATTGCGTTTAGGCCACGCATATCAATTCCTGTTGCTAGGAGATTTCTATTTGTCAAATTCGAATTTCATATTTCCCATGTTCTTTTCAACATTGACAGGTTAGTAATGCCGCTGATTTTGGTGCCAAAGGATTAATTTTGTATTCTGACCCAGCAGACTATTATATTGAAGGTGAAGCTATTTATCCAGACGGGATTTATCTACCAGGTACTGGCACACAGAGAGGGTCAACCTTTGCCGATAACGGTGACCCTATGACCCCTGGATACCCATCCACAGGTAAGGTGTATATAGTAGTAAATAACAGTTGTTAAAAATATCACGACGGAATCACGAGAATCACAATTACCTAAACATCACAGAGGTGGTTTTAGGAATAAAATTATCAAGCGGAATCAATGGCCCAAATATTGACCAGGGAGGGCCCACCAAGACCGAGGATCAAGCTCGGTTCGCCGTTGTGGTTGAGAGATAGGAGTCCCTGCCCAGTTTTAACACTTTCCACGCGGCAGGCGCGGCGTCTGCAGACGACATTCCAACATTTCACAAATGTGTCAAAAATGTCAAAACTATTGAATTTCATTACTATATTTGGATGGAATCACCATGAGAAATGCATTGACATAAGTACAAACATGCTTAGTATTTGGTTCAGTAATCCTTCAGATAGGTCTTGAAAGTTGGGAAAGGCTTTGTATAATGGTAAAACCAATAGCCGCATGAAAAGTGTTAACTTCTTGGGCACCAGCCTTCCACGAATACGCAATAAGAGTGCATTAGGGTAACTTGATTTCTGCCCGGATTTCTGTATCACTGTGGAACCGATTTTTAAGACTGAAGGAACTGAATTTGACACGTGACCTGTTGACTGTCATGGTGGCTTATTTGTGGAGCGGATATGTGAAAAAAAGATGTTCACTTTTGGCAGGAAGCATGAAAATTGGCACATAGGGGTGTTTTGATGCGCTGATTTTAAAAAAAACCACGGAACCACATTTTTTTAGCAATGGTGCGGCGGCCATCTTGGATCTCAAAATGGCCGCCATAAAAATATAGGAGATTTAGTAAAATTGCTCTCAATCAAATACTTTTGAGATTTATACCCCCAGATATCGCAGATGTTCATTATTGTTTTCTGTGGTCACATTGTCACGTCACGACAAATAGGAAACCAATAGACTTCCCTGTCAGTTTGAGCTAGCTACGAATCACGGAAGTATGAAAGGAACAGATGGAATGACGTGTCTGATATCACACTATTTTCTCCATTGTTGCATTGTCTTGTCTGATATTGATAAATCGATACAAACATTTCTCTCTTTGATTTATATAAGATTTTGCATACAGAATACCGGAGGAAGACCTAACCTCGTTGCCTACAATACCTGTACACCCAATCGGTTATGATGACGCAGCAGAATTTCTCAAGTAAGCTTAACCTACCAAAACGAATAGGGTTATAAAGCTCATTACGGTTCTGTTCCCTGTATGTTATCCAACTTTCTTGACCACGGCTTTGATGCTTTATCCAGGGTAATAAATCATCCCCTCCTACACCATTCATCTGATTTATTTCACACCGCCTTTGTCTTGCTACCATTTCCACCGCTGCCCTAAGCATGGCTCAAGACTCTTTCGTGTAACTAGAAGCCCTATATATTACTTTTGAAAAATGTTGTTGCGTTAAGAAATTCCAACTTTTAACTTCAATTTGTCTAGAAACTAGTGCTATTTCATATTTTGTAAAAACAAAAGTTCAAATTTCGAAGAAAAAAAATCACATTATATTATCCGAAGAGCATATTTTAGTTTTAAAACTAGCCCACAATCTGGCTGAAAGTCACCATGTGTGTCAAGTCATGTGGCAAGACTGCAGCGTATGCGTGCTTGCTACCAGTTCCACCGCTGCCACACTCAAGGTCCCCCGGCATGTGGTCGATGGTGTTGGATGGATGTAATTCTTTGGTATAACTTACTAATACTAGCGTCATGGCCAGTTCAACCTGTCAGACTTGGGCTCAAACTTTACAGGCAACTGGAATGTAATGTGAAAAAATCATACAACCGCTATCTATTAGGAAACCCATATAACAGGACCTCTCTTCTCGTTGGCGTTATTTTATGAAACGTCTAACATATTCTGTCCTTATTCTTGAACCATGATACGTGTGCGTCTATGTCTATGTCGCACAATTATTCGATTCAAGGAATAATGTTTGTGCCTAACGGCCGATTCACAGAATTAACCCGTTTCGTCGATTTAGGTCTTAGCGCAACATCCTCAGATATATAGGGAATTTGTTGGCGAGTGGATCCGAAAAATACCCCAGTTTGGATATCCCGCTGTTTAGGTAAAGCGCCACCGTCAAGAGAAAATACAGGCAATGGCGACGCTAAAAGTATCTTTTATACAAAACAAAAAGGAATGTCGTAGGGGATAGCCCCATTTTCATTTGAAGAGGTCTAGAGACGCCAATTTTAAAGATTATACTGGACCTATTGATATTATATGAAAGATTGATATCTTGGCTACATACGACCATGATCTCAGCACTCTAGGCCTTACTGTAAAGGCAAGAGTAAATGATAAAGACAGGTGTCTCAAAAAGGCGAACTTGCCCGACGCCGGGGTAGGTTCGCCCATAGGCCGGGGCAAGTTCGCCCTAGGCTCATAATTAGGCTACATAAAGTACCATAATATCCAATACATTATTCGTTATTTTTCGTAATTTTATTCCAAAATAAAATTTAGGGTCCAAAATAAGGGGTTGGGGCACTTTTGCGGAACATACCCGTTCAGAATTTAAAAGTAATAAGAAATACCACATTTTGAAATATTCTCCTCTAATATTAGTGTTACTCAATTCCTGATAACTATTTCTATAACTACAGTTATCCTGTAAGAGGAAAATTACAATTTTGAAATTATGCAAAATCATAACTATATAAATCCCTATTGGCGAACATGCCCCATCATCATAGGGCGTATGTGCCCCATATAGCGCAATAAGTGCATTGACCTATACCTCGGATGTCCCACATACATTGATATGTTGTTAACTGCATCAAATCCATAATCAATCCCATACATACCTAATGATAATTTACATTAAAACCTTCTCTGCAAATATCTTTGGGAAAAAATCAATATGAAAAATGGAAGAATATTAATTTTTGCGAGGCAAAACTGGTTTTTGGATGATAAGTTGACCAACATGTTACGGTGATCTGTCACGTTATTGTGTGAAGCTTGCAACATACTACTGTATCTATCGTATGTTCGCCAAATTCAACCAGTTGCCGCAAAGATGAGAATCACGTGGTGGGCGAACCTGCCCATATGGCGTACACTCCCCGCTCTCCCCACTCTCCCCATCAAACTAATAATCTGTCTTTACCTTCAGACGTATGACTGGTGCCGAAGTACCACCTAGCTGGAGAGGGAAACTTGACGGAGTGACGTATCGGTATGGACCCGGGTTTAGCGGTGATGATGTCGACAAGTAAGTGTTCATCTGATTGAACATGCCAGGCAAGACAATAATAGACTTGCTTGCTCTATTTCTTCCCGCTAAGGTGTGAATTTTAAATTATGCCCCCCAAAGAATTTAAAAACACCTCTCAACTGGATCATACGGACAAGTTAACAGTCAGTCCTACCAGAGATTCTAAGAACTGCTTACAACTATAGAAACGAATTTGTATATTTGAAATCTACAACTAATTAAAAAATTATATTATATTATAATTATAATTATATTAGCTTGCACCGTAAATTCTTCACCTTCACTTGTCACCATTGTAGCTTATGTATGTTTATGCACTGTGATTTCTTGTTTCATAATATCACTCCCTTGTCACTCTTGCTTCCTATCCGATTTTGCTTTCAGGATGGCTGCAATGAAGATATACACCTCTAACCAGCTTGCGTTCGGATGGAATGTCATTGGAACATTGAAAGGAGATGTAGAACCAGGTATTTACTAGTCTATAGCTCAGACGACGGTGGGCACGCGAATCCTAATTTTGAATTCGTATTGGAATAACACGTAATCGCGAATGTTAATCTTATCATTTTGAAAAATTCATCATAATTAGAAGAATTTCTTCCCAATCCAAAGCCAACTCCATTGTAATTTATTTTACAAATTATTTTCATCGTTAACCGGGTGATGACTGTTAAAAATATTTCAAAATGGCGCGCTCCCGTTGCCATATTGGAACGATGAAATCGCGTCGCCATCGTCGTCTGCTATATCCTTCAGTTGGGTTCAGAGCGCCCCATTGGTCCACTTTTCATTGGAATGTATTGTGCGATCGATTATCAGCCGGGGAAGTAAACAGCGGACTAACATCACGTAATTATTGTGGAGAGGATATCTTTCTCTTGTGGTGGACGTTTATGGCAGGCCCAATGTCCAGTAACTCGAAAAACCAAGTTTTTCGCCAAAAACTTGGTTTGCGATTGAAAATCCAAGTTTTTCAAGTGAAAAACCAAGTTTTTCTCGAAAAACTTGGTTTATCAATTGAAAAACCAAGTTTGTCGAATTATTGGACATTAGGCGTCGAAAAACTTGGATTTTCAATTGATAATCCAAGTTTTTCGAGAAAAACTTGGATTTTCAATCGATAAACCAAGTTTTTCGGCGAAAAACTTGGTTATTCGAGTTACTGGACATTGGGCCTGCCATAGACAGCACATTGATATTCATTTTGCTTGTTCCCTTAGATCATAAAGCTATTCATTGTGCGAGTGGATGTAAAAACTAATAGCCGCGTGGAAAGTGTTTATATGACTATAAGTATATGTTGCCAGATCGCATATTATGCTGTTTGCACTGGTAAACACTACAATCTGACAATCATCGGTCATTAACACTAATATTCATTTCAATTGATAATGTATGACTATTTCCAACGTTTATTCTACTTCTCCTTTTCTTACTACAGATCGTTATGTCATTGTTGGCAACCATCGTGATGCGTGGGGTTTTGGAGCCATCGATCCTTCGAGTGGAACAGCCTCCATGATGGAAGTATCAGCAGCTTTCGGCGCAATGAAGAAGAAACGCGGTAATTATTTCACTTAAAATTATAAAGCCTCGCTTTGGCGACGAAAAAACCCCTGTTTTACGGGCAAACGGACCTCTCAGGTAGGGTTGGTCGTCAGTCGGGCGTGTTTTTGTTTTTGTTTTCCCCCAAAAGAAATCGGGAAATGTGCCACCGAATCAGAAATTTGAGGGGGGGGGGGGGGGGGGGGCGCGGTCCGTAATTTCTTTTGAGAGAGGGGGTCGAGCTCGGTAACTGACAGTACGCTATTATTATATATTATGGGGAATTTTCAAAATATTTCACAAATGTTAAACAATTTAAAAAAACACCCAAAACGACATATTCTGACCGACCCATTTTGAAAAAACGACCCTGAACAAGAAACGTTTGGGAGTTACTCAAAGGTCCGTTGATGTTCTTATCAGTTAAATTTATAATTCACATAAGTTCTGATGTTTTTAGGGGGCGGATCACGTTGCGAGCCGAACCCTATTAGCGTGGGATTGGCAAAATGATAAAAATGAGGTCTTTCTAGATATAGATGGAGGCAGCCATCTTTAATTTTTGTAGTCTATGCCACATTCGTAAAATATATGTACCATAATGCAGCATAGTTTATTAGTTCCTCGCAGCCTGTGATGGAACCAAAGATATTTGTTTTTAGTCTGTTGATGTATTGGCAATACAGAGAGACATAATATAGATAATCTTGTTTGACTAAGAAAAACCATGCAAATAGTGATCAGTCAGCACAGCAAGTGTTCTGATAAGGAAGACTATGGCACTGCCTGAACATGTATAAAATCATATATAAGCCATATAGAAAGTACACAGACACAAGCATGAATTGTAATTTTGTAATTTCTGCACTATTTTGCACAAAATGAAATTTTGAAATTGAAATAAAGATAAAATATTTTTATCAGGAATGACAATTTTGTGTGCGGCTTGATATATTAAAGAAAGGTTTTGTTTTTATAAAATTTCATGTTTATTTGGGAACTAATAGCTCTGGCAACACATAGTATTGATGTTTAAATCAAGACAAATATAATGTAGGCCTAGCCATTACATAATGTAACCTATTTTTACACTCAGATGGCATCGTGAAAATACAGAAAAATAGGAAAGATTGATTTTAGATTTAAAAAACTGATTAAATTCAGTAAGACAAATGCTCCTTTCCACTCATTTCTAAAAAAATGGTAAATGGAATTATCTTGGGTATGCGCTATGCCGTTTACGGTTAGAGGGATAGTTATCTATTTTTCGTTTGTATATATAAAATACAGCATTTCTATGGTATATTGGTATTAAACAGATGATTTAACTTACTTCCCATTCCAGAAAAATGTTTACAAAACATCTTTCTTTTAGACCGCCCCTATTCTATTCAATGAAATTTGTATTACTAAACAGTTCAAATTCACAGTTCATGGTTCAATTTGTGTATATGAGGGTCGGGATTCACATCCACTCGGCCGTACAAACTATATTTATTATGCTTTACCGTAGGATGGCGTCCAAGAAGAACCGTGATGTTCGCTAGTTGGGGAGCTGAAGAATTTGGTCTTATTCGTTAATTTGCTAATACTAGGGTCGGGATTCACATCCACATAATTGCTTTTATTCTTGTATGTTTCTTACCCATTTTCACCAATAATATCATATCATAACGAGCACATGCTGCAACGATGTTCAAGAATTTCACAAACTGCACCTTTACAAAACATGCTTAAATTCAGAGATTTGTTTTTGTTATTTCAAGAAAACAATAATTTTCTTGATTAGCAATTTGTGGTTGGTTATTCCTTTGTCTCTTGAAAGCCTTACAACTATATTTATGATATACTTTACCACAGGGTGGCGTCCAAGAAGAACCGTGATGTTCGCCAGTTGGGGAGCTGAAGAATATGGTCTTATTGGATCTGTAGAATGGAATGAGGTACGTATAGAGGGCGGCATATTTGTTCAACCTATTGGTAGATCAGACGACGGTAGGCACACACGAATGGCAGTACATTTGAATCCCCGTTGGTTTCAATATAAAAATGGATTTGGATTATATGCTTCCAAATTATATTAAGTTTCTAAAATTCATCATATGTTGGAACTAAATCATTTCATCTGAGTGGAGAAAGACATTTGCGTGACAATGAAATGCAATATTTGGTGCACTTACACTACACAGTGCAAGAACAAATTCGTGTTACAAGGTACGGCAGGAACAGGTAAACTTACACTGTACTTGACAACATCAACGTAGACAGATTTTCTTCTGAGGTTTGTGATGAATACGGGCTAGAACAAATACAGTCACAATGCAAAAGTTAACGTATGGGTGAATACAAATGAATGTGTTACGGGGAGTAACGGGTAAAGTGACATTTTGAACACTAACATGAAACCTAACAAGGGAAATGTGCTTTACACATGAAAAACGGAGAAATGTGGCTAGAAAATATCTTAGTTTACGGGGAGGACAGGAGTTGTTACACTCAAAACCCACATTGAGACCGATTAAATACTACTGGGGAAGACATGTGTGTGTTTGAATGGAGAGCAAGTACTGGTAGAAATGGGCGATTGCGCGTAATGAACGATGCCAATGTGTGTTACTTGGACGGAAAGGAACGGTAATAGATCGTAAGTGATTTCACACAAACATTAGGTAGTAACGGGTAAACTCTAATTATTGTTGTTAAGGTAAATGTTAACACTTGTAGGCCAATAACAGCAAACGGGATAGGATACTTTGACAAAGAAAGAGCCATCGGAAGCCGTTGTTTTTGAGAGTATTTTAATCCCGAAAACAGACATTTGCCTGAATATCATATAGAGTACTGTAAGTTAACCCTAACCCTAGAACGTGGCAGTGGGGATGGAACGAAGAACAGGGGGAGAGGGTTAAATAAAAAATGGGAAAAATTATGTCCGCCGGCCCCGGGAATTGAACCCGGGTCGGCCGCGTGACAGGCGAGATATACTACCACTCAGCCACGGGGGGAGGGCTTCACAGGCTAAAAAATCGGAGACCATATATATACCCGTAGTTTAGTGCTACATGAGATAGAACTTGTGTGCGCGCAAGCCAAGTGGTGCTGGCTGTGATGTTTCTGTGAGACGTAGTAGGGTTAGGGTTATAGGAATACGGTTCAAAGAGATATACAATATGCTAAACAGCAGTATATGTTGCATAAGATTGAAGAACGATGCCGAAAAGCTATGGCAAAACTTCAAAGAGCTTGGTTACCAACATAAAACTAAAGACTCTACATAAAAGTATTGGATGTTGATGGTAAAAAATGTTTTGTGAACAAAGAGGTTGCTAATACATTTTGATAAGCTGCCTAAGCCAAGCGGTCTTTATGATGTTAATTCGGACAGGTTCAAGAGCTACTACAGACATATTAAGCCTGGATCCTTTAAGCTCCAAGAGGTTGGCGAGGATTTTGTTCAAGATGAGTTAAACAATCTGAACATCACCAAGAGTACAGGCTTGGATGGCTTACCAGCCCGTTTCCTTAAAGATGCAGTTGTGATAATAAAGACTCCTATCACATCGATTATAAATCTCTCTATCAGGACTGAAGTGTTCCCATGTAAAATGAAAGTTGATAAGGTCAAACTATTATACCAAAAGAAGAATAGGTTGGAAGTTGCCAATTACAGACCTGTTAACATTCTGTCTGTGGCCTCCTGGAGAAAGTAACAAGTATCTTACTGAAAATAACATCTTGTATCAGTTCCAATCAGGTTTTAGAGGTGACTACTAGCTACTCTACAGATAAGATCGCATCAAAAATCAATTAAGTGCTGGTATGTATACTGGTATGGTTCTGCTTGACATCCAGAAAGCATTTGACAGTGTCCACCACTCTATCTTATGTAAGAAACTTCCAGCTTTGGGCGCGAACTCCACAAAATGGTTTGAGTCTTATCTGAATTGTAGATCTCAGATTGTCAATGTTAATGGCTCTGACTCTCATTTCATGCCTTTGACATGTGGTGTTCCACAAGGAAGCATTTTGGGCCCATGTTATTCCTTTGTTATGTTAACGATATGCCCAGCTGTGTTGATTGTCAGTTACTTCAGTATGCAGATAACAGTGCCTTAATTAATTGGGCTAGCTTACCATGTGCAATCCAATCTATTCCTTCTAAGGCAATTTTTAAGAAATCTGTAAAAACGCATCATCTTAACCAAATCAATTGTTAATAGTTTAAAATATTTAAATATTTTGTATCAATTTTAAATATGTATACAGTGTCTGTTGATGTACTTGTTGTGTCTTTTGATGTTATTTGTAGTATTTTTGTTTTCCTTAGGACCTCTTCGGAAATAAGCCTTCGGGCTTAAAGGGTTATCCTGCTTGTATCTCCCCCAATTTTGTTTGGTTTTGTAATTTTAAGTGTAGCTTAAGATTCTTTATATTTTTATCATTGTCATTGTTATATATGTGGAGATACCGAAATAAATCGAATCAAATCAAATCAAATTTGTGCGGCCACGATCGCAGATACTCCAAATTCGGAGTGTCTGCGTATAATACGCAGACCCTCCGAATTCGGCGGTATAATATTTAGAGTCCGCAGAACCTCCAATTTCGGAGGTATTTACAGTCCGCGCGCAGACCCTCCGAATTTGGAGGTATACTATTTAGAATCCGCAGAACCTCCAATTTTGGAGTTTCTGCGACGGGCGCAAAAACTTCGATTTGGGAATGTTTAGCGTATACGATACGCAAAAACTCTAATTTTGAAGTTTGAATTATGAATGTGTTTTATGTTTTTTTCTTTAGAGTCCGCAGAACCTACTATTTCGAATTTGTGCGCCCGTCGCAAAAACTCCGAATTTGGAGTTTCTGCGTATAATACATACATGCTATTTTGGGTATATAAATGATATTGATATTTGGTGTATTTCATGTTTAGACTAGTCATGAACGAACGATCTACAAAATATTGTTACCTATCCTAGTTGAATTTGTTTTTAAAGAATGTCTACCTTATTTGTTGGTTTAATTAAGTAATTTGAATTTCGTTATAACTTTTTTAACAGGAATTTTCCAAATCTCTCAGCGAAAGAGCGGTTGCATATCTAAACTTAGACATATCAGTCCATGGTAAGTTAACATTGAGTTGATATCCCGGATAGAATGTTTATTTAGGACTCATTACCCAGCACTTGTTTCCGTGAATTTGAATAGCCTACCATAGACTAATTTCAAATCGAAGTTTACCGTATGTATTCGATCGGTTCCGAATGCTTTCCGATTAGCCGAGTTTTTTTTTGCACTGTCCCCGTTGCATGACTCGAAAACAAACGTGTTTTACCCGGTGTTTTTAATAACCCGTGTGTGGATTGCGCTGGTGTTGATGAGAGATTGTCTTCCTCACAAAGTTGTATTTTGCGATCTTTCAGTAACAAAAACGGTGAGATAAAAGAGATTCGGTGTAATACCGTCACATTTTATCTTCAGCTCGATAAATTTTGAAGTTGCCGGTATCGACGTCATTGTTGGTATAAACAAAATAGTCTCACTACTAGTTTTACTTCTCGTGGGTGTACGCTTGTGTGTAAACATAGTAAACAACTAAGCGGACGACAAACGATATGAATGCATGCGATCAACCGCTTCATTGCGCTGCGTACGCATCTAGTCCACGTGACTTGTTTTTCAGAAATTTCAGAAAAGTCCGATTTCGATTTGAAATAGTCTATGAACATGAAGTATGATTTGATTTTACGAGAATCAGACGGAACTTATGCAACAGTGAAAAAATATGAGAAGGTGCACAGAACCCAAAGATAACAATTCCATAAACTTTTAAAATTAATATGAAAACATAACAAAATCATATGTTTGTTTATACTGTTAAGTGTCAAATTTAAAACAAAAGTTTTTTATAATCTAGACAATAATTGCTATTACTCTTATTATTTTGTTTCCATAATGTAGGTACATATGTTATCAAAGTAGCTGATACACCGAATTTAAGCGAAGCTGTATACGCCGCTGCCAGCCGGGTAAATTAAACAGTTTATTGTCACATTGACATATTCACAAAAGGATTTAGTCCCTGCTTACAATTTGGTCCAGTATTTAAAAGCACTGCAAGGAAAGACCTTTATTTTTGTCAATCATTTTTAATTTTATTCAAAGTTTAAAACACAAACGTACATAGCAGCCAAAGGCTGAATTGCATACAATCTTACAATTAAACAATCAAATACATACAAATGACACCAATTATATACAAAGATAAAAGCAAGTAAATAAAGGCAACACCCAACAATTATACAGAGTCACTCAACATACCATACACCCCTTATACTTTCGAAGCTTCTGCATTCCACAACCTGACCATGTATGGGATGGGACTTCTCGCATATCTCTGAGTACGAGCCTTGGGGACTGAGAGGAGTTTAGAATTTCGCAAAGACCTGTCACTATCCTCCCCTCTTGTCTTAGGCACCCACCTCTTAAGTCCTGGAATAAGAATGATGCTGTTTAAGAGGAAAAGTTTAAGGTTTTTCTACAACGACTGATTACTTCCATTAAACCTTTCTGGTTTATACCGGCGTGCGGTGGCGTTAAACTAAATTGTTCAATATTCATTACTTTTTCTCGGTTTTATGAGGTATTAAACTTTAAGAACGTGTTAGGGAAATTAGGGCCGCGTTAGCTCGGTTTAAGAACCGCGACTGGTTTCACACACGAACTGCATCACTCATAAACTAAATCAGTTTAGGTAACTTATCCACGTGCATCTGGTCAACGTGACATCATGGCGGACGAATGGGTTAAATATCAATTGGCAAGTTGGAACCTATCATCAGAGCTGACAGCGATATTTGAAGGTAAGATTATAATATACGTTTTGCAATTACACAAATCAACTGCCAGGTAGGCCTAAATGATGTTTTCTGAGCGATTTTCGCCAGGGATTTTCGGTAAATTTTTGGATGGATGGTCATGACTCGCCGGATGCATCATGATATTGATAAGCTTATAATGCATGCGAGACTCAAACATCATTTAGGCCTACCTGGCAGTTGATTTGTGTAATTGCAAAACGTATATTATAATCTTACCTTCAAATATCGCTGTCAGCTCTGATGATAGGTTCCAACTTGCCAATAACCCTGGACTACTACGTTGATTCCATAAACAATAACAGTATAAAGCCTATACAGTTACTGGTTAATAACTGTTGATTCCATAAACAATAACAGTATAAAGCGTTATACTAAATCCTATACAGTTATTGGTTAAACGTGTTAAGCAACCAAGTTAGTTAACTGTTAAACTTTTAGTTGGTTAGAGCGTTTTAAACATTAATTGGTTAAAAAGTTTAAAACAATAATTGATTAAGAGTTAAACTGACCGAAAATTAACGGTCGTTAACCAATAATTAGAAGGGAGGAATAACGAAACTACCAGAGTTTAAGGTTGTTTAAGGTTGTTTAACCCATTTCGATCTCGCCAAGATAAGAGTGCAGCTGCGGAATGCAGGAGTCTTTAAAAGCTTTTCCATAAACTGGAGGCAGAATTTCTCACGACTAGACCTGAGGTTGGTGAGCTGATACTGGTCAAGAGCATCTACATAAGATTCGTACTTGATCCCTAACATAATTCTGCAAGCAGCGCTTATGTATTCGCTCAAAGGCAGCATGCTGTTGTTCAGAAAGCCAAGAATGCCATGCACACGCAGGGACTGCATATTCAGCAAGAGGTCGAATAAAACCGATGTATATGGTTTTAAGATCTTTAATTGGTAATCCAAACCTTTTGACCGTGGTTAACATAAACAACCGCCCACTGGCCCGTTTTATGACATCAGAAATATGCACCACCCCCCCATTTAAGATCCTTCAAAAATATAGTATGAGAGTAAAATATATCAAGTTGGAAGTCATTTGTTTTTGGTCTTTTTTTAAACTTTGTTTCACATTTTACCAGTAGAATATTAAATAAGAAATCTATCTTTATAAGGTCTTTAACATTAGGACTTACTCCTGGACTAAAAAAGTTAAGCAAAGACTTCTTCTTTTGTGAATACGAGCCAATAATATATTTTCGCTGTTTAAAACATCTTCGTTTTTATAATTAATCAGTATTCTGAGGGTTAAAAGATATAGTAAAAACCGCGTAAACAAACCGTGACAGACACGTCAAGCGCAGTCCCGTAACTAGCGTAACTAGGGGGGGGGGGGGGGGGGGGGCAATCTGAAGAAAGTCCTTTTTTGTGTACCAATGTACCTTTTTGTGTACCATTGTACCTTTTTTGGTGAAAACGGTCATAACAATAATGTGAAAATGAATCTATGAAATCTATGACTCATCGATATCAAAATGCAGCGAGAGTCACGAGAAAATATCACGTCAAAAGACACGTAATGCTAAAAATAACAAAACGCATTTGTACCAACTCTTTCACAGGTCCGGGATCCTCGACCTGAAGGTGATCGAAAAACCGTATACGACACATGGGAAGAGAGGACTTTGTCTGGAAGTAATGAGGATGGAACACCTCGGTATGATATTTTTCTGTTTGATGTTAAACATGATTATAGTTAACCCATGGGGAAAAGGTTCAAATTGAAATTGGTTAACTTTTAATATTGCGGTATTTGTAATGTCAAATATTGCATTCGGCGTCAATTACACTAGGAATATCAAAGATATTTAGATATCCCCTACCCGTAAGAAGTGTTGCTAAACTAGAATAGGAAAGTATGCATGACAAAATCCTTAATTTAAAAGACTTTACAGTTAGAACAGTGTAAATGCCTAGGATTTTTATTAATTATGATTAATGGGACATCACCTCCATGCACACTGACTATAAAATGTGTATTTCATCTACAATCTTAGAAAAAAGTCCTTGGAACGCTTTACACGTTTTGGTCATTATGTGCAGAATTTTCTTGCTGATCTTTTAAAACGATGTTTATTTGGATAAACTGTGAATAAGAAATTTTAGACAACATTTCCCCCTTCCCCACACCCCATCGATCAATGTTGGGACACCTTGAACAACTGCTGAAGACATTAACATTTCTCAACATTGCACGGGGGAAAGAGGGTGATAGTTTACCGTTGTTAACTAGTAAGCGTTCCAAGACTTTTTTTCCAGGATTGTAGGTACATTTTGAGAGAGATCTTTCATACTAGAAAAAAGGGTGATTACGGTGACATTTCCTAACTCGTCGGACATGTAGTCTCTCTAGGGCGGTCGTTTGGAAAATCGAGCAGGCTACTCTACCTACTGTTTTCACTTTTTGGTGAGAAAATAGGGTTTTATATCACTAATTTTGTACATATCCTCTATTTAGTAGTGTGCACCCTCAATATTCTCACAATTATATTGCATTATCGTATGTTTCGTTCCAATGGCACCATCGTGCTCTATTTCAGTATTGGCACCCTTGGTTCCGGTAGTGATTATGCTCCATTTCTTC